>CM064582.1:17606761-17626761 GCA_032716605.1 Paralithodes platypus
TTATATTTTGTTTGACACCTTGTATATATATAATTTATATATATATATATATATATATATATATATATATATATATATATACTGTCTATATATATATATATATACTGTATATATATATATATATATATATATATATATATATATATATACATTACTTTATTTTATTTACGTGTACAATAGAATTATTTCTGAATTTATTACCTGAAGATTACCTGGCTTTCTTATTTTGTTTTTTCAGTGTCAACCCAGGAGCCATTTCCCTTCTCGTTGGAAAGGGTGTATATTGTGGCAAAGATATACAACTGTATAAACATTCTCATATATTTTCATAACAATAACAATGCATGGAAACAATTGCGCATAGCTCACGAACCAATTACTCTATATTATTATTTTTTTCACCAATGGAAAGAGCACAATTTTCCGATTCCGGTGATATATACAGTTATATACGTATCCGACCAAATAACGCAACCACGAGGTGGGGAACAGCTCGGAACCCGGCTAGCATCGCCGGAACAGAGACGGGTGAAGCGTAAATATTCGCATTTTGGCTCTTCATTTCAAATATTCATAGCGCAAAAAGTATTTGTCCTAGGAACTTCTAGTTTATTTTATACTCATTAGCATTATTTGCCGTATTCATTCAGCCTAAATTTAAAACCATACACTTCGTAGCAACGAAATAAATCGAAAATGTTATAAACCATATCAATCAAAATCAGATTTTTTTTTTTTCGGTCACTGCATGGAAACAATTGTGCATAGCTCGCGAACCAATTATGCTATATTATTTTTGTTTTCACCATTGGAAAGAGCACAATTTTCCGATTCCGGTGATATATACAGTTATATACGTATCCGAGCAAATAACGCAACCACGAGGTGGGGAACAGCTCGGAACCCGGCTAGCATCGCCGGAACAGAGATGGGTGAAGCGTAAATATTCGCATTTTGGCTCTTCATTTCAAATATTCATAGCGCAAAAAGTATTTGTCCTAGGAACTTCTAGTTTGTTTTATACTCATCAGCATTATTTGCCGTATTCATACAGCCTAAATTTAAAACCATACACTTCGTAGCAACGAAATAAATTGAAAATGTTATAAACCATATAAATCAAAATCATATATTTTTTTTCTTTTTCGGTCACTGCTTGAGAACTATTGAAGATAAACAATTTCTGTTTTCAGATTTGGAAAGAGGAGAAAAAATACTATTATTTGAGCAAAAAAAATATATGGTTATCACTCACAATTTAGAGCTAGGACGGTGTGAAGACAATTGCATGGGAAATAATTGTATTCCGGACTCATTTACACTTTCATATTTCGATTTATTTACATTTTTTTTTATTTTATCATGTACTATAAATATTCCTCTTTCCATTGATATATGATACATCACAATAAACAGCATTCTGGTGGATGGAAATCGCGAAAAATGTAAGGCTTCGACAACACTCATGAGCCAAATTCAAGACCCAAAATACTTGTCAAGCGCCTACTTGGACTTATTGGAACATAATATGTCGGAGGGAGTTAAAGTCCTCGACCAAGAGAAAAGCCAGTGTACGCTCCATCAAGCGTTCAACCGGACTTGCGACCCATAAAGCACCCTGGTGATTTAGAGGTGCCACTCTTAAATATTTGGTTAGAGCTTGCACTGGGCAAAAAAGATGGTGCACCTTTCCCCTGTTTAACGCCGGTACTGTGAACTCTGAAAACACGTGTTCACTGTGCTCAATCTCGGCTATGAATCCTAGGGAAGGTGCAATGTGAATACACGCATGAAGCCTATCAAAACTGAGGCAATTAGGTGCGTTGCTCATCGCCGCCAGCTCAGATACTCTGTTCCCGGTAGCCAAAGCCATAAGGAATACTGCCCTTTTGTAAAATCTGCAGTCTTTGGTACATACGGGAACGAGAATAACGACGATGCTTCGTCCAGAGACCGTGTAGGCCTGAGCCAACGGGGAGGTGGGCGGAGTTTAAAACCTGCCCCCATAAATCACTTGCTGATAAATGTTTCTGCATGAACAGATAAATTAAACAATAAACAACCAACGCCACCGAGGGCACAGTTTGTGTTGTTCTAAGAATCCGAGACCTAAAAGCTTGCCAATGCGATTGAAACTGTCGCTTTGTAGACTGGGTATATTGATTCGCGAATATCTTGGTCACGTCGCTACCATATGGTGCTAGCCACTTGGCCTGCTGAATGTCCAAAATGAACAAGTCCGCGAGGTATCTAGGTTGCCAATTGTGTTCTAAGTGGAACAACCCGACCAGGAGTGACACTGGGTGCGGGCAACACGTGTTCAAATGCTGGTACCACACTGTGCCGGCCACAGGGGCACGATTAGCGAGACTACGCCTCGCTAATCCTGTAGTTTGTTGACTACGTGGCACATTAGAGACGCGTCTGGCGGCGGAAAATAGATAAATGGAACTCAACCTGTTCTCATCCGTCATCAGAGCGTCAGGTCCGCCCGCCGGCGTTATCGTCCGGCGGGTGAGGTACGACTGTGAGTATCGCCATACACCTCGGCTGTGGCTGTCCCTCGCTTGCGAGCTCGGTATACTCCCTGAATGGGAGCCCTCGTCCGAGTCCCGTAAAGGTTTATGATAATTAAAAGCTCCCATAGCTCATTAACACATTGAAAGCAGAGCTGGTGAGCAAAATCATAACGTATACTAATTAATTTAATTTATATTTTAATTGTATTAAAATAAATCACTATAAATAAATAAACACAATATTATCATAATATAATCATAGAAAATATATATGTTAATTATGATTCAGCTATTAAATTATTTCATTAACAAATAAAAATAAGATAGGGCTACCTGAGCTTAACGGCGTTGAACATACAGCAATGAGAGGTTCAAGTGCAGACACGACAGAGACTGGGGGAAAACTACCCAACCCCCAGGAACTACCTGGTCACCTGGTGCAACACCGGTACTCCGCCCTGGAAAGAGAAATTTCCGGGGATTAATGCTCATAGGGTTACACCCAAAAAATGGTACAAAATATGTGCCTCAAAACCGCCGGTCAACGAACCGTAGCACTCCACCACTACTTTTCGTTGTCCTTTAGCTTCATATTAAAGATTTCAGCATATCTTTACCTGTCCAGAAGAGTTAAGCATATCTTCTGAATCCTCATAAAGATGAAGCATATCTTTATTAAAGATGAAGTCTTGCAAGTATCCCTTTACACTTGAAACACTAGTAAGATTCCGGCATCTTTTTATCCCATAAAAAGTCTAAGCCTATCTTAATCTCTAATCTGGCTTCTCCCAGAAGCCCTCATAGATCGCCGTCTTGAAGGCGGTGATACCCTATTGTATCAATCAATTGTTTGGCAAATTATCGCGAATTGCAAATCAGTTAATATAACAACCCAAAGGTAAAACCGCCGGGTTTTATATGCAATGTCAAACCAATTGTACCTGCCCCAGACCTCGTTGTAAAAAGGTCGCCGGGAGGGAAAGACTAAACAAACAAACGGCATTGTGACAATGGCTTAGTAAAGATTTCAGCATATCTTTTACCTGTCCAAAAGAATTAAGCATAACTTCTTCATCCTCATAAAGATGAAGCATATCTTTATTAAAGATGAAGTCTTTCAAGTATCCCTTTACACTTGAAACACTAGTAAGATTCAGGCATCTTTTTATCCCATAAAAAGTCTAAGCCTATCTTAATCTCTAATCCGGCTTCTCCCAGAAGCCCTCATAGATCGCCGTCTTGAAGGCCGTGATACCCTGTTGTATCAATCAATTGTTTGGCAAATTATCTCGAATCGCAAATCCGTTAATATAACCACCCGAAGGTACAACCGCCGGGTTTTATATACAAGGACCCCAATGGAAATACGCCTAACGGCCTTATTGGGCTATCCTTAGTTGGAATTATGCAAGGCTGGTACATGTCATATTTATAACATACTATGTG
Source organism: Paralithodes platypus (assembly GCA_032716605.1). NCBI lineage: Eukaryota > Metazoa > Arthropoda > Malacostraca > Decapoda > Lithodidae > Paralithodes > Paralithodes platypus. The sequence goes on from CM064582.1 coordinate 17,610,727, forward strand.
GTACCAACTCTGTAAATTGCTAACTGAATAAATATTATTATTATTATGAATAGTATTATTATTATTAATGTCAAACCAATTATACCTGCCCCAGACCTCTTTGTAAAAAGGTCGCCGGGAGGAAAAGACCAAACAAACAGACAGCATTGTTGCAATGGCTTTGAAAAGCAGAGAAAACCAAGGCCAACAGGTGTCAGCCTGATCACCTATAAAACTGAGTGGAGCCCCCCTCGACGGGAATAACTCAGGAAGCCTGATCCCAGGCTCGACCATAGAAAACGCAGTTTCTGATGAGCCCTCTAGCGACCAAACTCGTCGGGGTAACTTACCTATTTTAGCCACCCTGACTAAAACTCGGTAAACAAAAACGCTCTTCTCGGAGCAACGAGAAAAACGCCGGAAAGGTAACCCACACTAAACTATTCATTACAGGAGGGCGTAATGCATAAAGCAATGAATAACACAGGAAGCCTGATCCCAGGCTCGACCACAGAAAATGCAGTTTCTTATGAGCCCTCAAGCGACCAAACTCGTCGGGGTAACTTACCTATTTTGAGCCATCCTGACTAAAACTCGGTAAACAAAAACGGCGTTCTCGGAGCAACGAGAAAAAACGCCGGAAAGGTAACGTACACCAAACGAGACATTTTAACACATTTTATACAAAGGGTGTGCGCAAAAATAGGGATACCTGAACAGGAGGGCGTAATGCATAAAGCAAAAACCGGGGCAAAGGTAGCCATAACAGAGACTGGTGGGATACGTACTCCAGGTTCTGCATAGACTCGCCGGGACCCAGCTCTGGAAAAAAAGAAAATTTCCAGGAATTAATGCTCATAAGGTTAACCCAAACATGTTCGCACACAAGTGTTAAATAAAGACCAGCATGGCATTTATAACTGATGAAGTCTTTCCGGTGGTGTTTGTTTCAAGATTCAATTTTGGAAAAAAAAAACTAAAAAAGACGCCGGCCCCCGAATTATCTCGTAGATCAAAAACTGGGAAGCCTGACAAATATACGAGATCTAACTTCTCCCGAAGTTTCTTTTTAGATCGCCGTATGTTGAAGGCGGCGATACAAAACGTATCCCTCAATTGTCTGGTTAACTAACTGAATCGTAAATTCGGTATTCCCATCCCTCCAAGGAGCACCCGCCGGGTGTGAATATTTTTTATTTTTTTTTTTAAACGTTAACCCCAATTGTGCCCTAAAGCGCCGTATGTTGAAGGAGGCGATACACAATGCATCCCTCAATTGTCTGGACAACTAAACTGAATTTTGCAAATTCGGGCATCCCACCCTTCCAGGTTGCACCCGCCGGGTGATTTAAAGTTTAAAAGTTAACCCCAAATGTTCCTAACCCCACTTCTTTGTAAAAGATCGCCGGGGAGGAAATACAAAGATCGCGAATTGCAAATCAGTCAATATAACCACCCAAAGGTACAACCGCCGGGTTTTATATGCAATGTCAAACCAATTGTACCTGCCCCAGACCTCTTTGTAAAAAGGTCGCCGGGAGGGAAAGACTAAACAAACAAACGGCATTGTTTCAATGGCTTATTAAAGATTTCAGCATATCTTTCACCTGTCCAAAAGAATTAAGAATTACTTCTTAATCCTCATAAAGATGAAGCATATCTTTATTAAAGATGAAGTCTTTCAAGTATCCCTTTATACTGGAGACACTAGTAAGATTCAGGCATCTTTTTATCCCATAAAAAGTCTAAGCCTATCTTAATCTCTCATCCGGCTTCTCCCAGAAGCCCTCATAGATCGCCGTCTTGAAGGCCGTGATACCCTATTGTATCAATCAATTGTTTGGCAAATTATCTCGAATCGCAAATCCGTTAATATAACCACCCGAAGGTACAACCGCCGGGTTTTATATGCAATGTCAAACCAATTATACCTGCCCCAGACCTCTTTGTAAAAAGGTTGCCGGGAGGTAAAGACCAAACAAACAGACAGCATTGTTTCAATGGCTTTGAAAAGCAGAGAAAACCAAGTCCAACTGGTGTCAGCCTGATCACCTAGAAAACTGTGTGGAGCCCCCCTCGACGGGAATAAACCAGGAAGCCTGATCCCAGGCTCGACCATAGAAAACGCAGTTTCTGATGAGCCCTCAAGCGACCAAACTCGTCGGGGTAACTTACCTATTTTAGCCATCCTGACTAAAACTTGGTAAACAAAAACGGTGTCCTTGGAGCAACAAGAAAAACGCCGGAAAGGTAACCCACACTAAACTATACATTACAGGAGGGTGTAATGCATAAAGCAATGAATAACCCAGGAAGCCTGATCCCAGGCTCGACCACAGAAAACGCAGTTTCTTATGAGCCCTCAAGCGACCAAACTCGTCGGGGTAACTTCCCTATTTTGAGCCATCCTGACTAAAACTCGGTAAACAAAAACGGTGTTCTCGGAGCAACGAGAAAAGAAAAAAAACGCCGGAAAGGTAACCCACACCAAACGAGACATTTTAACACATTTTATAATAATAATAATAATATAATAATAATACTTTATTTCAGACTCACACAGTACAGAGGGGACCATACTGGGGTCCATATATACCTTACAGTAACATAAATATATATAAATATATATAAGCTACTGTACATAGGCTACATAAAATAAAAAGAAATTAAATAATACCCAGCTTGCTATCATGTAGTTCACAGCACTGCCTCAACCAAAAACAGTGGTCATCAAACTACTGTGTTACCAAAACCACTGTCCTAATTGTGTACAGTACCATGCCTCACATCATTTAGCTTCCGGTACAGTATGTTGCTACAGTACAGTATAGGAATATCGGTACTGTACTGCACTATGAGGATCAGTACCGGTATGCTAATTCTGTAGAGTAGCAGACCTGAAATCATTACTTAAGGTTAAATATAGAGCAACTTCCTCCAGTGTGCCTGGATCCTGGAGGTGTACACTATGCTTGGAGTTTGTAGCATTTTAATGATCCTGTTCTCAGAAGTGTTAAGGCGCTGAATGAATTTATATGTTTGCTTTCTAATGAGTGATTTGTAACAGTGTAAGTTCATATAGGCACATAGCGTACTTGTACTCTCATATTTTGAGAGCCCCAGAAACATTTTCATGATATTGTGATATGAGATACTTAGTCTATTCACTGTCATTTTCTTATAGTTCCACCATAGTTGTGCTGTATACATTGGTGAGCAGTAGGAGTTGAACAATGTTATTTTTGTATCCCATGTGCACATATGAAATTTTCTTAATATTGAATTTCCCTGCATGTAAAGTTGCCTTCGCTGACGACCCATATCCTCATCATCTGAGCGATCACATGAAATATAGTGTCCTAGATACTTTACTTTACTTACTTGTTCTATCATTCTTCATACAAATGGAATTTAGGTAGCTTTGATTTCAATAGAAGGTTAGATTTAAATATTATGATATTGCTCTTTATAGGATTAAATTTGACTGAATGTTCGATTCCAAATTTTTCACATACTCTTAATAATTTATCCAGTCCTGCTCCAGAGGGCGCGATTAAGGCTAGGTCATCAGCATACATGAGATGATTTACAATGGTGCTGCCAATACAGCACCCAGTGCGAGTCTTGTTCAGCTCCAGACTAAGATCATCCATGTAGACGTTGAAAAGATACGGAGACAATATCCCCCCCTGCCTAACACCATTGGTTACGGCGAAAGAGCCTGACAGGATGTTGCCCCATCTTACACACATTTTTTGATTAGCATACCAGAAAATAAGTATCCTAACAATATAGCTAGGCACTCCCCTGTTAACTAATTTTTCAAATAAGGTTTTGTGACACACCCTATCAAAAGCCTTACTTGCATCAAGAAAACAAGAGAAAATTGAGCTATTTAGTTTGTTGTATGTATCAATCACTTCTTTCAGCACATATATGCATTGGTCTGTGCCGTGATTTTTCTTAAAGCAAAGGGTGTGCGCAAAAATAGGGATACCTGAACAGGAGGGCGTAATGCATAAAGCAAAAACTGGGGCAAAGGTAGCCATGATAGAGACTGGTGGGAAACTTACTCCAGGTTCTGCATAGACCCGCCGGGACCCAGCTCTGGAAAAAAAGAAAATTTCCAGGAATTAATGCTCATAAGGTTAACCCAAACATGTTCGCACACAAGTGTTAAATAAGCCGCCGGCTAACGAGACGTAATACTCAACGACTACAGCTCGCTACGCGGTGGGGTTTCCTAAGTAAAAGATTTCAGAATATCTTAATTTGTCCAAAAGATTTATGAATACCCTCTGATATAATATATAAAGACCAGCATGGCGTTTATAACTGATTAAGTCTTTCCGGTGGTGTTTGTTTCAAGATTCAATTTTGGAGAAAAAAAACCTAAAAAAGACACCGGCCCCCGAATATTCTTGTAGATCAAAAACTGAGAAGCCTGACAAATATACGAGATCTAACTTCTCCCGAATTATCTTTTTAGATCGCCGTATGTTGAAGGCGGCGATACAAAACGTATCCCTCAATTGTCTGGTTAACTAACCGAATTATAAATTCGTTATTCCCACCCTTCCAGGGAGCACCCGCCGGGTGTGAATATTAGTTTAAAAAACGTTAACCCCAATTGTGCCTTAAATTGCCGTATGTTGAAGGAGGCGATACACAATGCATCCCTCAATTGTCTGGTCAACTAAACCGAATTTTGTAAATTCGGTCATCCCACCCTACCAGGTTGCACCCGCCGGGTGATTTAAAGTTTAAAAGTTAACCCCAATTGTTCCTAACCCCACATCTTTGTAAAAGATCGCCGGGGAGGAAATACAACAACAGCATAGTTTTATATTGGCTTTGCAAAACCGAAAAAACTACAAACAACACGTGTCCGTATGAACACTGTTAGATGGGTACAGCCAACCTGCCGGGAATCAGAAGGAGCCTGAAACAGGCACCCCAGAGACGCAGTCCTGGGGAGCCACAGACACCCACTCGCCGGGGAAACAAGCCTGTTTTTAAACCACGCGTGGCCAAAACTCGTTAACCAGCCGGGTTTTTTCATGGTGTAACCGAAAAAAAACCCGCCGGAAATAACCCACCCCGTCCAGATACCATCTGAACGCAACAAAGGACCGAGGCGTAGCCAAAACACAACTAACGCCGGGCCCAACATAGTCCGTGGAATTAGCCAATACACAACTAACCCAGGACACATAAATAGTCCGTGGAATTAGCCAAAACACAACTAAACCAGGACACACATCACACAGTAGTACATATTTAGAAAATAAATCAATAACACTTGTATATGTGGTAAAGCTACGAGAGGCTGGCTAGGCCTAGGCAGACGGATAATATTAACATGTCGGAATATAAACAAAAAGCACTGGATTATACCACAACAGGAACCACTGCCAACACACCACTGTAGCAAATACTTCCGGCAAAGGGAAGAACTGACTCGGGACCCAGAAAAAACTTCACTAAGTGAAGAAAAATACGCTGGGAACGTCAGCAAAAATACGCTACCTCATCAGAAAGATAAAAGGAAGCAAAAACGCGTAATGAAAGCCGCCTGCAACACAAAGCTAGCTAACTGTGACAAAGTTCACCTGTCCACAACCGGACCACGAGGGTACATCCGAAATAGATGCCCCAAACACACGACCCAAAATACACTGCACTGCGGGCAACCAGCCCAGGACACTCCTGCTACGCATATCCTAACCTTACTCGATACATCCCGGAGTAAACAAATGAGAAAAAACTCACTAGGGACGCAGCAAATGCGGAACCAGCGGAGCGTGGAGAGACACGTCCGGGCCGGCTGACCGCAGAGCAGAGAAGGAAGAATGACGCCTGAATCAGCGTCTGGTCAAAGATCCACACAAGTACATCCACGATATGATGGAAAGCTTATTGGATAGTTATTCTTATTTTCTTTTTCTTTTTTATTTTTTACGAAGTTTTTTCGTAGTGAGAACCCAATTCATAATGACTGAAGCCATGAGTGAGGTCGTGTGCGCTCATGATGAAGGCTCCTCAGATTTTAAATGCTCTGCGCGGTAGATTCAAACTACGGCGGATTAGTGTTTGAAGAGGATGCCTTATGTAATAGGCATGTTCGTCAATGATGGAGGGGCCACTAATAAATACACAGTTTTTACACAAGGAGTAAGTAAGTTTCAGAATGATTAACACTGATACGCAATTATGGATCTTTGGCACAGATCTCAGAGATAATTAGCACAACACGGTTCACATATCTTAATTTACCTTGACAACAATAACACAACGAAAAGACACACAGAACTTAGGGAATGGTTGGAGGGCTGATGAAGAGAGTGCGGGGCTGGCCGGCTTGGAGTAAAAATCCTAAGGGCAGCGCTTCAGGGGGCAGGATGTGTTGGAGGGCTGATGAAGAGAGTGCGGGGCTGGCCGGCTTGGAGTATAAATCCTAGGGGCAGCGCTTCAGGAGGCAGGGCGTGGCTCGAACAGGACGATAGGGCACTTTAGGGCAGGGAACTCTCTGGGGGCAGACTGGTGCAAGCTACACAGTTGCAGCTACTCAATCACTGGGTAGGACTGGAGTAGTAGGGTATTTTGCATACTTTTCCACAATTTACCTGAGATAATATGCGGCCCTTTCCTCGACTCCCGTGGACAGGTCTTCGAGATTAGAGGGATATAGTGAAATCGTTGTGATGAAGTTGTGAGGTAATTACTTATCGTAGGTATACCTAGTGGTGGTTTGCATGAATACATATGTGCTAGGTAGCTCAATAATTACTTAAAACCTAGTTATTTAATCTAGTAACGGAGAAATGGGATGTATATGGACTTGTCTATGAGTTACATTCTTAAACAAACATTGATATAGTTTACTTAATAGTTGTTCTTGATCAAGGTTTATTGAATCTCCCGATCCGCCACAATGTGTCCTCTCGTTTATATCCAATCCTGTCGGTAGACTCCAGGCCGTTGATGTTTAATTTGCATAACCACTTCTCATTATAAGCAAGATCTGTGGGCTGAGGAAACGCTGTGTTTTGGTTGGCTGTGAAGGCTGAGGAAAGTTGAGTTTTGGTTGGCTGTGAGGGTTGGGGGCATCGACCGAGCAGGTGGCTAATTAGTGGGTGGGGACCTCCCACTGGTGGCTGTCATAGAAAATGGTGGAACAGGGGTCACTTGGGTAATTTTCCAGGGATCATAAACAAGGTTATATCTCGCTTAATAGTTGCTCTTGGTAGAGGTGAATTATCTCTCTTGGTCCGTCATCCTGTGTTCTCCTGTCTACATCCATTGGTATCGGTAGACATCGGGCCGTTGATGTTTTATCTGCATGAACACCTCTTCACTATAAGCAAGATCCGGGTATTGATGAAATGCTGTGTTGTGGTTGGTTGGTGGAAGGGGGGCAGAGCAGGCTGTTGATTGGAGAGGAGCAATTCCCATTCTTGAGGCTGGTGGTGGTTGTCGTAGAACACGGGGAAGCAGGGGTTGTTCTGGTATTTGTCCAGGGGCTAGAGCATGGGACAATTGGGGTGTCTCTGCTATTTTCTTGCCTTGATTATGGGGTCTTGAAGTAGCAGACTGGCTATTCTGTAATTGTTATTTGGGTGGCTCGTCTTTAGACCCGTCATCTCACTTTCATTTAGGCTTTTTTTCGGTTGGGATGCTCTTGGGTTGGCTGGTATTCCCAGTACTGGTACCAGTGTCAGTTATTATTATTTGTTGTTGTTGTTCCGTGGGCTGTTGCTCTGTTGAGTTGACTGGGGTTATCGTGCACTTTGGTGATGGTTGTGGGGTGGTTGAAGCTGTAGGGGCTGATGTATTAGCTGCCAGTACTGATGGTGCTGTGATAGCTGTAGCTACCGGTGCTGGTGGTGTTGTGGCTGTTGTTGTTGTAGCCTCCAATACTGATGGTGCTGTGACTGTTGTAGCTACTGGTACTGTAGGTGTTGTGTTAGTTGTGGTTGCAGGTGGTGTTGGTGTTGATGGGGATGATGTTGTTATAGTTATGGCTGCAGTATGTGATGAGTGTGATAGGGGGCTTTAGGGCCTGATGGAGGGACTGGGCAAAGCATATGTGGGGGGTCTGGTTGCTGTGAGGGTGGCGGTATGCTTATGTTGGTGGAAAATGGTCCGCCAGCTGTATCAGTGTCATTATTTTTTGTTTGTACAGCATGATGAAGGTTGCTGATGATGGAGGCCATTATGTGTAGCTACTCCTCTAATGGCAGTAATGTTATGGTGTTAATTATGTTTATGTGCTTGCCTTGGTCTTTGGGGTTTGGTGCTTGTGTGGTGTTTTGTGGCCTAGTGTTTGAGTTGTGTTGTGGGTGGGTGGGAATGTTTGTTAGATGATTGTGGGATGTCATAGTTGTGGGATTCTGATTCTGTAAGATATGGGAGTATGATGTGCTAGCCTGGGATCCCATGTGCGTTCGTGGGCCTCGTGATGTTGAGGACTAGGTTTGTTTCCTACTAGCGGACGGTATTCTGGTTGCACAGTTTGCACTGATGCACCTTTTTCCCTTGCTAGTGGTACTGGGGCAACTTGTTCCTGGATATGATTTGCAGTATTGGCTCCCTGAGGATTATTTTGGTGTTTTGCTATTAAAAATTCTGGGCAGGTGTTTGAGGTGGATGGGTTGCCTCCGTTGCAGTTTGGACATATGAATTCTGTGCTCGTGCAATCACTGGTTGGATGTTTTTGAGCGCATTTGGTGCAACGGATCAATGTTGCTCGGCAGTTTTTGGTCACAGCTCCATCTTTTGCACATATAATCTGTGTTTACTTCCGAGTGTAGTGAGAGAAAGAATGATCTAATTAACCCGGTCTGGTTGCATGGGAAGCTCACAAAGAAGTCGTAAGGAACCTAGATTGCAGATGGATAAAATTCTTCAACTTTCTCACCCATATTTTCGTTTTTTCTTTAAACTAGTGGCCTCAAAAGTGTGTACAACGTACCTAGTAGAGAATGTAGGTGCTACTCTAGAAGTTATCAATTAATCGCGCTAGTGGTTACGATAATTGGCCGCTCCCAGAGCGTAGCGGAATTATGCAATAGTATATAGCTCTACGTTGGATAACGTAGAGGCTACTACTAAATAATGTTCTTGACAGACCATCCTGAGTCACTAAATAATTTATGTGTCTTATTGGGCAGACCTTTTCCAAAAAGAGTTAGACAATTGATGTAATAAATATACCAATAGTTGAAATATAGCTTTCGTTTGGTTAGAATAGTGGAAGCTATATAGTTAGAATAGTCTAGATAGCCAGATCAATGATAGTCAAATATTTGTAGTAATTTCCTAAGAGTTTTTGAGAGTTTATCTTTAGCTTATATAATTGATAGATAAGGGACATATTGCCAAGCTATCGAATGTGACTAGATATATCACTTGAGCAGACTTTTCAGAATTGTATCAGTCTGGTACGTCTGATTCAAAGCGGAGGGATAGGAATTACCATAGAAATACCTGCAACCTATGTGGGCTTGATAAATAGGATTGTGTTAGTGGAACTTAGCTGGAGCAATAGTTAGGAAAGGCAATCAAGCCTGCCCATTTGGACACTTATCTGTTAAAAGGAAACTGCATTAACCCGGGAGCTGCGGGGAGACTCTTAAGAGTTCCCCCGGCGCACTGCGGGGAGACTCTTAAGAGTCAGAGAAAAAAAAAATCAACTTTTGACATCGAAAACAAAATATATATATATTTTTTTTTTTTTTTTTTTTTTTTTTTTTTTTGGGCCCTGGGCCATGCAAAATCTCAGTCCTCTACCTCCCCTCCTTCCCCACTTTCCTCCTCTCCTTCAGTTATCACCTATTTTCCCTGTTATTCCCTTATTCTGAGGTATATTTTCGTGCTAACATTAGAAATCCGATTGGAGGGTGTGGTCATCACTGATAGCAAGCGAGTGCAAGAGAGAGAGAGAGAGTATCGATCGACTGTGTCTCAGTGGCCTTGGGGGAAATTGGCGGGAAAGCAGATTGCCTCACCCATACATTATACAACTCGCGGGCTATATCTCCGATTTTGACCATCCAAACGCTGTTTTCACTCGTTTTATTGTTGTTTCAGGTTAATACCTTTATAATCAACCCATAATAGGCGCATATGGATAAGTATTAATGCTATTAATGGCACAATGAATATTTTAGTGACGGAAACACCTCAAATACGTCAGCACAGGGGGACGTTTCCAATTACCCCCATGCGCACTTCAGAGGTTAATCATTTATAGATACCTCGTCGAAGCATGCTATCGATTTCGTGTAATATCTATCAATAAGAAATGAGGATTTACTTTATTAAATGCATAGTTCTCCTTTTTAGTTAATAGTTATTGCGCCTTGCAACCGAAGTTGAAGTAAGTCAAACTCTGAATAGTGACAGTACAGATATATTGTAGGCCTAATGGGAATTCATATTTCCGAAGGACAAGTTATACTGTATTGTCGTAAGTATTCAATCTCTTCTAGTTTGAACGTATTTCGGCTTGGATAGAGAACTATTAACTACGAGGAATATTGATTGCCTTTGAGTTTATTAAATAAAGTACAAACTTCCGAACAACTGTCGAATCATTCCAACCCTATTAGTATAAGTAATTTTAGATATATAAACCACAATTGGTGGCAGCAGTGGGATTCAACAAATTGTTCGGATTGAGTACAATTATTTAATAGATCAAACATAATGACGTCGTTACTCCCTTTTAGACTGTGGGAGGAGGGGAAAGAGGAAATTGAGTTATGGATCTAACAGTTGGAATGCCAGCTCACCTAGTTAGACATTAGGGAAGATGCTAAAATAGTGGCTTATGGGAAAGTCCTTCTGAGGAAAGCCCTGAATGATGTAAGAGTACAACTGACAGGGCTGGAGACATGGGCAGATGTAAACAAACATTCTGGTAGAAGAGTTTGGACGAGAAACCTCAATTAGGAAGGCTAGAGACAAGCCCAAACCTCTGAAATTAGATGGTCATAACGCGAGAGCCCTAAGAAGGAAAATAATAAAAAATATTAGAGTGGCATATCCTCACCTGGACCAGGCGAGCCAAGAGACGGAAATAAGAGAGATTATGATAAAAGCTTGCCCAGTGGAGGTAAAAAAACACTGTATTGTGCATGAGGTTTCCACCACCAAGGAACTCATGGAAGTAATCAAGAGGGTGATGGATGCCAGGGAACTGAAAGGGAACAAGAAAACCCAAACAAAGGATACAAGAAAGCGAGTGTTCGATGTTTCCTATGTCAGCAAACCGGGGATATTGCCAGAAATTGCCCAAATAACACACCGAATCAGACAAACATCGTTCAAAGACCACTACCTACCAATAACCGACCCCTACCTTTGATGGCACTTCCATATCGGAATGGGTAAAGAATTATAGCATTAGAGTACGGGGAGGCAGATCAGAAACCAAAAATCACAAATGCCAGAGGAAAAAGGAGAATTTTACCATGGACCTCCCATAGATGGGCAATATGGAGAGGTAAACATATTGGTGAAACAGACGCCCTGTGAAACCATGGTGATTAATGGAAAAGTCAAAAGTATGTTAGTAGACACGGGAGCAAACAGAAGTTGCCTATTGGAAAATTTCTTTAGAGACAGTCAAAATGAAGTGGGACTCCTGAACCATACTAACATCCAACTGGTAGGAGCGGGGGGATAACCTTTAACCATTTTTGGGAAAACAGAGACCCTGCTTGTACAATGGAAAGGAATAAAGTGCACCACAGATTTGTGTGTATTATCAGGGAAGTCAAGTAGTGGTGTGGATGGATACTTTGGAATAGATCTGATGAATGAACTTGGTGTAAATATTAAATGTGGAACTAAAGATATTATCACCACCCTACGGCCCAAGTTAGTAGCTACTACAGGAAAAATCTCTCAACCTCCTAAAACATGGAAAATAGTAGAAATTTCCCAGCTCAATGGGATAACAGAAGGCATTTTTGAGCCATATCGTCAAAATTAAGTCCGAATATCGCCTACACTGATTATCCCGAGTCAGAAAAAAATTGTGGTTGCAAATTTTGGGGATACTACCATTAACTATCATAAGGGAAGACTCCTAGGTCAGATTATACCTGCTCAACCTACAACAATTGAAGCAAATGGGCAAATCAATTTACCAAAAATCCCAAAACAGTTAAGCTCGAGCCAGGCCAACATTTTGCACGAATTACTGTGGGAATATCGTGATGTGTTTGCTCAAGATGAGGGGAATCATGGATTAGACTGAATGCGTCATCAACATGATATATATACACAGGGACCACCTATTAGACAACCTTATCAACAACAAAACCCAATTTTGAAACAAAAAGAAAAGAACAGGTAGAAGAAGGGATAATGGTAGAATCACATAGTCCATGGTCATCACTGGTAGTTCTGGTAAAGAAAAAATGGGTCTACCAGATTCTGTGTTGACTATAGGAAACTAAATGATATTACCATTAACCCGGGAACTGTTGCCACTCTTAAGAGGTTCTACTGGGTGAATGCGGCCAGACTCTTGAGAGTCAAGGCCTAAAAAAACTTTCAAACACCCCATTGGCACTCAAAACAAAGCAATATGTGATTAAGTGAGATAATTCCCCTCCATACCTTCTATCACTCCTCCACATGTATCCCTCCCCTCTTCAATTATCCGGTATTTTCTTCCCTATTATTCCCGATATTTATCAAGTATTTTCGCGCCAGGATGGCTGGGAGAGAGGGGGGAGGATGGGGGAGTCTTTCTCTAACCCTGTAGCCAGTCTCAGACCTCCCCTTGTCTCTCAGAGCCATGCGAGACACGAGAGAGGGAGGGTTACTCTCTCTCGCCGGTCCGGGCCAGATTACGACCGTGTGGCTAAAATATATGATTTTCACCAGTGCTGTTACCACTTGTTTTATTGCTTTTCAATGTTCATGTGTTCATATTAGAATTAAAATTGGTGCACATGGATAACTAATTATGATATATATGGTAAATATGCCACTTTTGTCAGGAATGAACCAAAATACCTTCGTATGGTGGGCACTTTCAAATACCATAGCTACGCAGCTTCTAGCTGCCTTACCCGCGTTAAAGAGACTGGGTGAGGGAAATTTGCACCAACAATTACCTGATAAAAGGGGGAATAAGAGGAAAAATAACTGATAATTGAGGAGAGGGGAAGGGGGGGGGACACATATGTAGGAGTAGTAGCAAGTAATGGAGGGAATGATCTCACCTAATCACAAATTGCTTTGTTTTGAGTGCCAATGGGGTATTTTCTAAGGGTTTTTATGTTCTGGATCTATTGAGGATGGTCGCAGTGCACCAGAAAAACCTCTATTGAGGACGGTCACCGATTATGGGTTAAATGGGTAAACTTGGTTTTCCACCCTGGATTTGCAAATCGGATACTGGCGAGTACAGGTCAACCTAGAGGACAAAGTGAAAACCACATTCACCACGAGTGAAGGGAAACTATATCAATTCACAGTGCTGCCTTTTGGGGTTAGTAATTGGCCCGCTAGCTTTACCAGAGTTATGGATGAAGTGCTAAGGGGACTAACTTGGCCCACTTTGATGATGCTATCATCTTCTCAAGCAGTTGGGTAGAGCATATTGACTGATTGCGGCAAGTGTTAGACAGAATCCGGAGGGCTAGGCTTAAACTTAAACCATCCAAATATCAGTTGGGAGCCATGTAGTGTCAAAGAGAGGAATCCATCCAGACCCACTTAAGGTGAAAGCTATCTCAGACATCTCACCACCTTCTACAGTTAGGGAAATTAGAGCCATTTTTGGGATGGCTTCATACTACCAGAGATTTATACCAAACTTCTCCAAGATTACTAAGCCTTTGAATATCTGACTGGAGAAGGGGAGAAAATTCGACTGGGACCAGAGTTGTCAAGCGGCTTATGAAAACTTGAATGAGAAATTGACCTCAAATCCAATAGTTTGCCACCCTGACTTTACTAAACCTTTCCAACTATACACTGATGCCTTTGACGATGGGCTAGGTGCAGTGTTGGCACAAAAAGTAGAAGGCAAAGAAGGCATTGTAGCCTGTGCTAGTTGGACTTTACATAAAAGAGAGAAAAACTACAGCGCTACCAAGAAAGAGTGTCTAGTATTGGTGTGGGCGGTACAACATTTACGAACATATCTAGCTGGAGTAGGCTACACTTCGAAGTTATTACTGACCATCATAGTTTGCAGTGGCTGAGGAAGATGAAAACCGAGGATGGCCTATTTGTAAGATGGCAAGGGATACTGGAGAATTTCTCGTTTTATGTCAGACATCGGCCAGGCAAATTATATACGAATACTGATGGATTGCCGGGGTTACCCATAGCCAACGTGCAAACACCCACCATACCAAAAGAAAAGGAAAGTCCGAGACTCTCCAAAACAAAACAAAAATCAAATTCGTTATGATGCAGGTGCTTGGAGAGATTCTAGGAATCGAGTTGTTTTGGAGTACAATGAGGCCAATTGATATAATGCACGGAAAAGAGGGGAAGGGTGCTCACCTAGGCCAATCCAGAATCCTCCAGCAATTTAATGAGAGATATTGGACCCCCCGGGCTGATCAGATTGTTAGAGAAGGGGTCCAAAGCTATTTAGATTGCCAACGAGGGAAAGATGGCCGAGGACCAAGACAACAAGCAGGCCATATCATTGCGGGGAAGACCTAGAAGAAGTTATCAGTGGACATTGTTGGACCCTTACCCTGAAAGCAAAAGAAGAAATACATCCTGACCTGTATACTGTAGATGTGTTCTCGAAATATACAATCGACTGAGCCATTCCTGACAAGAGTGCTGAAACGGTAGCAAACTGTATACTGGAACGAGTTATTTTTGTATACGGTATTCCTGATCGTATCCTGAGCGATCAGGGCAGAGAATTTAACAATGAAATTTGTTACCACCTGGGAGATACTTTAGGTTATCAGATCAAACATACCTCATGTACCATACTGGCCACAAGGGAATGCTGTATGTGAAAGAAAACTGGTTACTTGAAAACTGTAAGGGCTAACCTGAGTTCACAAGGAGATGAGATTAACCGAGAATGGCCAGAATTTGGGGAGTTAACACCATGGTCTGTAGAACTACCAGTTATTCCCCCAATGAAATTATTTTTGATAGCCTACTACTCCAAAGCTTCCCCAAGAATGGTTGTTGCCTTACACCACCAAGGACAAATAATTTCTAAACATGAACAATGTTACTACTTAACCTCTGGACTGCGCAGCCCCTGTAGTATACACCATACCCCTGTGTGTAGGTATTCTGATTAATTCCTCATTAAAATCGTTAATTTACCATAAATATAATTAATACTTATCCATAAGCGCCTATTTTATGTTTAATATGAAGATAGTAACATGTAACAACAATAAAACAAGTGGGAATAGTGTTTGGATGGTCAAAATCGCGAATTATTACCGAGCGGTTCATTCATCAAATGTGAGCCAGCCGGCCGTACACCCTCTCCTCTCGAGGGCTGAAGCCTTACTGACTTACTCCCTCACACTCTCCCAGTCTTTCCCTTACGCAATATACTCGCTAGTCACATGACAACACAATGGAACCGGCCTGGAGATGGTGACACGAAAATATACCACTGATTAAGGGAATAACAGGGAAAATAGGTAATAATTGAAGGGGGGGAAGGAGGGGACTTTGACACATGTGAAGGAGTGATTGAAGCTATGGAGGGGAATTATCTCACTTAAACACATTATTTTCTTTTTAAGTGCCACTGGGGTATTTTAAATGTTTTTTTAGGATCTTAACTCCTTCAGACTCATATGACGCTATCGAGTAATATGACAGAGTGAGCCAAAAACTCATATGACGCTACCGCGTCATATGGACTTATTATATTGCCAGAAAATAAGTTTATGACACTATTGAGCCGGTCTTTTGGCTGGTAAGTCCCATAAGTTAGATCTACATGTGGAAATATCTAGCAACCCCCTGGCGTCCCTGTGAGGGCCCCGCGGGGGTAGAAACAGTCAGTCTCTTCCCAGCAGCCAGCCT
>CM064582.1:17629261-18014261 GCA_032716605.1 Paralithodes platypus
ATATATATATATATATATATATATATATATACATTATTTTATTTTATTTATGTGTACAATAGAATTATTTCTGAATTTATTACCTGAAGATAACCTGGCTTTCTTATTTTGTTTTTTCAGTGTCAACCCAGGAGCCATTTCCCTTCTCGTTGGAAAGGGTTGTGGCCCTACCAGGTAAGTAAAATTGACAACCTTCATGACTGACATGTCTTCTATGAACATTATACAATTATTGGCAAGGAAAATTATATGAAAGTGTTGTATATTGTGGCAAAGGTATACAACTGTATAAACATTCTCATATATTTTCATAACAATAACAATGCATGGAAACAATTGCGCATAGCTTACGAACCAATTACGCTATATTATTTTGGTTTTCACCATTAGAAAGAGCACAATTTTCCGATTCCGGTGATATATACAGTTACATACGTATCCGAGCAAATAACGCAACGACGAGGTGGGGAACAGCTCGGAACCCGGCTAGCATCGGCGGAACAGAGACGGGTGAAGCGCATTTTGGCTCTTCATTTCAAATATTCATAGCGCAAAAAGTATTTGTCGTAGGAACTTCTAGTTTGTTTTATACTCATCAACATTATTTGCCGTATTCATACAGCCTAAATTTAAAACCATACACTTCGTAGCAACGAAATAAATCAAAAATATTATAAACCATATCAATCAAAATCATATTTTTATTTTTTTTCGGTCACTGCTTGAGAACTATTGAAGATAAAAAAAAATTCTGTTTTCAGATTTGGAAAGAGGAGAAAAAATACTATTATTTGAGCAAAACAAATATATGGTCATCACTCACAATTTAGAGATAAGACGGTGTGAAGACAATTGCATGGGAAATAATAGTATTACACTTTCATATTTCGTTTATTTACATTTTTTTTTTTTTTTATCATGTACTATAAATATTCCTCTTTCCATTGACATATGATACATCACAATAAACAGCATTCTGGTGGAGGGAAATAGAGACAAATATAAGGCTTCGACAACACACATGAGCCAAATTCAAGACCCAAAAGCTATGTCAAGCGCCTCCTCGGACTTATTGGAACATAATATGTCTGAAGGAGTTAAGTGAATATATCTGCGAGGCAGAGTAAGATTCGCCGACTCACGGTGCGGACAAGGTCTAAAACTTTCTTCATATTCACAAAACTAGATCACCTGCATTCAAAATGGCTACCGGGACAGGACTGAAAATGTTTTGGATGAGTGTGTTCGAATTCTTGAGGTATGAAAAGTAAAATGCCCCAGAACAAGAAGCCCAGCACAGAAGCCACGAGCGAACACCACACAGAAACACCCGAAAGAAAGGTCCACAGAACGAAAGGACCAGCGGACCGAGCCAGCCAATTCAGACAGGCCCAAGCCCGCAGGGCTAAGCAGCTCCAGGCCGCACCTACATACCACTTCTAAACTGACCATTTTCCACACCTCACGTACACTACCCCCTCGTGTCCTACACTCCTAACTACAAAGATGATGAACAGGAATATACATTCATATTAAAAACACCCATGCCCTGTCCCTACGTTGAGCCAATGCCAACACATCAGACAGCCATAATTATATCTATGTATGTTCTTACATCCGAGAAGTAGATGTTATATACCTTAGAAGTTAATACACCCATGCTGTCCCTAGGTTTAAGATATTCATATGAACATTCCCTAACATATCTTGTCTTGCCAGACTAAGTTTCTGAAGACTCCTCGCCCATAAAATCTATGTATTCAATCCTTAGGTTAAGTATCTTTATCCGCCATTGTGTTCACCGTTTTCCATTTACTTTTCCATAATTGTCATACGTCTTCCACTTACCTCCTTCGTATCCACAGTCCACACTACGCCATATTACTTCGTGTCCTACACCCCTTACCCGCCCGATTCTACCTACACGATGATGAACAAGAATATACATTCATATTAAAAACACCCATGCCCTGTCCCTACGTTGAGCCAATGCCAACACATCAGACAGCCATAATTATATCTATGTATGTTCTTACATCCGAGAAGTAGATGTTATAAAGAAACCACATGTCCAAACTCATAAGAAATTAAAGAAACCCACAGGTACACCAGGATATAGAACCATTGCCCCCATAAGACTTAGACAGCCATGACTACAGATGTTAGCCACCATGCTGTAACGTAATCCTTACCCCAACCAGAGATTGTATAGATAACCTTTGTTACCAGTATCTCGTTACCAGTACCTCGAAAAAATAACGCAGTACCCCTAC
The DNA here is from genome assembly GCA_032716605.1 of Paralithodes platypus. Classification (NCBI taxonomy): domain Eukaryota; kingdom Metazoa; phylum Arthropoda; class Malacostraca; order Decapoda; family Lithodidae; genus Paralithodes; species Paralithodes platypus. The sequence goes on from CM064582.1 coordinate 17,631,535, forward strand.
GAACTGCCGCTTTCCTTGGGTCTATATTTCATAGAAAACGCAGTTCCCAGGGACACCTAGACGTACACAAAAAGCGTGTCAAATAATAGGTCCATAACCCCTCGTATGTACGAGAAATAATGCACCATGTTTTTCCTTACTTTATCCACAAGTCACGCACACACCTACAGTTAACCTCCTTCTCCCCCACCGCCCCACAAGCCACATGATTCTATCTTTTCCCGACTCATATACCACCCCGTATTTGCATCCCCCGGTAGCATTTGACTAACGTACTTTCACTGTCTTTTCAAACTCCAATATCAATTGTAGCCTAATGCCACCCCCTCGCCCAGGGACCTTAGGGGCAAATTTCCCTGTAGCCTCTGAGCTTCCCCACCTCTCATTAAGACACCCGCGCTTCTCGACTCTTGTCCGACCTAGCCTCTCTATCATACCTCATGAAGATCCCTGAATTTTCCGTTGCTAACGCTCTCCAACCTTTTATATATATACTCCTATCCAGCCTACTTTCACTTAGTAGGCTAGAAAAACATTAGAACTTTACTAACCCCTTGCATGCCATCTATTCTCTTACAACCCATTCACAACCCTGCACCCCATGGTCGTCGGTGCGAGGCTCGCCGCCTCGCCAGTAACTAATTTCTATTGCCATACTTCCAGATAAATGTGGCAGAGTTAACAACCAGTCTCCACCACATCCAGCAAGCCATGCAATTAACAGCCAACCGAGTACACCCAGCTAGCCAAGGCACCTTCGGTTTTTATATTAAGAACACCCACATCTGTCTCATAAACAGAGGGTTATTACAAACACTGGTGATATGGCAAGCCCCTAGCCACAGCCGCCGGACGACCATCCCAGAGGGAGAGCGCCCGGCTACCCCTTTTTACCCACCCGAGGAGGGAGACCCCCACCCCCGCGGAGGTATACCTGGCCCCTGTTTTGACTCCCGGGTCATTGCCAGGTAGCCTAGGAATTCTTCCTATCTATGCATCTCTAACCCCCTTACTCACTTCTCTATACCCACAATAACCCATCCACCTGTTTTGCATACTCGGATAGTCAAATTAGTACCTCAGCTATGCAATAGAACAAAGACTGAGCAATATAAGAGAGACGCCCCTATCACAGCTGTCCCAGTCCTCCCCGCAAAGCAGATCCAGTCTCCCTTCCATAAATACTTCCAGTATAGCCAAAATAGTACCTTTTACTAAGGCTGTTATATCACAAATTAAAGGCTTCCTATAGCCATGTGCCACAACAGTAATCACCATCTTACCCAGTCCCCATATCTATTGAGAGCTCAAATAAGTCCATAAGACTCGAGATCCCTATTGTCTACAGGGTCCAGAACCGAGCCTATAAACCTAGCTCCCGCCCCCAGTCAAATCAGTTGAAAGTTAGACACCAACCAGTGGTCACTACCCTGAAGTTAACCTCTAGCTCTGCCCTTGTGTTGTTCCTGAGTTGAGAGATTTCCGAGCCGGCAGACTCCATGGCAGAAGTTAAATAGAAGAGCTGTCCATGTACAAGTCCTAATGTGCACCTTATAACCTTCACACAAATTCGTGGGTATATAAGTGTGTAGCCAGCACCGATCGTCAAGAGATCCGACTTGAGAACTTCCTACATTTTGGACCACCTGGACGGCCGAGGAACCAGTCGTTAGCCCCCAACATCACCGGAAGCAAGATAACCAGGACCAGACCTACAAATACTATTCAAGATTCATGTTACTAGTACTAAGTGTTATAGTACCAGCTTGACACTCACTTATTAACTTTCTATGAAGTGGCTATAACCTTGCCCAGTGTAACTCATTTTTAACCATTCCATTTGGGACGTACTAAGCGTATCAGTGTTCATTATTTAACAGGCGACATTGACTCTCGTAATTACCTTATTCAGATATTAAAACCCTAGTGATATCTAACGTTCGCCCACTGATTTGTGTTCTACGTATTTCTGCCATAAGAATATAAACCTTAGATCAGTACCCCCATGAGGTTACTAGAGATTTCCGTGTTCTACAATATACGCGTGTCTAATCCTAACTGTGAGCTGCTACTTGGGCACGCGACCAGCCAGTAAGAGATCAAATCAGTGAAATTGAATTACATGAATATATTGAGGTCTTCCAGTAAAATAAAACTTGCTAATTAAACCCGTGATCAGAAGAGTATACCTGAACGTTGAAAGTGAGAGACTAGGCTCCATCCTGATCCGCTAATGCTAGCAGTTCCCTTCTGTTATTTGTTTTGTATGAGAATTACTATCTTTCCATGCTCTTTATTTACTTACTTCAATAAACTTGAACTTGTGTCGTGTTACCGTGTGTTTATTTTGTGTTCTCTATTCCTCATACCTTGTATTGTGCATGCAGCCTTATATACCCAGTCATTTAGAACTCACATTACCCAAGTTAAACCTGTAGAAAAACATGGCATAACATTGGCGGCAGCGGTGGTTCTTGATTCGGATAAAAGGTTGCATTACATTGCAAGTTTGGAACAGCCAGAACACGAAAACATCATGTCGCACCGTTCTCACATTCCCATCCCACATTATGATGGAGAAACTTATGAGATCGAAACATTCATGGACATAGTGAAACCCGTACTTGACCTAGTTTATACCACGGACGCAGAAAAAATAGCCATAACATTAACGCACCTGGGAAAAGCCGTTTCCCTGGTTGCCTATCAAGTGCACCCTGATCTCACCTGGGACGAATTTCGCCCAATAGTGATAGAAGCCATTAAGCCTTCGTTGGGCGTTTTCGTGGCCCACACCCGTATCCAAGACACTAAATTCGAAGGCGATTTAGATGCCACAGTGAATAAGATTGCCCAACACATAAAAATTTCTTTCCCCACGTTGACCAGAATCCAACAAGAACAGCAAATTCTGGTCAACCTTGTGTCGATATTGCCCTCAGCAGTAAAAGACCATTTCCGTGTGCACGATTTCGTCGGATACAAAAAAGATCTCATCACGATCCGACGTATTTTGGCCGTGCGCACAGAAGCACCCACCCAAATCGCTGCAATCAAGAAGTTTCCCACACACCCTCAGCAACCCGACCACCAAAACTCCAAGAATGCCTACCAAGCCTCATCCTTCAACAACAGACCCACCTACCCTTCCGGCAAGCCCCAACCCCGTAGACCCCGGTTCCAACCTACCCAGCCACGCAGAATCTTCAACTGGAACAGGAACTACAACACCTACCAAAGTAAAAACCCTACCTTAGTCATTATCAACCCCTATGATTTCCCTGCCTGTAATGCTCAGTGTGCTTTCCATCAAATTCGTGACTCTGCCAAACCTCGCCCCTTTACTCCTCACATTTCTGTAAATGAAGAGGAGTTGGGACAAGAGGAAGAGATGGAAGAAAGACACACGGGAGAAATAGCCCCTAACATGACCTCAGAAGATACCGAGGAAACCCTGGAGGAGGTAGATACTGATTCCCAGGATTTTTAAAGTACCCCCCGCCCAAGATGGCCTCGGCGGGGGACGCCATAACTGACCGCACTCCCCCCATTTATTACCTGGCCAAAATCAAGGACATTCCTGTCCGCTTGCTAATCGACACGGGAGCTGCCAAGTCATGTTTGTTCAAATCTTACTATGAAAAACATCACCGACTATTTGGCCCTTTGTTAAACACCAAAACAGAACTAATCTCAGCTGCTGATACTTCCTTAAATCTCCTAGGAGACACTTTACCCCTATCAGTAACCACTCCTGCCCCCCATGCTCGTTGTTTTCACACATTCACAGTATTTTCCTCCAACTGTAAACATTATGATGGTTTCCCTGGACTTGACCTCCTTCAAAAACTCCAGGCCCAGGTCAACTGCGGCCAAAGACTGATATCATTCAAAAAATTCCAACCCAAAGCCTCTGACAAACCCATCACGCAGAAACCCATTAAAAAAAAAAACACCCTCCCCCTCAACGAACCCTGAGTCAGGGTTACCAAATTGCAGCTAGCACTAAGGTGACCCCTAAACCCTCCCCTTGCCCTGACTCCCCTCCAAATCTCACCCCATTCAGTAAACAAATGCCTCAACAAACGAAAGAAGACAAGTCCAAGCAACTCCCTCTCGGTAATTCCCCCCATTCTCTTCATGCTGTCCCGGATAAATCCTCCCATGTTTTCAGGGCAGACTCTGATATATGTAACCATCATTCCATCCAATGTTTATGTACACATGTTTCCAGGAAAAATGCCGATCAATGTACCCAACAAAATTTCCCCCATGCCCCCAGAAATGTTCAGCTATCCCACAACCCACAACAATTCCCTTGTGACAATTTTCCGTCAATAGCTCCCTTGCCCCCGCACACAATTCACACCCCTAGAAAAATTCACAACCCCACACTTGACTCACCCTCTCATGACAAACAAACCAACCCACCCCACATCACTTTTAACCAGACCTTGACTGCCACCAAAAAAGTTCCCCACGTTCGTCCTGTGAACAACACCACATCAATACACCAGTCCTCCACCAATAACCCATGTTCTACACCTAACTTTTTCCCCACGAACCCTCCACAGTCCCCCACCCCAAATTCCGTTTTCTAACTCGCTCACCTCTCACCACTCTGAACCACCTGCACGCGCCGTTAATCCCCCCCTCACGCGTGCCGACCGAGAGACACAACCATGTTCCCACCATGCCCCCAGAAATCCCCAGCTAGTCCACCCCCACCCTGATTCCCCTTGTGACAGTTTTCCGTCAGTAGCTCCCTTCCACCCCCACACAATTCACACCCCAAGAAAACTTCAGAACCCCACACTTGACTCGCCCTCTCATGACGAACAAAACCACCAAATCCATATAAACTCCAAACAAACCGTCACTGCCACCGACAATGCTCCCCAAATTCCTTCTAACCACCACATGTCCTTACATCAGTCCTCCAACAATAACCCATCTTCTATATCTCACGCTTCCCCCACCAACCCTCCGCAGTCCCTCCAACAATTCCCGTTTTCTAACCCCCTCACACCACGCCCCACTGATCCTCCCACACGCGCCGTTAATCCCCCCCTCACGCGTGACCCCCACCAAAGCGACCTTTCCCCACTTATAAGTAGCAAGCACCTGCTCGCCAGTCAATCCCCCACCATCATTAGCCCAGCTGTAGTTCAGGATAAATGCCAAATCCCCCCCCACCATAAAAAATGGGTGAACCTGCGGCCCATACCCCAAACGCACATGATATTTTCCCCCACTACCACGTCCCCCAACCCCCATCGTTGCCTCTTACAACCCGCCATCATTTCCGCTCGCATCAACCACATTCTCGTGGCAAATATCTCAGAAGAATCCCTGACACTGCCAAAAGGTCTCATTATAGGAGACCTCGAAACTTTCGATGACCTCCCCATAGATTTTAACGACACCCCTACCAGCCTCCAATTGCCCCCTCTCCCTGAGACATTATCTGACCACCAAAAGAACGGCATGTACGACCTACTGCTGGAATTCAGTGACGTGTTTGCCCAACAACCCACCGAAATCGGACAGACTGATATAGAACAACACATTATTAACACCACAGGCCCCCCCATACGACAACCATCCCGTAGAAAGAACCCCATACAACGTCAGGAAGAGGAACGCCAAGTCCAGGAAATGTTAGAGGCCGGGCTTGCCACCCCGTCCATTAACCCCTGGTCTTCCCCTGTTGTCTTAGTCAAAAAGAAAGATGGGACAACCCGTTTTTGCGTCGATTACAGGAGGTTAAATGACGTAACCATTAAAGACGCTACGCCCTTACCCCGAATAGACGATTCCCTTGACTCCCTACACGGATCCAAATGGTTCACTACCCTCGACTTGCAAGCAGGGTATTGGCAAGTGCCTATCAAGGCCGAGGACCAAAAGAAAACAGCATTTTCCACTAGTGGTGGCCATCACTATGAATTTAACGTCCTACCTTTTGGCCTCTGTAACGGACCCGCCACTTTCTCCCGTTTGATGGAAATGGTATTACATGGCCTAACATGGGAAACCTGCCTAGCCTATCTGGACGATATTATTGTGTACTCTCCAACCTGGGAAGAACACCTCCTCAGGTTGAGACAAGTCCTTCAAAGAATTCGAGCCGCCGGGTTGAAATTAAAACCCTCAAAGTGCGTGATTGCCCGGAATAAGGTAGATTTCCTCGGACACGTGATATCTGAACATGGTATTGCGCCAGACCCAAAGAAACTTCAAGCCATACAAAACCAAACCCCACCCACCACTGTTAACCCTTATTTAGCGGGGTCGGACTTAAGTCCGATACGAGAAAATTGGACTAAATGGCGGGGTCGGACTTAAGTCCGTGGGCGTATTCCCGCCCTAATTTAGGTGGAAAGCGAAACTTGGTGGTCAGGCGGTGTACTACAAGGGCCCACCCACACATCCCCACTGCGTGACCGTAACTAAGTGACCCTCAAGCAGCCATAATGGAAGGTCAAGATTTGCCCGTGTTCGATTCGGTGGCCGCCATCCCTAGTGCGTCGCGCCACCCTACTAACCACGCCCGGCTTACCACCCAGGAACTAGATATCATGCTGAACTCTTCAGAACTTTCTAATTAGCTGTTGGATGAAACCGTCGAAGGTCTGGGTGAGAGTTTTGGTAGTGTGGATGACTCGGAATACGGTAATACAAACAATGAAAGATTGAATATTTGTGCTTGGCATTATATGATTGTGGGGAACAGATGTAGGCCTACCGTATATATTATTTTTTCATATATATATGATACATATGTAACATTGTTATATTATCATGACACTCTCTCTCTCTCTTGTCTCTTCCTCTCTGGGTCTACCTATAGCCTACATTTATAATTGCATGTGACCTTGAAATTGCTTGAGAGTTTGATTGCAAGCATTTTATAGCGTATTATTTGCAGGCGTTCAGTAAATTTCTTACGGTAATACAAACAACCAAACAACGAAAGATTGAATATTTGTGCTGCACATCCCTCATACGAAATACCATTCCCACCGTATAGAGAGAATACAGAAACTGAACTGAAGAAAGAGTGAAAAAGATATAATAATACAGAAATATTACAAGCAAATAAATGAAATAGAGGGATTAGTTAGAGAAAATAATAATGAGAAATACATATACGGATGAGGAAGAGAGAAAGGGAGCACAAGAGAGGGAAAGCGAGCGAGCCAGAGAGACAGACAGACAGACAGACAGGAGTGAGAGAGAGAGAGAATACAGAAATAAGGAGAAATAAGAGAAAAATAAGACCGATTACCGAAGGAATAGTAGACGCGCGAGAGGCCGATGTCAGGCCAAAGCGAACGCAACCGAACGCGCCCGGGAAATAGACCAAAAAGTACCTCCTCTTCCTCACCTCTTTCCACCCTCCACACTCATTCATAACATCCATTCATAGACTTATATGGGGAGACGAAGAGTTGCTCTTTCCAAAAATGATCGTTTCGTTCGCATTGGAGCCATAGTAACGGCGCTAGGGCGAGTGAAATTGAGCGAATATTTCGGGATTATGCCCGCTGAGCGGTACAGTGTAAAATACCTTACCACCCGCTAAATAATGGTTAAAGGAATACGTTCGTTTCTAGGTTTAGCCACATACTACAGACATTTCGTCACTCACTTTGCCACCATAGCCAGACCCCTCCACCAACTTACCCACAAAGACACCCCGTTCACCTTGACACCTGAAAGAGACCTCGCGTTTAACACTTTGAAGCAAAAGCTAATCCAAGCCCCTATTGTCGCTTTCCCTGACTACCAAAAACCTTTCCGTCTTTATACCGACGTATCTCTGTACGCCATGGGTGCAGTTTTAGCTCAAGTCAGAGACGGAGAGGAACATGTGATAGCGTATGCCAGCTCCACCCTCACCCAACCACAACAGAATTACGCAGCCACAAAGAGAGAGTGCTTAGGGATCATTTGGGCACTCAGCCACTTCCGGTCATTTGTGTTGGGCGCAAAACTCGAAATAATTACCGACCATCAATCTTTACAATGGCTGCGTAGGTGCGAAACCAACTCAGCCATTTTGGTACGTTGGAAGGAGACACTAGAGGACTACGACTTTACCATACAATATCGTCCAGGCAAACTCCATACTAATGCAGACGCCCTGTCACGTTTGCCAGTACCAAAAGACCCCCCCACCAACCTAGCCGCCTTACAAAACACTGAGTTGGTATCTACCCCCACCCCCCGACAGAATGCCCCCCCCAGCCCCCTCCCTAATTAAATCTTGGGAAGCAAGAATCAGACCCCCCTGGATGCCGTTAAATATCTTCCGGGGACTGACTCGCTGGGGAGATCAACTTGCCACAGACACTGGTCACATAATCTTGGACCCCACCATTGCCCATGACTACATGATTGCCATCCACGAGGGAAACGGCATACACCTGGGACAAAAGAAGATGTTAAAAATCTTCACAGACCAATACTGGACCCCCAACCCCTCCAAAATTGCACAACGAGTGACAGAATCCTGCAAACCGTGTTTATTGGGAAAGGATAGATCACGCATCCCAGGCCCAGCTGGTACCTTGTCGGCTACCAAACCATTCCAAGTCCTATCCCTCGACAGCATGGGCCCGTTTCCTCCTTACGCTGGCAAGCGCTATATCGTCACATTTGTGGACGTCTATTCCAAATTTTTAATCGCCTGCCCAGCTAAAGACCACACAGCCACCACAGTCGCCACACTGCTTGCCACAGAAGTATTCCCTATATTCGGTCTGCCCCTTGCTCTTCTATCCGACAATGCCCCCGAGTTTAGTGGACACGTTTGGCAACAGTTCACCCAACAATGTGGCATTAAGATTAAACACTCATCCCCATTTCCTCAAGGAAATGCTATATGCGAACGCAGCCATCGCACCATCAACAATCAGTTGCGAACAAAAATGATTGCGTTTAACACCACAGACTGGCCATCACAACTAAAAATGATACAATGGGGCATGAACACCTGTCCCCGAGAAGACGGTATTTCCCCTCATGAACGTGTTTACGGCGTACCCCCCTGTTACTGCCATTCCACCACCACGCTCACCTTCCCTCCACCACCTCCACAATTGACCCACTGCAACATCTACAAAACACCCTCCATACCGCCCAGATCTGTCAGGACACCAAAACTGATAACCCCGATGACAAAAACCCTTTCGCCATCCATGACACCGTAATGGTAGCCAACCTCCCTATCACCAACAAGTTAGGCCCTCGCTATGTCGGGCCCTACACCATCACACAAGTCCCAAACGCCTATCAAGTCACCATCGACTATCACGGCGTGACTCGCACGTTCCGAACTAGATTCGTCCGAGCGTTTAAACCACTCCAACCACAAGACAATCCCCCACCCCACACGGCTGAACCAGAATTAAAAATCCCTATTACGCCATACACTCCAGCTATGAAAATCCCCACACAAACCCCTAAAGACCTAAGCCCTCCGACACCGAACAGACAGACCATTCCTCAACATACCCCCCGAACTAACCTCCACAAACCCCAAGCCCCCACTATCACACCCTCCTCCACCATGACACCTTCGTTCACTTCTGATAATCAAGTACCTCCCCCGCTTATCCAAATACGAAAGCCTCCCCCCACAACCCCGACCACAACAGAGACTCTGCCGTCTAGCCCTGACATACCTTCCCCAAGCACCACACTAAGAAATACACACACCCCACCCAAAACCAAGTACACACCCAAACACACCACACAATCTACCTCAGTAACCTCACGCTACAACCTACGCCCACGACACAAACTGTTTAAAACCTCCAGGAAACACACCCTGCTAACCAAATTCCGTAGGGGTGCCAGACCACTAACCTCCTCCTCTTCTTCTTCGTCGACTTCTCCTCCACAAAGGGAAAGAAGACGAATAATCACCCTTAAACACCATAAACCCTGTAACGATAGCCCAGAAGTAACCACCCCCACCCCCGCAACAAAACACATGCCTTCCTCTTCAACCTCATCCCCTCTCAACCTCCACCAAACACCCATAAAACCGCCCACTGCCACCACCAGCAAATCACCAACCTCATCAAACGACACACCCCACACACATCGCTACCCCCAACCCTCCAACTTAAATCTACACTCCTTACCCACCCGTCTAGCCCCCCCCCCGCATCTGCCCCTTTCCCCTCCACGATCCCCACCACCCCACCCACACATCGACCAACCTCATCTCACCGAACCCCCCACCACCCCCCTAAGGAATCCCCCCCACAAAGTCACCCCTTAGAGAACCCCCACATGTCCTTTATCTGTAAAACGTTCTTCCCCTCGATATAAAACATCGTCGAGCGACTCAAGTCCCACGACAAACATCTACCTTCCCACCAGGACCGCCAGAGGTAGAATAATCAACAGACCCATCAGATTTAAAGACAGCGATACAAAAATAACACCCCGTTCTGACACTCAGGACCCAAGCCACACAACACACACACCCCCTCCTTCCCACACCTTACCTAAACCGATCTTGCGCATTGCCTCACTATATTTTCCCAACCTACAACACCGCCCAAGAAAACCAAACAAAACCCAGACTCACATTCCCCCTTCATCCCCAGCCCTGTTGTCACGCGTGAATCACCCTTCGGTTAGTAACCCATTCACCACACTAAACAGACCTCCTGTCAATCCAACACACCTCACTCCGACCCCCACGGGGGAAAGCTACAAACCATTCATACGGAAGGTTAAAGTAAAAAAACCCACTGGACACTTGGCCCGTGTACCACGCCCACATCAAGCCCGGGCAGCCGCCCGCCACAACACAGAGGACACATTCTTACAGGTATACACTGACCTGCAAAAGAAACCTGACCGTCGCTCTCTTGCTTGGTGGAACCTTCTAAATACCCTTAAAATGACCCACCATGACTATGCTTCTTTTTACTTCACCCTTGAGGCTCGAGGACGAGCCTATAATGAAGGAGAGGGAAGTAAAATGCCCCCGAACAAGAAGCCACGAGCGAACACCACACAGAAACACCCGAAAGAAAGGTCCACAGAACGAAAGGACCAGCGGACCGAGCCAGCCAATTCAGACAGGCCCAAGCCTGCAGGGCTAAACAGCTCCAGGCCGCACCTACATACTACTTCTAAACTGACCATTTTCCACACCTCACGTACACTACCCCCTCGTGTCCTACACTCCTAACTACAAAGATGATGAACAGGAATATACATTCATATTAAAAACACCCATGCCCTGTCCCTACGTTGAGCCAATGCCAACACATCAGACAGCCATAATTATATCTATGTATGTTCTTACATCCGAGAAGTAGATGTTATATACCTTAGAAGTTAATACACCCATGCTGTCCCTAGGTTTAAGATATTCATATGAACATTCCCTAACATATCTTGTCTTGCCAGACTAAGTTTCTGAAGACCCATCCCCCCATAAAATCTATGTATTGAATCCTTAGTTTAAGTATTAATGTTAACATTCCCTAACATATCTTGTCTTGCCAGACTAAGTTTCTGAAGACTCATCGCCCATAAAATCTATGTTTTCAATCATTAGGTTAAGTATCTTTATCCGCCATTGTGTTCACCGTTTTCCATTTACTTTTCCATAATTGTCATACGTCTTCCACTTACCTCCTTCGTATCCACAGTCCACACTACGCCATATTACTTCGTGTTCTACACCCCTTACCCGCCCGATTCTACCTACACGATGATGAACAAGAATATACATTCATATTAAAAACACCCAGCCCTGTCCCTACGTTGAGCCAATGCCAACACATCAGACAGCCGTAATTATATCTATGTATGTTCTTACATCTGAGAAGTAGAAGAAAACCACATGTCCAAACTCATAAGAAATTAAAGATACCCACGGGTACACCAGGATATAGAACCATTGCCCCCATAAGACTTAGACAGCCATGACTACAGATGTTAGCCACCATGCTGTAACGTAATTCTTACCCCAACCAGAGATTGTATAGATATCCTTTGTTACCAGTATCTATCATAGTACCTCGAAACAATAACGCAGTACCCCTACGAACTGCCGCTTTCCTTGGGTCTATATTTCATAGAAAACGCAGTTCCCAGGGACACCTAGACGTACACAAAAAGCGTGTCAAATAATAGGTCCATAACCCCTCGTATGTACGAGAAATAATGCACCATGTTTTTCCTTACTTTATCCACAAGTCACGCACACACCTACAGTTAACCTCCTTCTCCCCCACCGCCCCACAGTTCACATGATTCTATCTTTTCCAGACTCATATACCACCCCGTATTTGCATCCCCCGGTAGCATTTTACTAACGTACTTTCACTGTCTTTTCAAACTCTAATATCAATTGTACCCTAATGCCACCCCCACGCCCAGGGACCTTAGGGGCAAATTTCCCTGTAGCCCCTAAGCTTCCCCCCCTCTCATTAAGACACCCGCGCTTCTCGACTCTTGTCCGACATAGCCTCTCTCTCATACCTCTTGAAGATCCCTGAATTTTCCATTGCTAACGCTCTCCAACCTTTTATATAATTATATACTCCTATCCAGCCTACCTTCACTTAGTAGGCCAGAACAACATTAGAACTTTACTAACCCCTTGCATGCCATCTATTCTCTTACAACCCATTCACAACCCTGCACCCCATGGTCGTCGGTGCGAGGCTCGCCGCCTCGCCAGTAACTAATTTCTATTGCCATACTTCCAGATAAATGTGGCAGAGTTAACAAATCTCCACCACATCCAGCCATGAGCAACACCCAGCTAGCCAAGGCACCTTCGGTTTTGATATTAACCCTCTCGCATTTTTAGGACGCGATCGCGTCATAACGCCACCCCTCGAAGAGTGGTCGTATGATGCAATCGCGTCATAATGCCACCTGTAAGTTAGAAATATTCGTGGTAAATAAGTTTATGACGCGATTTGGACGCATTTTTGGCTGGTAAGTTAGCCATCAGTAAGCTACAAAATTAAATATCGGGCAACCCCCTAGTGTCCCTGTGTGAGGAGTGCGGGGCTTTGTTTCACCAGTTGTGAGCCGGCCGCCAGTCTGTGAGGTAGTACTCCCGGACCTTTAAATCTCGTCTCGCCTCCATTGCCCGCCATGGAGCGGGTTTCAGGTGGGCAAATCTTGATTATTTATGTACTAAGAGGCAGTGTATCATCAATTTGTGGCTATCTATTTATAATTTATGTATATAACTCGTGATTTGTGACTCTGTGCCTCGTTGTTCGCCTCTCCATAGCCAGCCATGTGTTTTTTAGGCGGGTAGAATGGACCCAGTGGAAGTGTTGTGAACTGTGAATAATGATATTATTTATATCATATTCGTAGGGTTAGCATTCGTAGTCACATTCCTAACTTATGTTAGGTTTGTGATTACGAATGTAAGCTAGGCTATACGTGTGTGTCGTATATATATTGCCCTAAAACCTTAATTTTCGCTTGAAAGACCAATATATTTATGAATAAATACTACATACGAAGTATAATAAAGCTGTAATTACGAAATATAGTTGTGTTTTGCCCATTTTTGGCATTATTTTATGCCCAATTTGGGCAATTTTTAGTGAATACACAGTTTTATTTGAGTGAAGTAACTAACAGTGAAGTGTGGATAGATAATAAACTAATTTTTTAGACAAAAATGTCACGGTAAGTACAAATATGTCACAGTAAATAGCCTGGCATAAAAAATACAAGACTTTTATGCGCCACTGTACACTATACTACAGCAGTGAACCTTTGGACAGCCACAGATGTCTTGGTAAAGTACCTAAGCTAATCCCATAATTACTTCAGTTGCCCTCTGACCCCTGACCAGTGCGGACGTCCCCAGTGACCGCTAGTGAACCTGTTTACCCTTTGTGAGGTCCTAGTGAACTTTCTTAGTGATGGCTGTTGTTGATGAGTCTGCTGTCTCCTCCCATACTCTCCAGCTTTGTCTTGCTTTGCAAGAAAGACTGGAGAGTGTGGAGCAGGAGATTCAGTGTCTCAAAGATGAATATTTGGCCTTGAGACTAGCTATGGCGGAGAAGTGTGAGGCTACCGGAAGTGTTCCCAGGGATCGTGAAGCCCCTTGGAAAGTGGTGTCAACCAGTGCAACGGCCTGCAAGCTGAAAAGGCAGCCACTCAAGACCCACAACAACTTCAGCACCTTGGCTGATGAGAGTGATGGCGAGGAAGTGGCGATCATCGAGGCAGTGAGAGGGGAGGGGGGAAGTCTGCTGCTGTTGCTGCTACAACTCCTGCTACACGCCGACAACGGAAAAAAGCTAAGTTCATTGTCGGTGATTCAATGGTTAGGTACCTTGGCGGGGCTACTAACACTCATGTTAGTAAAGTTGTCTGCCTACCTGGAGCCAGAGTCGGGAGGGTGGCAGAGAAGATGGATGGTGTCCTAGAAGTGGGTGGGGAGGACCCCATCATCTTCATCAACGCGGGATCCAATGACATATGGAGATGCAGGACTGAGGAGTTGCTGACCAAGTACCAGGAAATGCTGGAGAGGATCAAGGAGAAGGGTGGATTTCCTGTGGTACACAGTATCCTGCCAAGAAGAGGGGTACGGAAGGAATGGTCCTCCAGGGCTATTGGTGTAAATAGCCGGCTGGAGAAGTATTGCAAGGCAAAGTCAATACCATTCCTAGATAACTGGACCCACTTCTATGGTAAGGATGAACTGTATGCCCAGGATGGAGTACATCTTTCTCGACTAGGAGTTTCGACCTTGGCCAGCTCACTGGACAAGATTGTTGCGGAGTTTCGTTAAAAAAACCTGGGTGTGTAAGTAAAATACTGTCTCCGTATGGAGCAGGTACGTCATGTGACAAACCAGTGAGTAAAATAGAAATAATCAGTCAAGATAGTGCGAATATAGTGATGTGTAATAGTATTATCGATAACACTACACATGTAACTGATAGTAAAGATGAGATTACTGATAGAGCAGAATTTCCGTCTAGAGCTAGTAGTTCAACAGGAAATAATAAGTTAGCTAAAAACAATAGAAAATTAGTTGCAAATAAAAGTAATAGGTTGAGGGTATATTATACAAATTGTAGGAGTTTATGTAACAAAATGAACGAACTTAGAGCACTCGTTAGCACAGAAAATATAGACATAATAGCGCTAACTGAAACGTGGATTAATACAGAATCTAGGCATTTTTTAGCAGAATTTGATATTCCCGGATATAGTTTGTTTAAATATGACCGAACAAGTAGGAGGGGCGGGGGTATAGCAGTGTTTGTCAGGAGTACATTAAAAAGCTGTATTAAATCAGGTATTAGACTAAATAATGATAATGAAAGTGTTTGGGTAGAGGTTAACGAAGGTAGTGAGACCATAGTTATTGGAGTTATATATAGACCGCCTAATATGAGTAGAAATGGCGGAACATCGTTATGGGAGGAAATTAAAATAGCATCAAGGTTTAGCAATGTGTGCATTATGGGGGATTTTAATTTTCCGAACATTGATTGGCAGCACCAAATAGGCGACTCCGATTCAGTAGAGTTTATTGAGGTTGTACAAGATAGTTTTTTATTTCAATTCATAGATACGCCAACTAGAGGTATTAATATTCTTGATTTAGTTTTCAGTAACAATGAACATATGATAAATGATGTAGAGATTGGTGACCACCTAGGAAATAGCGATCATAAATCTATTTATTTTAATATACAATGGACAGGGAATGCTAAAGAGAATAATAATAATAATAATAATAATATTTATTCAGTCAGCAATTTACAGAGTTGGTACCACATAGTTTGTTACAAATATGACATGTACCAGCCTTGCATAATTCCAACTAAGGATAGCCCAATAAGGCCGTTAGGCGTATTTCCATTGGGGTCCTTGGAATGGACCTTATCCCAGATTTCAGAAAAGCCGATTATGGTGGGCTAAGAAGAGACTTAAGGGTAGACCCTATTGTTAAGCAATTAAGTCAGGATATGCCAGAGTTAAACTTGCCACCTACAAATAACCAGTTTATTGCTTCACTCCACAATGCTCAAAATAAATATATCCCTAAAAGAAAATTTAGATCGCCGCAGAACCAACCAAAATGGATGACTAATAAGCTAATAGATCTTATAGGAAAAAAGAAAGGAATATATAGAAAAATAAAGAAAGGCGAAAATCATCTACATATATACTATCAGACTCTATCAAGACAGGTTAAAAAGGAAATCAGGAAAGCAAAAAGAAATTATGAAATAAGGATAGCCAGTGACTCAAAAAATAACCCTAAAGCTTTTTACCAACTATATAAATCTAAAGTTAGAGATGTAATAGGCCCCCTAAAAACTTCAATAGGAGAAATAACAGAAAATGATTTAGAAATGTGCAGTACATTAAATAGTCAGTTTCTTTCCGTTTTCACTAATGAAAATTTGGCACAGATTCCAGAAGTCAATATGGTATATAGTGATAGTATAGAAAATATGTTAAGTACAGTTAGTATAAGTAGAAATGATGTGCTTAACCCTGGAACACTATCGCTCCAAAAGTGAGATATTCATCTATCGCTGTTGCACATTTGCTACTGCCACTTTAAAAATCCATATCTCCATAACCATTTGGTATTTTTCATTATCCTTCCTACACAACATTAATCTATCATTCCTTAGTATACTCTCAGGTTTAAGGCAAAAGTAAGTTATTCTATCATATTTAACTAACAAAATATATATAGCCACAATATATTCAAATACCAGCATCAAATGTGAAAGTTTTGCAAAATTGGAAATATTTCCTATCAGGTTTCAGAGCCTCTAGTCCAGCAGAGGCCTACCCTACCCAAACCAATATGGCCGATCCTGTTAGATTAGGCTTACATGCATATACGGTCGAAATATCATAGACCTAGTTACTATATATGGCTCACAATCTGCCTAAATATGCAAGTATTGCATAAACACAAAAGGTAATTACTTCCTATCGCGGTTGCACCAATGCAACCGGAAAACTTGCTGAGCTGGAGCTGGAGCGGCGTAGGTCTACTCACCAATGAGGCATGCCTCAGACTGCCCTGGCGCAGTCCGAGAACAAAGATATTGCCCGCCAGGGCTGAGTGGCGCGAAAATAATCGTGTTTGTGCATGCGTTGGTTGCACAAATGCAACCTCGATGGTGCACCAGGGTTAAGGAAATTGACAGACTGAAACCTCAAAAATCGCCTGGTCCTGACGAGGTATATGCTAGAGTATTAAAAGAATGCAGAGATGAGTTAAGTAGCCCATTAGCATTTTTATTTAACAAGTCTTTAGAAACAGGTTTAGTTCCAGAAGCTTGGAAGCTTGCAAATGTAGTTCTGATCTTCAAAAAAGGTGATAAATCGATAGCATCCAATTACCGTCCCATTAGTCTCACATCAAGCATAGGAAAGTTGCTAGAGTCTATTATTGCTAGGAAAATTAGAAGCCACTTAGTAAAATTTAACTTAATAAATTCTTCTCAGCATGGATTCACTCAGGGACGTTCTTGCCTTACTAATTTGCTTAGCTTTTTCTCAGAGGTATATGAAGCAGTAGATAGTGACAAGTCATATGATATTATTTATTTAGATTTCAGTAAAGCTTTCGACAGAGTCCCTCATGAGAGATTGATGAGAAAGGTTGAGGCACATGGAATAGGAGGATCGTTGTTGGGATGGATTAGGTCATGGCTAATTGGTAGGAAACAGAGAGTCAGCATAAATGGTACCAAGTCAGAGTGGGGAGCAGTCAAAAGTGGTGTCCCCCAGGGATCGGTATTAGGTCCCTGTTGTTTCTTATATACATAAATGACCTAGATTTAGGTATAACTAGTAGGATAAATAAATTCGCAGACGATACTAAAATGGGGAGATCAATTGATTCAGATAGCGATATAGAGTGCCTCCAAAGGGATCTAGATACCTTACATGAATGGTCAGTAAATTGGCAGATGAAGTTTAACATTGACAAATGCAAGGTATTAAAGATAGGGAAGATGCATACAAATGTTAAATATAAACTAGCTAATTTAGAATTAGAAAATTCAGACTGTGAGAAAGATCTAGGTGTGTTTGTTAGCAATGATTTGAAGCCTAGAAAACAGTGTATAAGCGTTCGTAATAAGGCAAACAGGATTCTCGGGTTCATCTCTAGGAGTGTGAGTAACAGAACTGCTGATGTTATCTTACAACTTTACTTGTCATTAGTGAGACCCCATATGGATTATGCTGTCCAATTTTGGTGTCCTTATTACAGAATGGACATAGATTCATTGGAGAGAGTACAGCGTAGAATGACAAAAATTATCCATAATATTAGAAATCTTTCGTATGAAGAAAGGTTGAAGAAATTAGGTTTACATTCGTTAGAGAGACGCAGAGTTAGAGGGGATATGATAGAGGTGTTCAAGTGGGTTAGTGGGATTAACAAAGGGGACATGACAAATGTAGTAAAGCTCAGTGATAGCGAAAGAACTCGTACCAATGGTTTCAAATTAGATAAATTTCGTTTCAGAAAAGATATAGGCAAATATTGGTTTGGTAACAGAGTTGTAGATGGGTGGAATGGACTACCAAGTGCTATAGTGGGGTCTAAAACGGTAGGGAGCTTTAAGATAAAATTGGATAAGCATATGGACGAGAAGGGTTGGGTGTGAAGGGGGATCAGCCGGGTTGGGCCAATCAGCACTCTGCATACCCCCATAATCCTGCGTTAATCTCTAACCGTTTTGGTAAGATGATCCTCAGGGTATTAGAGTGTTGAGCCTAAAATTGGGCTTTGTAATTGAACTGGGGTTGTGTGGGACAGGGATCTGCCTTGCTTAGGCCAATCGGCTTTCTGCAGACTCCCATTTTCTTATGTTCTTATGTTCTTACTTGCCCGCGGCGGGTCAGCAATCCTTGACCTTTTACCTTTTCCTCACAGCTGGGATATTTTATATGTTTAGGCTTGGGCTAGGCCTATCTTTATTTTATATATAATATATATATATATATATATATATATATATATATATATATATATATATATATATATATATTCGAGTATTTCTATTGTTATTTTATATATAGGCCTATTTTTCTTTATTGTGATTTATTATAAGTTTTATTTATTTTATTTATATCATTTTATTTTATTTATAATTTTGTTTCATTTACATATTTCTTTGTTTATTGTTCCTGTTCCCCAGGGTGTCAATGGGACCACCCCCTAGGTCCAGAGCAAGGGCAGGGCCCATAATCGAGTATTTATATTATTTTATATATTGGGATTTATTTGATTATATTTATTTTTTATATAAAGGTATATACCGTATATATATAATTTATTTTCTTCTTGTCCCCTTCCTTGTTGTGTTGTTCTTGTTCCCCAGGGTGTTTGGCCAAAGAGCCCCAAGGTATAAATATATATATTCTTATAATGCCATTCTATGACTACGTCATGGTGTTCCCCCTTTTGAATTACAAAATGCGGAACTATACCGTCATGAATCCATTATACTCACGTCATCTGGAATCGGATAATGCAAAACTATGACTATGTCATGGTGAACTATACCAACGTTATATGGATCCAGTGATGGCGAACTTGCGTCATGACAACTATCAACGTCAATTACGTTTTTCCTTTATTTCCATTTCTTGGTTTCAGCATCGTAAGCTAACTACGCCAGCCAGCCGCCATACGCCAGCCTACCGCCATACGCCAGCCTACCGCCATACGCCAGCCTACCGCCATACGCCACCCTACCGCCATACGCCAGCCTACCGCCATACGCCAGCCTACCGCCATACGCCAGATGCCATGTCGGACAAGAAGAAACCTTTGCGGGACTCCCAGCTGGAAGATGTGGTCAATGAGGTGCTGGACATGACGACGACGGATGAGACGGCGAGCGAGAGTGAGTCGGACGAGTGGTCTGACGATGAGGATTGGGCTTCACCTCCGCCCCAGCGACTCCGCCTCGACGCCCCCACCTCGGCCGATCCACCACCACCACCAGCAACGTCAGACAACCCACCACCACCACCACCAACTGAACCAGCCCCAGCGGATCCACCACCACCACCACCACCACCATCCATCCCATCCACATCCCATCCCATCCCATCTACATCTCATCCCATCCCATCTACATCTCATCCCATCCATAACATCGCCGATTACCTCCTACCATCACCCAACTTCCCCCAACTTCCCACGTCACCTCTTCCATCCACCTCGCGTGGCGGTGCCTCATCCTGGCTTCCAGCAGGATCACCAGCCCGCAGCCCACACCTGTTTGCTACGCTACTTGCTGTGGGCACTTTGAATACCCCGCCTTCGCATGCCATGGGTCCCCCTTCAGCGACACACCGTTGACCCCCTCGGCATTTGTTCTGCCGGAGCATCGAGCCGCAATGCGTGCTGAGGTTGCTGAAGCCGCAGTGCGTGCTCAGGTTGTTGCTGAGGTGCCACGCACAGCGTTGAATCCTCCAGCAGCAATCGAGGAGCTTCTTCCCCAAAGGCTTCCTCTTCACCATTCACCAACTGGTACAGCTGCACCAGGTTCACCAGCTCCACACCTTTCACCAGCTGGTGCAGCTGCACCAGGTTCACCAGCTCCACACCTTTCACCACTTGGTGCTGCACCAGGTTCAACGGCTTCTGCATCATCTGATGCAGAAGCCCCCCCAACTCAACCCCTGGACCTACCACCTATGCCACGCCGGAGGCCAGGTCCCCGTAGGGGGGCAGGTGGTAGGCCCAGGGGCCGCAGAGGTGTTCCTCGCGGTGGTCCTCGCGGTGGTCGTGGCCGTGCTCGCGATCCTGCCCCCGATCGTGATGCCGGTTGGACCGACACCCCCTTCGACCCCCAGCCTGATCTGTTCTCAGGGACCCCTGGCATGCAGGGTCCAAAGCCGGTGACTCCTCTCCAGTTCTTCCAGCTCTTCTTCACAAGGGAGATGCTGCAATACCTGGTATTGAAGACAAATGCTTACGCCAAGTTTGTTGACGGAGCAGCCGCTCTTTGGCACCTGTTTGGTGAGGAGGAAATGGCCAAATTCCTTGGTCTGTACTTCCTCATGGGCATCACCAAGATTCCTTCTCTGAGTCACTACTGGCGTTCAACTGTCCTTCACGACTACCCAGTATTTCGGAGAACGATGAGTAGGACTAAGTTTCTAGCCTTGTTGAAGTATTTCCATGCTTTCAACAACAAGGCAGTCTGCAGGCAAAACAAGGACAGGCTTGTGAAGGTTCGGACGGTGATGGAATACCTACTTGAAGGCTTCAAGCTGGCATACATCCCCACCGAAAAGCTGTCCCTTGACGAAGGCAGCCTTGGATGGAAGGGTCGCCTTTCATTCAAGGTTTACAACCCAATGAAGCCGACGAAGTACGGTGTCAAGCTGTACATCCTGGCAGAGGCGTTGACTGGCTATGTGTGGGACTTTCGGGTCTACACCAGTCCGGGTACATCTCTCCAGGAGACGGTGGAGGGTCTCACGGAGTCCTTCAGAGGCCAGGGGTACAGGCTGTACATGGACAACTATTACAACTCAGTTGACCTGTGCCAGCAAATGCTCACACACAACATCTATGTGTGTGGCACCCTGCGCCTTGTACGAGGAGCTCCTAAGCGGTTGTGCGACATTGCTTAAGCAAATCAGCTTGAACGCGATGCGACATTAGCAATGAACAACGGCTTAACCATGGTCCTACTTTGGCGAGACAAGCGCATCGTCAACATGGTGTCCACTTTCCACAACCAGGACACCATCCCTAAGCTTGTCAGTTTCAAAGAGAAGGACCAACAGGGCAAGTGGCGTCGTGGACAGAGGGAGGTCTTCAAACCTGTTTGCGTTGAAGACTACAACATCCACATGAGTGGGGTGGATCACTTCGACAAGGTGGTCCAGTACTACCCCATCCAGCGAAGGACGGTCAAGTGGACGAAGAAGATCACCTTCTACTTCATCCAAATGGCCCTTTTCAACGCCCATGTCCTGTACAGGAAGTGCTACCCAAGGAAGAAGATGACCTTGCTGGACTTCCAGGAGCACATCTGTACTTCCTTGCTGCACTTCAACCCTGCAGAGTGGCCTATGTCGGGGAGGCCAGTCCACCGAGCACAAGGTCTGCCGCGTGACCAGCGTGAGCCACAGAGGCATGCACGCAGGCAACGGCAACCCGGTGGATCATCTGGGTCGTCTGACGACGACCATCCATACTCCCCAGCCCCTGCTGCTCCTGACAACACTCCACCCTCTCCTGTTGCTGCTCCTGGTGGAGGCGTTGAGAGGGCACCACGTCTCGATGTCCCCTCCCCACCACCAGAACCAGATGATGCTGCTGCTGATGCTGCTGCCACGGGGGGAAACTATGTCCTGGTTCAACCCCCCGTGGTACTAGCACCTGATGCAGCTGCTGCTGGTGACGATGGGGAAGCAGCTCTTGAAGCTGCCAACCAACCGCCACCAGTACTGGAAGCAGCGGAGCGGTGCGAGTCCGGAGACCTCGACCTGGAGTTGTCCCAAGGCCCCGTCCTATTGTTCTGAACCATGTCCGGTTGAACAGGGCCTTGGACCATTCTCGGCAGAGGATTCCGGCCAAGAAGCGACTCCGTTGCTATTACTGCAAAGTAATGAATGGCATTCGCAAGGACACAAGCTTCCGCTGCACGACTTGCACGGTTGCCCTCTGCATTGACGTCAACGACTGCTTCAACCTTTTCCATCGTCACAATGCAGGTGTCCTATAGTCAGGAGCCATGTGCAATCATTCATTCATTGA
Source organism: Paralithodes platypus (assembly GCA_032716605.1). Lineage (NCBI taxonomy): Eukaryota > Metazoa > Arthropoda > Malacostraca > Decapoda > Lithodidae > Paralithodes > Paralithodes platypus. Next base: position 17,654,342 of record CM064582.1, read on the forward strand.
TTCATTCATTTCTCTTCTCCATTTCTCTTCTTCTTTCACCCGGCTTCATTCACCCACCTTCATTCACCCACCTTCATTCACCCACCCTCGCTTACCCACCGACATTCACCCACCGACATTCACCCTCACATTCACCCCCCGACATTCACCCACCTACATTTACCCACCTTCATCATCAAAGTGGATATAGGCCTCCTGGGGAAACCACTCTAAAAAAATAACGAGTCAAATGCAGTACCTCCTGGCTTGGAAATCTGCATATTTCTGTGGTTTGACACCTTGTATATATATATATGTATATATATATATATATATATATATATATATATATATATATATATATATATATATATATATATATATATATATATATATATGTATATATATATGTATATATATATATATATATATATATATATATATATATATATATATATATATTTATATATTTATATATTACTTTATTTGTGCGTACAATAGAATTATTTCTGAATTTATTACTTGATGATAACCTGGCTTTCTTGTTTTGTTTTTTCAGTGTCAACCCAGGAGCCATTTCCCTTCTCGTTGGAGAGGGTTGTGGCCCTATCAGGTAAGTAAAATTGACAACCTTCATGACTGACATGTCTTCTATGAACATTATACAATTATTGGCAAGGAAAATTATATAAAAGTGTTGTATATTGTGGCAAAGATAAACATCTGTATAAACATTCTCATTTATTTACAAAACAATAGCAGTGCATGGAAACAATTGCGCATAGCTCGCGAACCAATAACGCTATATTATTTTTGTTTTCACCATTAGAAAGAGCATAATTTTCCGATGACGGTGATATAAACAGTTATATACGTATCCGAGCAAATAAACCAATGCCGAGGTGGGGAACAGCTCAGAACCCGGCTAGCATTGGTGGAAAAGAGATGGGTGAAGCGTAAATATTCGATTTTGGCTCTTCATTTCAAATATTCATAGCGCAAAAAGTATTTGTCCTAGGAACTTCTAGTTTGTTTTATACTCATCAGCATTATTTGCCGTATTCATACAGCTTAAATTTAAAATCATACACTTCGTAGTAATGAAATAAATCGAAAATGTTATAAACCATATCTATTTTTTTTTTTCGGTCACTGCATGGAAACAATTGAGCATAGCTCGCGAACCAATTACGCTATATTATTTTTATTTTCACCATTGGAAAGAGCACAATTTTTCGATTCTGGTGATATATACAGTTATATACGAATCCGAGCAAATAACGCAACCACGAGGTGGGGAACAGCTCGGAACCCGGCTAGCATCGGCGGAAAAGAGATGGGTGAAGCGTAAATATTCGCATTTTGGCTCTTCATTTCAAATATTCATAGCGCAAAAAGTATTTGTCGTAGGAACTTCTAGTTTCTTTTATACTCATCAGCATTATTTGCCGAATTCATACAGCCTAAATATAAAACCATACACTTCGTAGCAACGAAATAAATCGAAAATGTTATAAACCATATCAATCAAAATCATTTTTTGTTTTTCGGTCACTGCTTGAGAACTATTGAAGATAAACAATTTCTGTTTTCAGATTTGGAAAGAGGAGAAAAAATACTATTATTTGAGCAAACAAAAATATATGGTCCTCACTTACAATTTAGAGCTAGGACGGTGTGAAGACAATTGCATGGGAAATAATTGTATTCCGGACTCATTTACACTTTCATATTTCGATTTATTTACATATTTTTTTGTTTTATCATGTACTATAAATATTCCTCTTTCCATTGACATATGATACATCACAATAAACAGCATTCTGGTGGATAAAAATACAGAAAAACACAAGGCTTCGAAAACTCGCCCAGCCTCATATTTCATGGCAAATTAGAGAATGTCTTACCGTAAGTTAGCTAATTAAGTTGCTGGATGCGGGAGGGTTAAGAACACCCACATCTGTCTCATAAACAGAGGGTTATTACAAACACTGGTGATATGGCAAGCCCCTAGCCACAGCCGCCGGACGACCATCCCAGAGGGAGAGCGCCCGGCTACCCCTTTTTACCCACCCGAGGAAGGAGACCCCCACCCCCGCGGAGGTATACCTGACCCCTGTTTTGACTCCCGGGTCATTGCCAGGTAGCCTAGGAATTCTTCCTATCTATGAACTAACCATGCATGTCTAACCCCCTTACTCACTTCTCTATACCCACAATAACCCATCCACCTGTTTTGCATACTCGGATAGTCAAAATAGCACCTGATCAGCTATGCAATAGAACAAAGACTGAGCAATATAAGAGAGACGCCCCTATCACAGCTGTCCCAGTCCTCCCCGCAAAGTAGATCCAGTCTCCCTTCCATAAATACTTCCAGTATAGCCAAAATAGTACCTTTTACTAAGGCTCAGTTATATCACAAATTAAAGGCTTCCTATAGCCATCTGCCACAACAGTAATCACCATCTTACCCAGTCCCCATATCTATTGAGAGCTCAAATAAGTCCATAAGACTCGAGATCCCTATTGTCTACAGGGTCCAGAACCGAGCCTATAAACCCGCCCCCAGTCAAATCAGTTGAAAGTTAGACACCAACCAGTGGTCACTACCCTGAAATTAACCTCTAGCTCTGCCCTTGTGTTGTTCCTGAGTTGAGAGATTCCCGAGCCGGCAGACTCCATGGCAGAAGTTAAATAGAAGAGCTGTCCATGTACAAGTCCTAACGTGCACCTTATAACCTTCACACAAATTCGTGGGTATATAAGTGTGTAGCCAGCACCGATCGTCAAGAGATCCGACTTGAGAACTTCCTACATTTTGGACCACCTGGACGGCCGAGGAACCAGTCGTTAGCCCCCAACATCACCGGAAGCAAGATAACCAGGACCAGACCTACAAATACTATTCAAGATTCATGTTACTAGTACTAAGTGTTATAGTACCAGCTTGACACTCACTTATTAACTTTCTATGAAGTGGCTATAACCTTGCCCAGTGTAACTCATATTTAACCATTCCATTTGGGACGTACTAAGCGTATCAGTGTTCATTATTTAACAGGCGACATTGACTCTCGTAATTACCTTATTCAGATATTAAAACCCTAGTGATATCTAACGTTCGCCCACTGATTTGTGTTCTACGTATTTCTGCCATAAGAATATAAACCTTAGATCAGTACCCCCATGAGGTTACTAGAGATTTCCGTGTTCTACAATATATGCGTGTCTAATCCTAACTGTGAGCTGCTACTTGGGCACGCGACCAGCCAGTAAGAGATCAAATCAGTGAAATTGAATTACATGAATATATTGAGGTCTTCCAGTAAAATAAAACTTGCTAATTAAACCCGTGATCAGAAGAGTATACCTGAACGTTGGAAGTGGGAGACTAGGCTCCATCCAGATCCGCTAATGCTAGCAGTTCCCTTCTATTATTTGTTTTGTACGAGAATTACTATCTTTCCATGCTCTTTATTTACTTACTTCAATAAACTTGAACTTGTGTCGTGTTACCGTGTGTTTATTTTGTGTTCTCTATTCCTCATACCTTGTATTGTGCATGCAGCTTTATATACCCAGTCATTTAGAACTCACATTACCCAAGTTAAACCTGTAGAAAAACAGGGCATAACAAAAAGCACCCTGTGGCAAAATACAGATTTTTATAAAAACTTACGCGATTTTTGCGGTCGGTCAATAAATGTACTATTGTTTTGGGTGGCCGGATGCTACCTTTATCGCATAAATCTACCTCTTATATATTATATTCTATATATTTCAAAGTAAGATATGGTCACCATAAGTGTATCAAGTTGAAGCCAAAGCCATTTTCCGAACTACGATGTCTAATGGTAATTTTTTGTAATTACCTTGCAAATAATGGCTATAAATCGCGAACTGTGTAATAAATATGGGTTACATTTATTTATTGACTTGCTTTTATGTAGTTTTCGTATATAATTGAAGATTAGTGTAATGGATTAAGAACTAAGAGGCCAGTCTTACTCATTCAGTGAAGAAAAATGGCGGATTTTCGGTTTCTCGTCATATTTCAGGCTAATATGGAGAATGTAGCTTTAGTATCAGCATTTCCACACATGATTTACAATTGTGAATAACTGAACGTTGTGTATGACAACGAGGAGCTGCTTAAATTGGTGAAAATAGGATAATATTGAGACAATTCTGATGGCCTAACATCGACTTTGGTAAGTATTCGAATTAAGTATTATTATGTGACCTAGGTACAAAATATGCATATATATGCAAAGCTGAAGGCTTTCCAAATCATATGTAGGGGGTATAAGAAAGATATGAATTAAATTACCAATGTTATACGTGGTACCAGCATCCGGTAAACCCAGAACTTTCCACCATCCACCAATAAATTCGACGTTTTGTGCCACTTTCACGAAGGTTCACCATGTTATTACATGGCTACCGTAAGCCGATTTTAGTGTTTTAAGTGACTTATGAATAGCTTAGAGTGTGCTCTTTATGAATATACCAATGAAAGTTATATACAGAAAGTTTTTATATGCGTAATGTGCAAATGAAAACGGTATTTTTATTGACCGACGGTACTTTCATCGGCGTTTTACCCTATGCATTCAGTGCTTCCACAGCTTTTATTCTGAATTCCTTAGATTTCTAAAAATCCGTATTTTTAACTTTCTTAGTAAATATAGCCTAGGCCTATTTATTTTTTTAGGCTATTCCAAATACAAAGGATACTTAGCGATATTTTTCTAGTGTAACTATACAGGTTATTACCGTACTATCTATGATACATTCTAGCGGGTAGCCGGCTGATTCGGCCCAGGCTGATTCGGCCCAGGCTCATTCGGACCACATTAATTCGTCCCAGGCTTACTCGGCCCAGGCTCATTCGGATCACAATATATTCGTCCTAGGCTTACTCGGCCCATTCGGACCATGATCATTAGCCGCATTTTCCTTTACCATCACTATCTCCGATAGACTGGAAATGGTGTCGTATTTCACACCCAAATGCCATAAAAGGGTGTCCAATATCAAGCCAACTCAACCCTGCTCCTACACAGGGTCGAAACTCAATCCGATTCAGACTTTCGGAGCTTGATAACAGTTTTAAGACTTTGTGTATGTATCCATATACAAATAATGGTCAATATACAGGAGGCGCTACAATATTGGTAAAAAATTAAGCTCAATAGCATGTGATTAAGCGATTTTTCTCCAAATTGTTGATGTAGGTGTCATTCCCGGGAAACTAACATAATACATATTATATGGATATTTACGTTTTAAGGGTTTGTTTACACTTCTTCTTTTTCGTCTTCATCTGAGAGACTTCTTTTTCGTGACTGTCAGTCAACAACTGAGACATCTGGTGGCGAATGCAATGAACTATACTGGTGGCGTCGTAGCCAAAGTAATCACCCTACCTAATTCATGCCAAGAGTACTCGAGTTCACTGACACGTGATGTCTATCGACCAATCAGGTGATGCCATGATTTGGAAAACAGGTGGCCCAGGATATAAGCTGTCAGTTTGACTCTGGCCAGCTTGTGTAGAGGGTGTGAGCCGATCAAAGCTTTTTCCACCGTCTTTAAAAACACTGAGGCTGCTTAAGACCTTTTCGCCTTCCAATAAGTGTAAACTCTCCAAAGTGCAATAACCAGTGTTCCAAATACAGCTGACGAGGACAGCTGGTTTTGAAATGCACATACACTTGTTTTACATGGAAAAATTCGAAACAAAAATCCACCAGCTGTTGACCAAGATGAGTGGTGATCGAGCCTCCAGCCAGGCAGCCCAGTACCTCCTCTGTTCATTAAGGTTAGTTGGTTGGTTGGGACAACATAAAGGAGCCGGACCACAGCTAGCTAGGGAATCTTAATGGGTCATCGCAAAGTAACATAAAGTACAAGATTTGTTCGCATAGGATTAAACTGGCATGCAAGGGCTAGTTGGTTACCATACTGATGTTTTGGACCGACAGTTAGCCCATCGATCTTTTTAGGCCTAATAGGTCCGGTAGAGCATAGGCTATACATCATTGCTATATATGTCATTAAGAGCTGAAATGTATTATAAGGGAGAACAAAAATAACATAAAATACATAGGCCTACTGTAAAACAACAAGTTTTTCAGCCAGTACCCAACCAGCGGGGGTGTGGGGGCGGCAGCCCCCACCAATAATACCAGGTTAGGTTAGGTTGTTAGGTTAGGCTAATGTTAACCCCATTCTTACTAGGTTAGGTTAGGTAAGGTTGTTAGGTTAGGCTAATGTTAACCCCATTCTTACTAGGTTAGGTTAGGTTGTTAGGTTAGGCTAATGTTAACCCCATTCTTACTAGGTTAGGTTAGGTTGTTAGGTTAGGCTAATGTTAACCCCATTCTTACTAGGTTAGGTTAGGTAAGGTTGTTAGGTTAGGCTAATGTTAACCCCATTCTTACTAGGTTAGGTTGTTAGGTTAGGCTAATGTTACCCCATTCTTACTAGGTTAGGTTAGGTAAGGTTGTTAGGTTAGGCTAATGTTAACCCCATTCTTACTTCGTTAGGTTAGGGTAATGTTAACCTTATGAAAACCCAAACAAAGATTTTATTAGGGTTACTGTGTAATTTTAACATGAACATTAGTAAAATCCGAGCCTTGGCTCGTGTTTTCGAAATGTCGGGTTATATGGGTATGGAAATTTACAAAACCCGAGCCAACATGTTAATAAGGTTACTGTGTTATTTTCATTTTTAAATTAGTTAAATCCGAGCCAAGTTTCGTCAAAACTTGGCTCGGGTTTCAAAAAGTCAGGTTTATGGGTCTGGAAATTGACAAAACCCGAGCCAATATTTTACCAAGGTTACTGTGTTTTTTTCATTTTTACATTTGTTAAATCCGAGCCAAGTTTCGTCAAAACTTGGCTCGGGTTTTCAAAAAATCAGGTTTTATGGGTCTGGAAATTGAACAAACCCGAGCCAAATTTGGGTTACAAATGTGTATTATCGTGTTCTATAGTGTTCTATACGCTTTTTACCCCTCAATTTCCCTGATCTTCATAGCCCTCCCCACTATCGGGGGGCGTGTCTTTAGATTGATGGATAATGGGTAAATGCTTAATTCCCATTCAATTTCATCACTAGATTCGACTAAAACACCAAAAACAAAACCAAAATTCCAAAAAAAATACCTGAAAAACACGTTGTTGCGTCTCCTGTATATTAACCCAAATAATCGATTTGGATGTGGTAATTATAAATGTACCTAGCTATATCCTCAGAATATCCGAAAGAAGCGTCATAATCGTATGAAAGGGTGATAACCTATATTAGACTTTGTATAGGGGAGAGCGGTGATAGTTCGGACGGAAGGATGGTTCGGACAGTGCATTTCCTGAGAAACGTATGGGACCTAAGGCCCCGAGATTTTGCGTGAAACTGCAAGAGTTTGTCTACTTTCATCACGCTTGATTTGGTTCCTACATCAGCTACACTTTTTAATGCAGGTCCAATTTTATGGTTTTTTGCACTTCCTATGTAATATTTTAACTTTATATCATAAGCTCTACCTCCATGAATATGTCAACCAGCGAAATATGCATTATTATGGTGAAACTATGTTGTATGCCGAAGATATTGCCGTAAATAACAAATGCTGAAGTCGCTTGTGTGAACGTTGAGCGTACCCATCAATTAACTATATAGATTCGGGATCATTCGGACAGTTGAGGGTGGTGATGGTTCGGACCAGTCCGAATCATCCTTCCCACAAATTACCAAAAATTACCTTATCAATTGATAACACTACTTCTTGTAAACATCTATATTATGAACACATAGTGAAACACAACTCTTAATATCCATCAGGGAATAATATATTTATATTTTATTATGTATTTATCTGTGCTAATACAATATAATATAAACTAAGTCAATTATGTAATTTATTTGAAGTAACATAGTCCTAATCCATACCTATAATATTGTTTATACAAATAAAGGCACTGTATGTGAGATGCGGTCTCAGGATGATAAGACCGCATCTCTAGCTGCCACTAAAACCTGCAGCCAACCCTACTCCTGCCAGCCAGAGTCCAGGCGCGCCACCCCCAGAGCCACAAGGACATAACCACCACGCGCCAAACGCCCTTGATCCTCTCAAGCCGGGCACCTTAAGTAGGGGCAAGAAGATTGCCTTATACTCACCCAGCCTGGACATCATTAACTAAGCTTGCCATTTGGTATTCTTTAGTTCAGGGTAAGAACAGCCAGAGATAGCTGGTGTTCAACTTGTCAGTTGTGTGCTGTGATCAAAGACCTACCAGGTCGGGTTCCCCCCATCAGGAAGAGGACTAGCTTGGGCAACCCACTTTGGGCTCCCCCTTTCTGGCCTTCGATGCGGTGCACAAACCAAGTACCAAAGGATTCCTACCTTGTTTTGTTCAAGGGATTATGAGGATAGTGTAATAACTAGAGATCTACCAGATCGGGTTCCCCCCATCAGGAAGAGGACTAATTTTGGGCAACCCACTTTGGGCTCCCCTTTCTGGATTCTCTTTTTGCTACATGGTTCTGGTAGTTCCACGAACTAGCAAGGAAGGAAGACACTTACCTTGACCCCCCTTAGACTACCTATAATGTCACTATCTAGACTGCTTGCCACTCTAGGTAGATCATTATGCTAGTCACCCTAACCCCCCAAACCTTGTAGCAGAACTCCAGCATATCCTTTGGGGATCACTGCACTGTGGGAGTGCAAGAGGAACCCGGTTGTCCCGTGGTAGGCGCCAAGGTCTAAGGAATCATCTTGTGACTCACCCTGGACCAGTAGCTGGAGTCATCACGCCCAGCCGCCCCCCTGGACCAACTTCCGGAGTCATCACGCCCAGCCGCACTACTGGATCCTCCCTCGATCTATGGGCCCTCCTCTTCACTACAGCTCTCCTTTAAGTGCTTTTGTACCGTTTCTGGGTATAGAGTTGACTCAGGGTTGTGGTAGAAGTTATCTTCAGGGGTTCTCATTAACATTACGTCTTGCGAGAGGTCTTTCTTCTCCCTACTTAAATTGACGTTAATTAGCCCACTTGCCGGGACCCATTATACATACCTATCAGGGGATCCTTATATATGCACCTTCCCGGGTTATTGGTCTCCCATAGCCCGACAGAGGGGGCGTGCTTATATAAGACCCATAGCATCAAACACAAACACATATTTGCACGTAATCTAGTCCCTTTGTATAACTTCTAGCCTAATTCATTTAACATTCTGTCAGGTTCATAACTCGAATAGATTTCACTCTATCTCAGCTCCTGACGATTGTTGCCTCAGCCTTCAGCACCCTGCTAGTACACAATTAGAGTTAAGGATTAATCTTTGCCAGGTGAGATCTAGCACACCTATAGTATTAACACCTTACGAGCGGCCTATGCGGTTTATTTATATGTACCGCACAGCGGGGTGTTTTTAGCCAAAATAGGGCTGTTTACGTGATCATTTTCATGCCTAAATAAGACCCAGAACGTAAAACAAGTACCTATCCCTGAAAGGGCATAAACAGAGCTTTCGAATGACACCATAACGATCCTTGTATGATGGATAGTTTTCTTGCAATAACCGTGCAACGCGAGTGCAAAAAGCAGGTAATTCGGTAGTTTCGGTACATAATTGAGTATGTAGCGAGTGAGAGAGGGAGGAGGGAGCTGAGATTTGTGTCAGTAGGTTCGCCGCGGTGGTCTGGAGCAGTCATACGCTCGCTAGTCTCCTGCCACCACTTGTCTCTCTCTCTCAGCCACATTACGTGCAGAAATTGCCACTCGACCTATGTCGAGCGCCGCCACATAGTCCAGCTTTATTTAACTCGACTTATGTTGCTCGCCGCTAATTAAGGGTTAATATCATTTGTGAGCCTTTCCGAGCCCACTTCATTGTTGATGACCACTTGGCCATTACTGATTTAGAGTCAGTTAACGTCACTATATGCCGGGGACATCATTGCATGATCCAGACGGCATTTGCCATTACTGCACTCATGTCTTTTGTTGAGATCCTCTCTGAGATCTATTTGGGTAGGAGGTGTACCTCCACCATTTTGGATACCTTATAATTGTATCCTAGGAGTATTATTATTACCTTGAGTCCGGACCCATTGTCCTACTCCTATTGCTTACTTGATAACCTGAGTATTGTATGTCTTAATTATTCTTATTGTTGTTGATGATCTCCAGGTAACAGGTATAAAATATATGTCTTGCTCCTCCATGAACCAGTTGTTAAACTGAATAAAACCCATGTTAACTTGTTACCTGTGTACTTACTATCCTGCCGTGTTGTCTCTTTATTTAAAGTTTAAGGTATACCTATCCAGTTAGAGAGCTGCTCATTGTACAAAGAATATCTCGCGTTCCAATTTGGACCGGGCATAACAGTATGTGTTATGCCCTGTTTTTCTACAGGATTAACTTGGGTAAGGTGAGTTCTAACTGACTGGGTATAGAAGGCTGCATGCACAAAACAAGGTATGAGGAATAGAGAACACAAAATAAGCACACGGTAACAAGACACACGATCACTTTTATTGATGTACACACTTCCATAGTTTTCTTGATAATGATTAATATGAAGCATAAGAAGATATGAATACTCGTACAAGACAAATGATAGAATTGAACAACACTAGCATTAAGTGGATCTAGATGGAGCCTAGTCTCCCACTTCCAATGTTCAGGTATTAATCTTCTGATCACTGGCTTTATTCACAAGTTTATATACTGGAGACCATAAATGTTACTTATAGATTCATATTCACTGTTAGATTTATCACTGGTAGCTCTGATGCACAAGTAGTAGTTCACAGACTAGATTAGACACGCGTATTTTAGAGCAGGGGAATTCTAGTAACCTCAGGGGGGTACTGATCTCAATTTTATATTCTTGTATGAGAAACACATAGAACGCAAGTCAGTGGGCAAACATCAGATATCACTAGGGTTTCACTTCTATGTAATAATATCTGGATATATGGGTAATTACGAGAGTTAATATCGCCTGTTAATTAATAAACACTGATACGCTTAGCACTTCCTAATGGAATGGTTATATATGAATTATACTGGGGCAAAGATATAGCCACTTCATAGAAATATTAATAAGTGAGTCTCTAAATAGCACTGTAACACTGTAGCACTGATAGAGTGAATCTTGGGTAGTATTTGATTGGTCTGGTCCTGGTTATCTTGCGTCCGTGATGTTGGGGGCTAACGACTGGTTCCGCGGCCGTCCAGATGGTCCATATGTAGAAAGTTCTCAAGACGGATCTCTTAGCGATCGCTGCTGGTTACACTCTTATATACCCTCTGGTTTCTAGACCTGAATCACAGATATTAGGATCTTCCTGTCAATCTGGATCGGAATTAACGCCAAGCGCATCTCACGTCGATCGCTCAGCTTCCCGGTCTGTATGAAGGTTATAAAGTGTACATAGATTTCTTTTACGTGGACAGATCCTTCTATCTAAATCTGCCACGGAGTCTGCCGGCTCTGGAACTCAATTCTCAGGAACAAACAATGATAGAGCTAGAGGTCAACACAAGGGACCAGCCACTGTTTGGTGTCTATCTTTCAACTGATTTTACTGGGGGCTGGAGCTCGGTTTATAGGTTCGGTTTTGGACCCTGTAGGCAATAGGGATCTCAAGTTTTGATGGACTTATTTGAGCTCTCAATTGATACGGGAACTAGGTAAGGTGGTGATTACTGTTGTGGCACATGGCTGTATGGAGCCTTCATAATGTGATATAACTGAGCCTTAGTAAGAGGTACTATTTTAGCTATACTGGAAGTATTTAGGGGAGAGAGACTGGATCTACTTTGCGAGGAGGTTTGGGACATCTTTGATAGGAGCGTCTCTCTTAGATTGCTCAGTCTTCATTCTATGGTATAGCTGAGGTGCTAATTTGGTTATCGGAGTATGCAAGAAAGGTTAATGGGTTATTGTGGGTTAATAGAGGTTAGTAAGGGTGTTAGTCATACATGGTTAGTTCATTGATAGGAAGAATTCCTGTGCTACCTGGCAATGACCCGGAAGTCAAAACAGGGGTCAGGTGTACCTCCGCAGGGGTAGGGGTCTCCCTCCTCGGGTGGGTGAAAGGGATAGGTGCGCGTCCTCTCTCTGTGATGGTCGTCTGGGCGGCTGTGGCTGGGGGCTTGCCATATTACAAGTGTTTGTAATAACCCTCTGTTTATGAGACAGATGTGGGTGTTCGTAATACCAAAACCGAAGGTGCCTTGATCAGCTGGTTTAATTGGTTGGGTTGTTAATTGCATGGTTTGTTGGATGTGGTGGAGACTGGGTTGCTAACTCTGCCACATTTATCTGGAAGTATGGCAATAGAGGTTAGTCACTGGCGAGGCGGTTAGCCTCGCACTGACGATCATTTGATACAGGGTTGTGAATGGGTTGTGAGGGAATAGATGGCATGCAAAGGGTTAGTAAAGTTCTAATGGTGTTCCTTCCTACTGGGGGTAGGTAGGCTGGATAGGAGTATATATACAAAAGGTTTGAGAATGTTAGTAACGGAAAAGTTAAGGATATTCAGGGGGTATGGTGGAGAGGCTAGGTCAGGAGGGAGTCGAGGAGCGTGGGGGGTTAACGAGAGGGAGAGGGTTAAGGGGGGCTACGTGGAAGTTTGACCCTAAGGTCTCTGGGCGTATGGGTGGCATTAGGCTACAGTTGGTATCTTAGACTGGGGGTTAACGACAGGGAAGGTAGGTTAATCAAACACTACCGGGGGATGAGCAATAGGTGGTGGTATATGAGTCTGGAAATTATAGAATCATGTGGACTGTGGGGAAGATGAGGTTAGCTGTAGGTGTGTGCTTGACTGTGGATAAAAGTAGAGAAAAACATAGTGTATTATTACTCGTCAATACGATGGGTTATGGACACTATTAGTTGACACGATTTCTTGCTGATCTAGTTGTCCCTGGGAACTGCGTTTTCTATGAAATATATACCAAAGAAAGCGGCAGTTCGTAGGAGTAGCTTCGTTATTCTTTCGTGGAAGATATGCGTCGAGACAATGGTAAAAGAGGGTTATCTATACAATCTCTGGTTGGGGTAAGAATTAGAATTACTGCATGGTTGCTAACATCTTCAGTCATTATCTCTGTTTAGGTCTTACAGGAATAATGGTTATATATACAATGGTGTACCCGTGGGTATCATCGTGTACTTAATCTAGGGGGGGGGGGGGGGGGGGCAGGGTTTTTTACATAAGATTCCCTGGTTTGATGAACATGGAGTAGAATTGGGCAATACAGGAACAATGGAATTTCCTATACCATCTCGTCTGTGCAGGAATATAGTTACTGGATTGCTCGCGGCATCTTCAGTCGTGAGATCTGGCCAGATAAGGCAGGCGTAATGGTTGCACGATGGTGTAACCGTGGGTATTATAGTTTCTTATCAATTATGACATAGGGGTTAACATATTACTTCTCGGATGGAAGAACATACATAGATTTATGGGGGCGGTTTGTCTTCAGAAACTTCGTCTGGCAAGACAAGGTATTTTAGGGTATGTTGATATTGGTATCTTAACTTAGGGACAGGGCATGGGTGTATTAAATTAAGGTGTATTCATGTTCATCATCATGTAGGTAGAGTCTGGCGGGTAAGAGACTAAGAGGTGTAGGACCCGAGGGGTGGTGGATACGCGAGGTGGGGGAAGGGTCAGTGGTTAGAAGCGATAGGCAGGTGTGGTTTGGAGCTGCTTAGCCCTGCGGGCTTCGACCTGTCTGAACTGGTTGGCTTGGTGCCTTCTCTCCTTCTTTCTTCTCTCACGCTGATCTATGGGGCGTCTGTTCTCACCTGGTCCTTTCGTTCTGTGGGCCTTTCCTTCGGGTGTTTCGGTTCCCGTTTCTTTGTTGTTCTCGCTTGTGGCTTCCGTGGTGGACTTCTCGTTCTGGGGCATTTTACTTCCTTCTCCTTCGTTGTAGGCTCGTCCTCGAGCCTCAAGGGTGAAGTAAAGAGAAGTATAGTCATGGTGGGTCATTTGGAGGGTGTGTAGAAGGTCCCACCAGGCAAGAGAGCGAGGGTCAGGTTGCAGGTCTATGTAGACCTGTAGGAATGTGTCTTCGGTGTTGTGGAGGGCGGCTGCCCGGGCTTGATGTGGCCGTTGTAGACGGGCTAAGCGTCCTGTGGACGTTTTTAATTTAATACGTCTTATGAACGGTGTGCATTCGTCCTCAGTGGGGGTAGGGACGGGACCGACGAATGGTGTGGATGTGTTCATGGTGGAGGTCAGGTATTGAGTGAGGTGTGTGGGACTGACAGGAGGCCTCTTCAGTGTGGTGAAGGGGTTAACAACTGAAGGGGAGGGACTAACGCGTGAAGGCGGAGCTGGGGGTGAAGGGGGGATATGAGTCTGGGGTTTTTGGGGTTGTCTTGGGTGGTGTTGCAGGCTGGGAAAATATATGGAGGCAATGTGCAATATTGGTTTAGGTAAGGTGCGTGATGGAGGTGTGTGAGAATAAGGGTGTGTGTGTGTTGTGTGGCTTGGGCTTTTAGTGGAAGAAAGGGGTTTTGTTTTTACATAACTGTCTTCAAATCTGATGGGTCTGTTGATGATTCTACCTTTGGAGGTTCTGGTGGGAAGGTAGATTTTTGTAGTGGGACTTGAGTCGCTCGACGATGTTTTATATTGAGGGGAAGAACGCTTTACAGGTGGAGGACATTTAGTGGGGGTGATGTAGGGGGTTATTTGAGAGGTAGATGCGTGTGGAGGTTTTTGTCGAGTGAGGGTGGTAGGAGGAATGGGAGAGGATTGGGTGGGGGTATTGATGGGGGTTCTCGGAAGGACGACTTTGTGGGGGGATTTAAGTGGGGGTGTGGAGGTAGGGTACGTCATTTTGGAGGGGCTTTGGTTGGGAGTTACTTGTGTGGTAGACGTGGTGGGTGAGGAGGGGTTGGTTGTTGGCATAGGGTAGTCTTTAGGGGGAGGTTGGTTGGGGGTTTTATGAGATAATGAGGTTGGTTGATGCGTGGGTGGGGTCGCAGGGATAGTGGAGGGGAAAGGGGTAGATGCAGGGGGGGCTAGACGAGTGGGTAGTGAGTGGAGGTTTAATTGGAAGGGTTGGGGTAGGAAAGTGTGTTGGGTGCGTTCTTTGGTGGGGTTGGTGATTTGATGGTGGTGGAAATAGGTGGTTTTGTGGGAGTTTGGTGGGGGGGCAGATCTAGAAGGTCATTCGGGGTGATGAGGTGGGGGTTGAGAGGGGATGAGGTTGAAGGGCAAGGTATTTGCTTTCGTGGGAGGGTGGGGGTGGTTATTTTTGGAATATAGTTAGAGGGATGATGGTGTTTGCTTGTGATTATTCGTCTTCTTTCCCTTTGTGGAGGAGAATTCGACGAAGAAGAAGAGGAGGAGGAGGATAGTGGTCTGGCAGCTCTACGGAACTTTGTTATCAGGGTGTGTTTTCTGGAGGGTTTAAAGGATTTTAGTCGTGGGCGTAAATTGTAGCGTGAGGTGACTGGGGTAGATTGTGTGGTGCGGTTGGGTGTGTACTTGATTTTAGGTGGGGGTGGTGGTTTTCTTACTGTGGTGCCTGGTGGAGGTACTTCAGGGCTAGACGGGAGGGTTTCTGTTGTGGTCGGGGTTGTGGGTGGAGGTTTTCGTACTTTGATATTTTGGGGAGGTACTTGACTATCAGAAGTGAAGGAATTGGTCATGGTGGAGGAAGGTGTGATAGTGGGGGCTTGGGGTTTGTGGAGGTTAGTTTGGGGGGTATGTTGAGGAATGATCGGCAGGTTCTGTGCTGGAGGGTTTAGGCCTTTAGGGGTTTGTAGGGGAACATTTATAGCCTGAGTGGGAGGGGTAGTAGGGGTGTTCAATTCAGGGTCGGACGTGTGGGGTGGGGTAATGTCTTGTGGTTTTAGAGGTTTAAATGCTCGGACGAATCTATTTCTGAACATGCGAGTCACGCCGTGATAATCAATGATGACTTGATAGGCATTTGGGACTTTGATGATGGTGTAGGGTCCGACATAGCGAGGGCCTAATTTGTTGGTGACAGGGAGGTTGGCTACCATTACGGTGTCATGGATGGCGAAAGTGTTTTTATCATCGGGGTTATCATTTTTGGTGTTTTGACAGGTTTGGGCGGTATGGAGGGTGTTTTGCAGATGTTGCAATGGGTCAATTGTGGAGGTGTTGGATGGGAGGTGAGCGTGATGGTGGAACGGCAGTAACAGGGGGGGTACGCCGTAAACACGTTCATGAGGTGAAATACCGTCTTCTCGGAGACAAGTGTTCATGCCCCATTGTATCATTTTTATCTGTGATGGCCAGTCTGAGGTGTTAAGAGCAATCATTTTGGTACGTAACTGGTCGTTGATGGTGCGATGGCTGCGTTCGCATATAGCATTTCATTGAGGCCAGTACGGGGATGAGTGTTTGATCTTAATACCGCATTGTTGGGTGAACTAGTGCCAAACGTGTCCACTAAATTCGGGGGCATTGTCGGATAGAAGAGCAAGGGGAAGGCCGAATATAGGGAACACTTCTGTGGCAAGCAGTGCGGCGACTGTGGTGGCTGTGTGGTCTTTAACTGGGCAGGCTATTAAAAAATTTGAATATACGTCAACAAATGTGACGATATAGCGGTTGCCAGCGTAAGAAGGAAACGGGCCCATGATGTCGAGGGATAGGACTTAGAACGGTTTGTTGGCAGAAATGGTACCAGCTGGGCCTGAGGTGCGTGATCTATCCTTCCCCAATAAACAAGGTTTGCAGGATTCTGTCACGCGTTGTGCAATCTTGGAGGGGTTGGGGGTCCAGTACTGATCCGCGAAGATTTTTAACATTTTCTTTTGTCCAAGGTGTATGCCGTTTCCCTCGTGGATGGCAATCATGTAGTCGTGGGCAATGGTGGGGTCTAGGACTATGTGACCGGAGTCTGTGGCAAGTTGATCTCCCCAGCGAGTCAGTTTCTTGAAGATATTTAACGGTATCCAGGGTGGTCTGATCCTTGTTTCCCAAGATTGAATTAGTGAGGGGGCTGGGGGGGAATTATGTTGGTTGATGGGGGTATGTAAGAGCTCAGTGTTTTGTAAGGTGGCTAGGTTGGTGGGGGGGTCTTTCGGTACTGGCAAACGTGACAGGGCGTCTGCATTGGTGTGAAGTTTACCTGGACGATACTGTATTGTAAAATCGTAGTCCTCTAGTGTCTCTCTCCAGCGTACCAAGATGGCTGAGTTGGTTTCGCACCTACGCAACCATTGCAAAGATTGATGGTCGGTTATTATATGAGGCGTTCATTCGCGGAACGTGTTGACCGCCCAAAATAAAAAACCGAGTAAATCGCGTCTGAAGTTTGCCGACTTATAAAAAGCTGTAACTATCAGACCCGATTAAGGAGAGAGGTGACAGTGTTATCAAAATGTTCGGAAAATAGTATCTAGCCACGTACCACAAAAAAAAAAAATAATAAATTGCTTGTAATTTATCGCAGAACATGATAGTTGCCCAAAATAAAAAAAGGAGTAAATCGCGTCTGAAGTTTGCCGACTTATAAAAATCTGTAACTATCAGACCCGATTAAGGAGAGAGGTGACAGTGTTATCAAAATGTTCGGAAAATCGTATCTAGCCACGTACCACAAAAAAAATAATAAATTGCTTGTAATTTATCGCAGAACATGATAGTTGCCCAAAATAAATAAAAAATAAATCGCGTCTGAAGTTTGCCGACTTATAAAAAGCTGTAACTATCAGACCCGATTAAGGAGAGAGGTGACAGTGTTATCAAATGTTCGGAAATAGTATCTAGCCATGTACCACAAAAAAAATAAAAATAAATTGCTTGTAATTAATAGTAACGTGAGTGTGATTGAAATAATCCCATGATTTTATAACCCCATATCAATTCAATACTGTAGAAACGTTGAGAAAAAGCAAATGTATAACAATAAAACATAAATAATATTATCAGTGAATAATAAGACATGGAAGAGTAGGGTAAGATAATAGAAACATAATTTTATAAAATTAATAAGCGATAATAAAGATTAGAAAATGGAGGAAGACATGCTGAATAATAATGAATAAGTAAAACACAAGAATAGAGTAATAATTTTGCTACTTTAATGTTATTGATTTATTATTATAGAAAGTAAGCTAGTATTACTGTTAATTAATTAATTTGGGATGTTTTATTCAGCTTGGGAAGGACATGATTTTACAAAATTTTAATCTAAGGAAGGAATTTGATGGCTAGTTACTATAATGTTCTTGTGTAAAGATTGCTATTGTTTAACAATTTTACCTTACTAAAATGTATTATTACTCTATTCTATTGTTACATTTATATATTCATACTCACCGAGTAGTCAGGCAGTGTCGCTATCACTGTCACTATCATCTGCATACTCTTGCAGGTTGTCATCAATATCAGAGGAGTCAGAGTTGTTGTCCAAGGCTGGTCTAGCTGCTCTACTGAGGTCCCTCTGCATACGAAAAAGTTCGTGGTAATACTCCGAGTGGATTGGCGGAATGTAGGATAGCAGGTCGTGGACGGCTTGGAGTTTGTCAGCTTGAAGTTTGATGGCAGCTGGGTACTTGGGGGTGAGTGGCACTCGTGACAGATTAAAGGCCGATGGAGCATACTTGGCTTTACCTGGCATAAGCCTGAGACAATGCAGAGGCCCCTCGTAGCCTCGAGACAGCTGATACCCATCCCTATATTGCAGAGTAAAGCAGAATCGGCGACATTCAGAGAATAGGAGTGGCTTGGCGGGTGTACGGTGAGTTATGACACTTTGCAACAGGTCTAAGTTTAGAAAGTCCTCTCTCACCATGGGAATGACCTTGTTACCTGCGTGGACCGCACGCTCAATCACCTTGATATAGTGTTCAAAATCATAAATGTTCCCCTCAACCCTGAAGCGCTTTTCTATGTTCCCAAAAGCCCTGTCACACGCCATGTAACTATGTCCTGGGATGAGGAAATAATGGACCACTTCCTGAAGACGGCGACTGTGCAGTTCGTAAAGATGGCAGAGCATGATATTAATGTTCTTATTCTGTCCACCACAATTGTCACTGAATAGTATAAGCTTGCCAAATCACCATGACGCAGTACTTCATTCTCGATCCACTTTTTGATGCACGAACCCACCTCGACCGAGCCACGCCCACCTGTCACCTCATCCCACACGAAGAACTGGTTTTCACCGGTCTTGAGGTTGGAAATGCATAAATTGTACAGCCAGACTTTCTTCTTATAGTAGGCAGCATTAGTGGTGAGACGAGGTATTGGCTGTGTCTGTTGGATCCAAGGCTATGACACGAGTATCATCGTCCCTGTCCTGCCCCAGAGTCTTCATAAGTGTTTGTGCCTGCCGTGCCATCGCCAGGTGTTCATCAAGTTCAGCCTGCAAGATTGCCTTATCTGCGTCATTACTGGCATGTTTCAAAGTGGTCTTAGCTAGGTCACAGGTCGAGCAAGTATCAGTATTTGGTGGTGAGAAGGAGAGTTCTTTACTTTTGAAAACTTTCCGGTAATAACTTTCCTTGACTACGCTGTTGTTAGGATAATTCTCAGCCATCCAGGTAGAATACAGGTGGTACATCCGGCTTAAACTCAACGATGTCTCTAGGTACCGCAAATTGGGCGATTTGGCTCTGCTATAATGGCTGGTAACGCTGGGGAATGATGCAATGTGTTTGTGCACACGCTTTGCATCAGGACCTGCAATGGTGACACGGTTCTTGTGTTGCCCGCGGCCGTCTCTCTTCGGTGTACCAGTGTCACTCACGTGGGTCAGGGCATTCTCTAATCTTGTCCTACCTATGGCTAAAATGTTGATGAAGGCTGTCTTGCAAACCTTATAAGTTGTAGACTGGTAGGAGAGAGTAAATTTGCGGGTGCATGACCGATGGGGACCAGGGTTGTTGATGTCGGCAGGCTTTCTTCGTCGTTTCACTGGCACTGACAGAACGTGTTTCTGAATGAAGGTATTCTGGACTAACCAATCTCCAGTTTGCCAGAAGTTATTGTGGATTGCTTGGCGGATAGGTTCAGCAATTTTATCGTAGCATCCATCATTGCAAGGCGGCCCAATAACTCTAGCATTCACTGTATTTCCTGTTTGGCGGCTGACATATTCCTTCCCACTATTTCTCTTGTTCCTGCCGATTATTTCAGACCAATTGTCCGGGTTACACCTCTTTTTTATAGGTTGGGGTGGGCTCCCACTATCACTCTCACTCTCACTATCACTCATTGTTCAGGGAAGCACTGCAACACGGTCAAAACGGCACAAAAACAACACCAGGTGCGAGGTAAATGATCCGTACGGCGTGAGAGCTGAGCTAGACTGTATTGTGGCGGGAGAACAGAGAGCAACGCGCGCCGTGAGTGGCTGAGCTGGCGCCCACGCGGTACCATAGCCGGGCTGTCATTGGCTGGCTGAACACACGCTGCCTGGGTGGCGCGTATCACCCTATGCGATGCAGAGACTAGGGCTAGGCAAACGCCCTGTCAACACGGATGAAAGTGCGTCGTACTTTATGCGATTTTCAACCATGTTGACATTCTCAAATATAGCTCCCTACCGCGGCTCCAGATTCGAGAAGGTTGTGGCAATATAATGCGATAATATAACGGCTTTTGCCAGAGGTGGCGGTTATCACGTTCCGCGAATGAGCGCCTCATATCTAGTTTCGCGCCCAACACAAATGACCTGAAGTGGTTGAGTGCCCAAATGATCCCTAGGCACTCTCTCTTGGTGGCTGCATAATTCTGTTGGGCTTGGTTGAGTGTGGAGCTGGCATACGCTATCACATGTTCCTCTCCGTCTCTTACTTGAGCTAAAACTGCACCAATGGCGTACAGAGATACGTCGGTATAAAGACGGAAAGGTTTATGGTAATCAGGGAAAGCGACAATAGGGGCTTGGATCAGCTTTTGTTTCAAAGTGTTAAAAGCGAGGTCTCTTTCAGGTGTCCAGGTGAATGTGGTGTCCTTGTGGGTGAGTTGGTGGAGGGGTCTGGCTATTGCGGCAAAGTATGGGACGAAACGTCTGTAGTATGTGGCCAAACCTAGAAAAGAACGTACTCCTTTAACGGTGGTGGGTGGGGGTTGGTTTTGTATGGCTTGAAGTTTCTTGGGGTCTGGTGCAATGCCATGTTCAGATATTACGTGGCCGAGGAAATCTTCCTTATTTCGTGCAATCTCGCATTTTGAGGGTTTCAATTTCAGCCCGGCGGCTCGGATTCTTTGAAGAACTTGTTTCAACCTGAGGAGGTGTTCTTCCCAGGTTTGTGAGTACACAATGATATCGTCTAGATACGCTAGGCAGGTTTCCCAGGTAAGGCCATGTAATACCGCTTCCATCAAACGGGAGAAAGTGGCGGGTCCGTTGCAGAGGCCGAAAGGTAGGACGTTAAATTCGTAGTGGTGGCCACCACTAGTGGAGAATGCTGTTTTTTCTTGGTCCTCTGCCTTGATGGGCACTTGCCAATACCCTGCTTGCAAGTCGAGGGTAGTGAACCATCTGGATCCGTATAGGGAGTCAAGGGAATCGTCTATCCTTGGTAATGGCGTAGCGTCCTTAATGGTTACGTCATTCAATCTCCTGTAATCTACGCAAAAACGGGTTGACCCATCTTTCTTTTTTACTAGGACAACAGGGGAAGACCAGGGGCTGATGGACGGGGTAGCAATTCCGGCCTCTAACATCTCTTGGACTTGGCGTTCCTCTTCCTGGCGTTGTATGGGATTTTTTCTACGGGATGGTCGTCTTTTGGTGTTAATGATGTGTTGTTCAACATCGGTCTGTCCTATTTCAGTGGGTTGTTGCGCAAATACGTCACTGAACTCTAGCAATAGTTTGTACATGCTGTGTTTTTGGTGGTCGGATAATGTGTCAGGGAGAGGGGGTAATTTGAGACTGGTAGGGGTTTCATTGGAATCTATGGGGAGGTCATCAAATGTTTCGAGGTCTCCTATGATGAGGCCTTTTGATAATGTCAAAGATTCTTCAGAGATATTGGCCACTAGAATGTGGTTTATGCGAGCGGAAATGATGGCGGGTTGTAGGAGGCAACGATTGGGGTTGGTGGACGTGGTAGTGGGGGAAAATATCATTTGAGTTTGGGGTATGGGTCGAAGGTTAACCCATTTTTGATGGCGGGGGGGAATTTGACATTTATCTTGAACTACAGCTGGGCTAATGATGGTGGGGGACCGACTGGTGAGCAGGTGCTCGGTACGCATGAGGGGGGGGAATCACTTTGGTGGGGGTCACACGTGAGGGGGGGATTAACGGCGCGTGTGGGAGGATCAGAGTGGTGAGGTGTGAGTGATTTAGAAAACGGAATTTGTTGGTGGGACTGCGGAGGGTTGGTGGGGGAAGAGTTAGGTATAGAACATGGGTTATTGGTGGAGGACTGATGTACTGATTTGTGGTTGTTAAAAGGACGAATTTGAGGAGTTTTGTCGGTGGCAGTGACGGTTTGTTTAGAGGTTATATGGGATTGGTGGGTTTGTCTGTCATGAGGGGGTGAGTCAAGTGTGGGGTTTTGAAGTTTTTAAGGGGTGTGAATTGTGTGGGGGTGGAAGGGAGCTACTGACGGAAAGCTGTCACAAGGAAAATGTTGTTGGTTGTGGAATAGCTGAGCATTTCTGGGGGCATGGGGAAAACATTGTTGGGTACATAGGTCGGCATTTTCCCTGGAAACATGTGTACATAAATATTTGGTAGAATGGTTTTTACATACATAAGAGTCTGTCCTGGAAACATGGGAGGATTGATCCTGGACAGAGTTAGGAGAAATGGGGGGGTTTACATCATTGAGTTGCTTGGACTTGTCTTCTTTCGTTTGCTGAGGCATTTTTTCAACGGAATGAGTGATATTTTGAGAGAACTCGGGGGGGGGGGGGTTATGAGTTACCTTAGTGCTAGCTATCTATCTATCTATTGCCTGACGCCGTGATCCCCGAAGGGGTGGCCACGAACGAACGGCCCCCATGCACCTCTGTCCCCAGTCAGTCGACACCCCTCCCCCCAACCAGCACCGCCTTCGTTCATGTACTTCCTCACTCCATCCTTCCACCTCATATTCGGTCTACCTCTCCCTCTCTGTCCCTCCACCTCGCTCTCGTACACCCTCTTAGTCATTCTCTCGCTTTCCATACGTTCCATATGGCCGAACCATCTCAAGTTGTTCCTTTTCACACTTTCCAGCACATCTACCTCCACACCACACCTCCTTCTTACTTCCTCATTAGTCTGTCTATCCCTCCATGTAACTCCGCACGCACTCACTTAAGTAATTCATTTCCACTGCTCTCACTCTTGGTCTGAGTCTCTCAACCAACGTCCATGCTTCGCTTCCGTAAGTCAGTGTCGGGATTACCACACTGTCATGCAAGGACTTCTTCACTTCCATACTGACCACCCTATTCTTGTTACTGCTTTTAGCGTTCCTACAACCCTTTTCCCCTGTTGTACCCTCTCCCACACCTCTTCATCCATAGTCCCATCTTTACTCAACACACTGCCCAGATACTTAAAAGAGTTGACAATCTCCATAGCCTGACCGTTCAGCTTCACCTCACACTCTGTGACTTCACCCCTTTCGAAGACCATAACCTTGCTCTTCCCCGTATTTACCTTCAAATTCCGTTTTCGCACACTGTTCCAAACTCATTTACCAGACCCTGCAACTCCCATTCATTATCACTCATCAGAACTGTATCATCCGCAAACAGCAGTATAGGTAGCTTCCACTCAATTCCCTCCCTTTTCAGCGATACACCAACATCCACTGCTCTTGATAGTATTTCTTTCATGACTCCATCCATATATACAGTAAACAACCACGGGGACATCACACACCCCTGTTTCAAACCAACATTCAGGTCAAAGAACTCGCTCTGCTCACTCTCCACACGTACTGCTGCCTTTGCACCCTCATACATGCTCTTCACTGCTTTCAGCAACATGCCCTCTACTCCGTATATTCTAAGTACTTTCCACAAACCTTCTCTATCCACTCTGTAATAGGCCTTCTCCAAGTCCATAAAGGCAATATACACCTTTTGTTTCTTCTCCAGATACTTCTCCACAACACAATTCAGGGTAAAAAAGTGCTAGCTGCAACTTGGTAATCTTGACTCAGAGTTTGTTGAGGGTGGAGGTGTTTTTTCTTTTTGTGAACTGGTTTCTGCGTGATTGGTTTGTCAGAGGCTTTGGGTTGGATTTTTTTTTTGAATGAGATCAGCCTCTGGGCGCAGTCAACCTGGGCCTGGATTTTTGAAGGAGGTCAAGTCCAAGGAAACCATCGTAATGTTTACAGTGGGAGGAAAATACTGTGAACGGGTGATAACAACGGGCATGGGGGGCAGGAGTAGTTACTGACAGGGGCAAAGTGTCTCCTAGGAGATTTAAGTAGGTATCAGCAGCTGAGATTAGTTCTGATTTGGTAGGTAACAAGGGGCCAAATAGTCGGTGATGTTGATCATAATAAGACTTGAACAAACATGACTTAGCAGCTCCCGTGTCGATTAACAAGCGGACAGGAATGTCCTTGATTTTGGCCATGTTGTAAATGGGGGCAGTGCGATCAGTTATGGCGTCCCCCGCCGAGGCCATCGTGGGTGGGGGATACTTTAAAAATCCTGGGAGTCGGTATCTACCTCCTCCAGGGTTTCCTCGGTATCGTCTGAGGTCATAATATGGGCTATGTCTTCGGTGTGCATTTCCTCCATTTCTTACTCTTGTCCCAACTCCTCTTCATTTACAGAAATGCGAGGAGTAAAGGGGCGAGGTTTGGCAGAGTCACGCATTTGATGGAGGGCACACTTAGCACTACAGGCAGGGAAATCATAGGGGTTGATAATCACTAATGTAGGGTTCTTACTTTGGTAGGTGTTGTAGGTTTTGTTCCGGTTGAAGATTCTGCGTGGCTGGGTAGGGTGGAACCGGGGCCTACTGGGTTGGGGCTTGCCGGAAGGGTAGGTAGGTTTGTTGTGGAAGGATGAGGATGGGTAGGCATTCTTGGAGTTGAAGGTTTGAGCCTTGGGGTTTTGGTTGTCGAGGTGCTGCGGGTGTGTGGGGAACCTCTTGATTACAGCGATTTGGGTGGGTGTTTCTGTGCGCACGGCCAAAATACGTCGGATCGTGATGAGATCTTTTTGATATCCGACGAAATCGTGCACACGGAAATGATCCTTTACTGCTGAGGGCAATATTGATACAAGGTTGACCAGAATCTGCTGTTCTTGCTGGATTCTGGTCAATGTGGGGAAAGACACTTTGATATGTTGGGCGATCTTATTCACTGTGGCATCTAGATCGCCTTCGAATTTAGTGTCTTGGATACGGGTGTGGGCCACGAAAACGCCCAACGAAGGCTTAATGGCCTCTAACACTATTGGGCGAAATTCGTCCCATGTGAGAGCAGGGTGCACTTGGTAGGCAACCAGGGAAACGGCTTTTCCCAGGTGCGTTAATGTCACGGCTATCTTTTCTGCGTCCGTGGTATAAACTAGGTCAAGTACGGGTTTCACTATGTCCACGAACGTTTCGATCTCGTAAGTCTCCCCATCATAATGTGGGATGGGGATGTGAGAACGGTGCGCCATGATGTTATCGTGTTCTGGCTGTTCCAAACTTGCAATGTAATGCAACCTTTTATCCGAATCAAGAACCACCGCTGCCACCAATGTTATGCCCTGTTTTTCTACAGGATTAACTTGGGTAATGTGAGTTCTAACTGACTGGGTATAGAAGGCTGCATGCACAAAACAAGGTATGAGGAATAGAGAACACAAAATAAGCACACGGTAACAAGACACACGATCACTTTTATTGATGTACACACTTCCATAGTTTTCTTGATAATGATTAATATGAAGCATAAGAAGATATGAATACTCATACAAGACAAATGATAGAATTGAACAACACTAGCATTAAGTGGATCTAGATGGAGCCTAGTCTCCCACTTCCAATGTTCAGGTATTAATCTTCTGATCACTGGCTTTATTCACAAGTTTATATACTGGAGACCATAAATGTTACTTATAGATTCATATTCACTGTTAGATTTATCACTGGTAGCTCTAGTGCACAAGTAGTAGTTCACAGACTAGATTAGACACGCATATTTTAGAGCAGGGGATTTCTAGTAACCTCAGGGGGGTACTGATCTAAGTTTTATATTCTTGTATCAGAAACACATAGAACGCAAATCAGTGGGCGAACATCAGATATCACTAGGGTTTCACTTCTATGTAATAATATCTGGATATATGGGTAATTACGAGAGTTAATATCGCCTGTTAATTAATAAACACTGATACGCTTAGCACTTCCTAATGGAATGGTTATATCTGAATTATACTGGGGCAAAGATATAGCCACTTCATAGAAATATTAATAAGTGAGTCTCTAAATAGCGCTGTAACACTGTAGCACTGATAGAGTGAATCTTGGGTAGTATTTGATTGGTCTGGTCCTGGTTATCTTGCGTCCGTGATGTTGGGGGGTAACGACTGGTTCCGCGGCCGTCCAGATGGTCCATATGTAGAAAGTTCTCAAGACGGATCTCTTAGCGATCGTTGCTCGTTACACTCTTATATACCCTCTGGTTTCTAGACCTGAATCACAGATATTAGGATCTTCCTGTCAATCTGGATCGGAATTAACGCCAAGCGCATCTCACGTCGATCGCTCAGCTTCCCGGTCTGTATGAAGGTTATAAGGTGTACGTAGATTTCTTTTACGTGGACAGATCCTTCTATCTAAATCTGCCACGGAGTCTGCCGGCTCTGGAACTCAATTCTCAGGAACAAACAATGATAGAGCTAGAGGTCAACACAAGGGACCAGCCACTGTTTGGTGTCTATCTTTCAACTGATTTTACTGGGGGCTGGAGCTCGGTTTATAGGTTCGGTTTTGGACCCTGTAGGCAATAGGGATCTCGAGTTTTGATGGACTTATTTGAGCTCTCAATTGATACGGGAACTAGGTAAGGTAGTGCCATGTGGCACATGGCTGTATGGAGCCTTCATAATGTGATATAACTGAGCCTTAGTAAGAGGTACTATTTTGGCTATACTGGAAGTATTTAGGGGAGAGAGACTGGATCTACTTTGCGAGGAGGTTTGGGACATCTTTGATAGGAGCGTCTCTCTTAGATTGCTCAGTCTTCATTCTATGGTATAGCTGATGTTATGCCCGGTCCAAATTGGAACGCGAGATATTCTTTGTACAATGAGCAGCTCTCTAACTGGATAGGTATACCTTAAACTTTAAATAAAGAGACAACACGGCAGGATAGTAAGTACACAGGTAACAAGTTAACATGGGTTTTATTCAGTTTAACACCTGGTTCATGGAGGAGCAAGACATATATTTTATACCTGTAACCTGGAGATCATCAACAACAATAAGAATAATTAAGACATACAATACTCAGGTTATCAAGTAAGCAATAGGAGTCGGACAATGGGTCCGGACTCAACGTAATAATAATACTCCTAGGATACAATTATAAGGTATCCAAAATGGTGGAGGTACACCTCCTACCCAAATAGATCTCAGAGAGGATCTCAACAAAAGACAAGAGTGCAGTAATGGCAAATGCCGTCTGGATCATGCAATGATGTCCCCGGCATATAGTGACGTTAACTGACTCTAAAGCAATAATGGCCAAGTGGTCATCAACAATGAAGTGGGCTCGGAAAGGCTCACAAATGATATTAATACTATAGGTGTGCTAGATCTCACCTGGCAAAGATTAATCCTTAACTCTAATTGTGTACTAGCAGGGTGCTGAAGGCTGAGGCAACAATCGTCGGGAGCTGAGATAGAGTGAAATCTATTCGAGTTATGAACCTGACAGAATGTTAAATGAATTAGGCTAGAAGTTATACAAAGGGACTAGATTACGTGCAAATATGTGTTTGTGTTTGATGCTATGGGTCTTATATAAGCACGCCCCCTCTGTCGGGCTATGGGAGACCAATAACCCGGGAAGGTGCATATATAAGGATCCCCTGATAGGTATGTATAATGGGTCCCGGCAAGTGGGCTAATTAACGTCAATTTAAGTAGGGAGAAGAAAGACCTCTCGCAAGACGTAATGTTAATGAGAACCCCTGAAGATAACTTCTACCACAACCCTGAGTCAACTCTATACCCAGAAACGGTACAAAAGCACTTAAAGGAGAGCTGTAGTGAAGAGGAGGGCCCATAGATCGAGGGAGGATCCAGTAGTCCGGAGGGCGGCTGGGCGTGATGACTCCGGAAGTTGGTCCAGGGGGGGCGGCTGGGCATGATGACTCCAGCTACTGGTCCAGGGTGAGTCACAAGATGATTCCTTAGACCTTGGCGCCTACCACGGGACAACCGGGTTCCTCTTGCACTCCCACAGTGCAGTGATCCCCAAAGGATATGCTGGAGTTCTGCTACAAGGTTTGGGGGGTTAGGGTGACTAGCATAATGATCTACCTAGAGTGGCAAGCAGTCTAGATAGTGACATTATAGGTAGTCTAAGGTGGGTCAAGGTAAGTGTCTTCCTTCCTTGCTAGTTCGTGGAACTATCAGAACCATTTAGCAAAAAGAGAATCCAGAAAGGGGAGCCTAAAGTGGGTTGCCCAAAATTAGTCCTCTTCCTGATGGGGGGAACCCGATCTGGTAGATCTCTAGTTATTACACTATCCTCATAATCCCTTGAACAAAACAAGGTAGGAATCCTTTGGTACTTGGTTTGTGCACCGCATCGAAGGCCAGAAAGGGGGAGCCCAAAGTGGGTTGCCCAAGCTAGTCCTCTTCCTGATGGGTGGAACCCGACCTGGTAGATCTTCGATCACAGCACACAACTGACAAGTTGAACACCAGCTATCTCTGGCTGTTCTTACCCTGAACTAAAGAATACCAAATGGCAAGCTTAGTTAATGATGTCCAGGCTGGGTGAGTATAAGGCAATCTTCTTGCCCCTACTTAAGGCGCCCGGCTTGAGAGGATCAAGGGCGTTTGGCGCGTGGTGGTTATGTCCTTGTGGCTCTGGGGGTGGCGCGCCTGGACTCTGGCTGGCAGGAGTAGGGTTGGCTGCAGGTTTTAGTGGCAGCTAGAGATGCGGTCTTATCATCCTGAGACCGCATCTCAGCTGAGGTGCTAATTTGGTTATCGGAGTATGCAAGAAAGGTTAATGGGTTATTGTGGGTTAATAGAGGTTAGTAAGGGTGTTAGTCATACATGGTTAGTTCATTGATAGGAAGAATTCCTGTGCTAGCTGGCAATGACCCGGAAGTCAAAACAGGGGTCAGGTGTACCTCCGCAGGGGTAGGGGTCTCCCTCCTCGGGTGGGTGAAAGGGGTAGGTGCGCGTCCTCTCTCTGTGATGGTCGTCTGGGCGGCTGTGGCTGGGGGCTTGCCATATTACAAGTGTTTGTAATAACCCTCTGTTTATGAGACAGATGTGGGTGTTCGTAATACCAAAACCGAAGGTGCCTTGATCAGCTGGTTTAATTGGTTGGGTTGTTAATTGCATGGTTTGTTGGATGTGGTGGAGACTGGGTTGCTAACTCTGCCACATTTATCTGGAAGTATGGCAATAGAGGTTAGTCACTGGCGAGGCGGCTAGCCTCGCACTGACGATCATTTGGTACAGGGTTGTGAATGGGTTGTGAGGGAATAGATGGCATGCAAAGGGTTAGTAAAGTTCTAATGGTGTTCCTTCCTACTGGGGGAAGGTAGGCTGGATAGGAGTATATATACAAAAGGTTTGAGAATGTTAGTAATGGAAAAGTTAAGGATATTCAGGGGGTATGGTGGAGAGGCTAGGTCAGGAGGGAGTCGAGGAGCGTGGGGGGTTAACGAGAGGGAGAGGGTTAAGAGGGGCTACGTGGAAGTTTGACCCTAAGGTCTCTGGGCGTAGGGGTGGCATTAGGCTACAGTTGGTATCTTAGACTGGAGGTTAACGACAGGGAAGGTAGGTTAATCAAACGCTACCGGGGGATGAGCAATAGGTGGTGGTATATGAGTCTGGAAATTATAGAATCATGTGGACTGTGGGGAAGATGAGGTTAGCTGTAGGTGTGTGCTTGACTGTGGATAAAAGTAGAGAAAAACATAGTGTATTATTACTCGTCAAT
The DNA here is from genome assembly GCA_032716605.1 of Paralithodes platypus. NCBI lineage: Eukaryota > Metazoa > Arthropoda > Malacostraca > Decapoda > Lithodidae > Paralithodes > Paralithodes platypus. The sequence goes on from CM064582.1 coordinate 17,684,471, forward strand.
ACGATGGGTTATGGACACTATTAGTTGACACAATTTCTTGCTGATCTAGTTGTCCCTGGGAACTGCGTTTTCTATGAAATATATACCAAAGAAAGCGGCAGTTCGTAGGGGCAGCTTCGTTATTGTTTCGTGGTAGATATGCGTCGAGACAATGGTAAAAGAGGGTTATCTATACAATCTCTGGTTGGGGTAAGAATTAGAGTTACTGCATGGTTGCTAACATCTTCAGTCATTATTTCTGTCTAGGTCTTACAGGAATAATGGTTATATATACAATGGTGTACCCGTGGTTATCATCGTGTACTTAATCTGGGGGGGGGGGGGGGGGGGGCAGGGTTTTTTACATAAGATTCCCTGGTTTGATGAACATGGAGTAGAATTGGGCAATACAGGAACAATGGAATTTCCTATACCATCTCGTCTGTGCAGGAATATAGTTACTGGATTGCTCGCGGCATCTTCAGTCGTGAGATCTGGCAAGATAGGGCAGGCGTAATGGTTGCACGATGGTGTACCCGTGGGTATTGTAGTTTCTTATCAATTATGACATGGGGGTTAACATATTACTTCTCGGATGGAAGAACATACATAGATTTATGGGGGCGGTTTGTCTTCAGAAACTTAGTCTGGCAAGACAAGGTATTTTAGGGTATGTTGATATTGGTATCTTAACTTAGGGACAGGGCATGGGTGTATTAAATTAACCCTTATTTAGCGGGGTCGGACTTAAGTCCGATACGAGAAAATTGGACTAAATGGCGGGGTCGGACTTAAGTCCGTGGGCGTATTCCCGCCCTAATTTTGGTGGAAAGCGAAACTTGGTGGTCAGGCGGTGTACTACAAGGGCCCACCCACACATCCCCACTGTGTGACCATGACTAAGTGACCCTCAAGCAGCCATAATGGAAGGTCAAGATTTGCCCGTGTTCGATTCGGTGGCCGCCAATCCCTAGTGCGTCGCGCCACCCTACTAACCACGCCCGGCTCACCACCCAGAAACTAGATATCATGCTGAACTCTTCAGAACTTTCTAATAAGCTGTTGGATGAAACCGTCGAAGGTCTGGGTGAGAGTTTTGGTAGTGTGGATGACTCGGAAGACGAAAATAACCCGATCATAGGCTTTCACCCCAAGCATAATTTGCGTGGGGTGGATGTTGTGGTTGATATTGGACAGACCCTTGAGCAAATTGGAGACGTTCCTGATGAAGAACATACTGGTGTGGGTGTTGGTAAGTACAATTTATATTTTATAATTGCTTGAAAATGTGATTGCAAGCATTTTATCACCTTACGAGCGGCTGGTGGAGTATATTTCACTGTGCTGCCCAGCGGGTTTTTTTTTTAACCCTAAATGGAGGTTGTTCCGTGCTCTTTTTCATGCATAAACAAGACCCAGAGCGTAATACAAGTATGTATCCTGAAAGTGCGTAAATTGAGCTTTCCAATGACACCCGAACCATCCTTTTACGATCACTGGTTGTCTTTCAACGATCGTAAAACACGAGTGAAAAAACCCTAAAATACGGTAATTTCCTTATAGAATTCCCTGTGTGGCGAGCGGTCTTGAGGTAATTTATGCTCCTAATCACCGCTCCGCTCTCTCTCAGAGCACATTACGTCCTCAAAATTGCACTCTACAAGAAATTTCCTTTGCATTTATAGCGTATTATTTGCAGGCATTCGGTAAATTTCTTACGGTAATACAAACAACCAAAGATTGAATATTTGTGCTTGGCATTATATGATTGTGGAGAACAGATGTAGGCCTACCGTATATATTATGTTTTCATATATTATATGATACATGTGTAACATTTTTATATTATCACTACTCTCTCTCTCTCTCTCTGTCTCACTCTCTTTGTTTGTACTCCTTTGTACTCTCTTTGTCTGATGTAGGCCAGGGCACGCCCCTAACTAATCTCTTCCCTCCCAGGGGAAATCACACCTAGCAGATGTTTTTGACCTCCCCTCTCTCTCTGTCTGTCTTCCTCTCTGGGTCTACCTATACTGCATGTGACATTGAAATTGCTTGAGAGTTTGATTGCAAGCATTTTATAGCGTATTATTTGCAGGCGTTCGGTAAATTTCTCACGATAACCAGGGTGTATGGTACATTTCTCACGATAATACAAGCAACAACGAAGCTTGGCGAAGATTGTGGTCTACAATATACCTTTTTATAATTGCATGTGACCTTGTAATTGCTTGAAAGTTTGATTGCAAGCATTTTATAGCGTATTATTTTCAGGCGTTCAATAAATTTGATAAATATATCAAAATAAGTCCTGTGGGACTATGAAATAGCTATTATTGGACAAGGACAATATTTTGTTCATCCCTCCACTGGAACATCAACAACAATGTCAACAACGTATCGCCGTCGGCAATCGTAAGATTCAGAGTCGTAAAGATTCCAGGACGAGCTCAATAGAAAATGAATGAATGAAATGAATGAGTGTGCAGTACTGCCAATACGTATAGCGACTTCCGCTAGATCTAGAGACCTTTACTTCGATCTAGCAGCAATGACTTACACTAGCGGTTTTGTTTTGAAATTTCAGAACAATTTCGAAGTGATATTATATGGATTTTGCCAATTCATATTTCTAGTGGTATTTATCGTGTCTTACATCTAATAATATATGCTAGCGGATTTAATTTCAATTGGTAACCCTCCCGCTCTAGTCGGCTCCAAGAAAATCGATAATGGTGGCACTTTAGTAAACAGGTGATAAACAAAACCGCATGCGGATCGGTTTGGTGTATCGGTATTATGGTAAGTTGGCTACCTACTATTGTTTATACGATATAGTAAGTAATGATAAGTAAATTATTATATATATATAAAAGAAAAACAAAATTCATGCAAAGCAAGCGAAACAGAGAGAGAGAGAGAGAGAGAGAATGCAGAAACTGAACTGAAGAAAGAGTGAAAAAGATATAATCATACAGAAATATTACAAGCAAATAAATGAAATAGAGGGATTAGTTAGAGAAAATAATAATGAGAAATACATAATACGGATGAGGAAGAGAGAAAGGGGGCACAAGAGAGGGAAAGCGAGCGAGCCAGAGAGACAGACAGACAGGAGGAGTGAGAGAGATTAGAGAAAATAATAATGAGAATTACATATACGGATGAGGAAGAGAGAGAGAGGGAAAGCGAGCAAGCCAGAGAGAGAGAGAAAGAGAAACAGACAGACAGAGAGAGAGAGAGAGAGAGAGAGAGAGAGAGAGAGAGAATACAGAAATAAGGAGAAATAAGAGAAAAATAAGACCGATTACCGAAGGAATACTAGACGCGCGAGAGGCCGAAGTCAGGCCAAAGCGAACGCAACCGAACGCGCCTGGGAAATAGACCAAAAAGTACCTCCTCTTCCTCACCTCTTCCCACCTTCCACACTCATTCATAACATCCATTCATAGACTTATATGGGGAGACGAAGAGTTGCTCTTTCCAAAAATGATCATTTCGTTCGCATTGGAGCCATAGTAACGGCGCTAGGGCGAGTGAAATTGAGCGAATATTTCGGGATTATGCCCGCTGAGCGGTACAGTGTAAAATACCTGACCACCCGCTAAATAAGGGTTAAGGTGTATTCATGTTCATCATCATGTAGGTAGATTCTGGCAGGTAAGAGGTGTAGGACACGAGGGGTAGTGGATACGCGAGGTGGGGGAAGGGTAAGTGGTTAGAAGCGATAGGCAGGTGTGGTTTGGAGCTGCTTAGCCCTGCGGGCTTCGGCCTGTCTGAACTGGTTGGCTTGGTGCCTTCTCTCCTTCTTTCTTCTCTCACGCTGATCTATGGGGCGTCTGTTCTCACCTGGTCCTTTCGTTCTGTGGGCCTTTCCTTCGGGTGTTTCTGTTCCCGTTTCTTTGTTGTTCTCGCTCGTGGCTTCCGTGGTGGGCTTCTCTTTCTGGGGCATTTTAGTATGTTTATTTGATTTATGGATAAGTACATTATCCATAATTCGGGTTAAGTATAATCCAGTTTGTTTTCATATTATTTGTTTACAAATATGAAGAGGTTAATTTCGATTATGAAGTTTAATTTTGTATTTTAGCAAAATAAAATGTCTTTGAATTGATAAATTCTTGTTTTTAGCAAATCCAACTCACATAATTTTAAGATTATGCCAATTAATATACGTGACCGAACCATCCCACCCTTCTGACCGAACCATCACCACTGGTAGGGATGGTTCGGACGATTTAGAAACTTGTGTTTCGGGAACTATAGCTCAAAACTGAAAAGAGCGAAGGGTTTGATATAATTAGGCTAAAGAACCAAATAACGAAGCAACATTTTAACATCAACTAGATTATACTACTGCTTAAACCTGAATTTCTACAAATATTTAAAAAAAACGTCCGAAGTATCACCGCTCTCCCCTATATATACTCAAAATTAAGCAATTATATTATATGCATACCCATCACAATGCTGTACAAATTCAAGTTGATCAAAATAATCCCGAAATAAGGACTCAAATAATAATCTTGACATGTAAAATTATTTTGTTTAGAAATGTCGGAACATAGCCGCACCCGTGATGCCGCTACATTCGTGTTTACAATCAGTAATCATGATTATATTTTGATGTATTTTACTTGATTTTATTGGATTAGGTTACTTATTATTAGTTAGTTTAGTCAATACTATAAAGCCAAGTTAAATACATTGACATAGAATCTTGATTAGGCACGAATGTAGATCGGGCATAGCGGCTGCTTTACAATAGGGGTAAATATATGCCAAGCACGCCGGTATTCGTCTGCTATAGCTGGGAGGTGGACTGAGTTTCGGGATAGCCTTTGTACCGGCTGCATGGTAGTGTTCGTCACCTACAATATTCCGCCACTCATACTCAGAATTATTGAAATGTTAACCTAAGCAATTATTTATTACTCTAATGTTACAAAGAGAAATGTTTTGTATAATTCCACCTCATATATGATGTCACAAACACTCTTCAATTGTATATAAGAACATAAGAAAATGGGAGTCTGCAGAAAGCCGATTGGCCTACACAAGGCAGATCCCTGTCACACCCAACCCTAATTATAAGCCCAGCTTATCTCTTCCTGACTTAAGATGACAGGTGCCTGAGAAGGGGTACACTCATTTGGACACCTGGATCGACTTAATTTTTTGACCATAGGGTCCGCTAATAGGGCTCTTCTTAACCCACCATAATTGGCTTTTCTGAAGTCAGGTATTAACACCTTACGAGCGGCCTATGCGGTTTATTTATGTGTACCGCACAGCGGGGTGTTTTTAGCCAAAATAGGGCTGTTTACGTGGTCATTTTCATGCCTAAATAAGACCCAGAACGTAAAACAAGTACCTATCCCTGAAAGCGCATAAACAGAGCTTTCGAATGACACCATAACGATCCTTGTATGATGGATAGTTTTCTTGCAATAACCGTGCAACGCGAGTGCAAAAAGCAGGTAATTCGGTACTTTCAGTACATAATTGAGTATGTAGCGAGTGAGAGAGGGAGGAGGGAGCTGAGATTTGTGTCAGTAGGTTCGCCGCGGTGGTCTGGAGCAGTCATACGCTCGCTAGTCTCCTGCCACCACTTGTCTCTCTCTCTCAGCCACATTACGTGCTGAAATTGCCACTCGAGTTATGTCGAGCGCCGCCACATAGTCCAGCTTTATTTAACTCGACTTATGTTGCTCGCCGCTAATTAAGGGTTAATGTTGTATTCTCTCTGGTATTACCTTTTTATTGTATATTAAAATACACAGAATTGTGGTCACTATTTCCTAGGTGGTCCCCTATCTCTACATTATTTACCATAATTTATGTTCATTGTTACTGAAAACTAAATCGAGAATATTATTACCTCTAGTCGGCGTATCTATGAATTGAAATAAAAAACTATCTTGTACTACCTCTATAAACTCCTCAGAATCAGAGTCTCCTATTTGATGCTGCCAATCTATATTCGGAAAATTAAAATCCCCCATAATGCACACAATGCTAAACCTTGATGCCATTTTAATTTCCTCCCATAATGACGTTCCGTCATTTCTACTCATATTTGGCGGTCTATACAGAACTCCAATAACTATGGTCTCACTACCTTCGTTAACCTCTACCCAAACACTTTCATTATCGTTATTTAGTCTAAGTGTAAGTGTAGTCTAATACCTGATTTAATACAGCTTTTTAATGTACTCCTGACAAACACTGCTATACCGCCACCCCTCTTACTTGTTCGGTCATATTTAAACAAACTATATCCTGGTATATCAAATTCTGCTAAAAAATGCCTGGTTTCTGTATTAATCCACGTTTCAGTTAGCGCTATTATGTCTATATTTTCTTTGCTAACAAGGGCTCTAAGTTCGTTCATTTTGTTACATAGACTCCTACAGTTTGTGTAATATACTCTCAATTTACTTCTTTTCTTTATACCTAATTTACCTTTATTTCTAATGACATTTCCATCTTCCGTTGCACCATCACTACTATCATTTGCAATATAGTCATCATTTTTAGCATGAGATTGAATATCCTTATCGCTTTCGCCTGACGCTAAAATTGTTCCATTTAACCTCTCATTTACACTCAATATTTCTGTTCAAAACCCCACAACCACCCTATCTAAAGAACTAGCTAATGTGGAAACCCCTAACCGTGAAAGATGAACCCCATCCCATATATTCTAAGTTATTGCCGATATGTCTATATGTCGATCATTGCAGTTCCTGAAATACCTCATAATATTTATTATATTACGATGTGTCATCTGTATTATATTCTTTGTTTTTCTTTGTAGTGGTCATTTTGTAATATATATTTACATTCATGGTCAACAATAGTGAGCAAATGTTGTATATATTATATAGGCCTATACATTTTGAAGGCAGGCTCGTAAAATTTGTAAATTTTGTGCCACCCCACTATAATGAGAGTGGGTTATCAGACTTTGGGGTAACAGAAAACGCAGCTATAATCATATGAAATTATTATGATTATTTTTATTTAATGTAGTTTTATTAATCTTATTAGGTTTCGTGCATAGTAGGCTATAATGCTGTTTATATAATATATACATTTATCGAAGGAGTACATATAAATAAACACTATTTGTTTGTATGATTTTGATTAACAATTGCATATTGTTGTCAATAAAACCTAACTGGAATGCTTATATACATATACTGTACAGTGTACACTATGATTGTGATTAATGCTTATATACATATACTGTACAGTGTACACTATGATTGTCATTAATGCTTATATACATATACTGTACAGTGTACACTATGATTGTGATTAATGCTTATATACATATACTGTACAGTGTACACTATGATTGTCATTAATGCTTTTATACATATACTGTACAGTGTATACTATGATTAATGCTTATATACATATGTACAGTGTACACTATGATTGTCATTAGGCTTATACATATACTGTACAGTGTACACTATGATTGTCATTAATGCTTATATACATATACTGTACAGTGTATACTATGATTGTGATTAATGCTTATATACATATACTGTACAGTGTATACTATGATTGTGATTAATGCTTATATACATATACTGTACAGTGTACACTATGATTGTCATTAATGCTTATATACATATACTGTACAGTGTACACTATGATTGTCATTAATGCTTATATACATATACTGTACAGTGTACACTATGATTGTCATTAATGCTTATATACATATACTGTACAGTGTACACTATGATTGTCATTAATGCTTATATACATACTGTACAGTGTACACTATGATTGTCATTAATGCTTATATACATATACTGTACAGTGTACACTATGATTGTCATTAATGCTTATATACATATACTGTACAGTGTACACTATGATTGTCATTAATGCTTATATACATATACTGTACAGTGTACACTATGATTGTCATTAATGCTTATATACATATACTGTACAGTGTACACTATGATTGTCATTAATGCTTATATACATATACTGTACAGTGTACACTATGATTGTCATTAATGCTTATATACATATACTGTACAGTGTACACTATGATTGTCATTAATGCTTATATACATATACTGTACAGTGTACACTATGATTGTCATTAATGCTTATATACATATACTGTACAGTGTACACTATGATTGTCATTAATGCTTATATACATATACTGTACAGTGTACACTATGATTGTCATTAATGCTTATATACATATACTGTACAGTGTACACTATGATTGTCATTAATGCTTATATACATATACTGTACAGTGTACACTATGATTGTCATTAATGCTTATACATATACTGTACAGTGTACACTATGATTGTCATTAATGCTTATATACATATACTGTACAGTGTACACTATGATTGTCATTAATGCTTATATACATATACTGTACAGTGTACACTATGATTGTCATTAATGCTTATATACATATACTGTACAGTGTACACTATGATTGTGATTAATGCTTATATACATATACTGTACAGTGTACACTATGATTGTCATTAATGCTTATATACATATACTGTACAGTGTACACTATGATTGTCATTAATGCTTATATACATATACTGTACAGTGTACACTATGATTGTCATTAATGCTTATATACATATACTGTACAGTGTACACTATGATTGTCATTAATGCTTATATACATATACTGTACAGTGTACACTATGATTGTCATTAATGCTTATATACATATACTGTACAGTGTACACTATGATTGTCATTAATGCTTATATACATATACTGTACAGTGTACACTATGATTGTCATTAATGCTTATATACATACTGTACAGTGTACACTATGATTGTCATTAATGCTTATACATATACTGTACAGTGTACACTATGATTGTCATTAATGCTTATACATATACTGTACAGTGTACACTATGATTGTCATTAATGCTTATATACATATACTGTACAGTGTACACTATGATTGTCATTAATGCTTATATACATATACTGTACAGTGTACACTATGATTGTCATTAATGCTTATATACATATACTGTACAGTGTACACTATGATTGTCATTAATGCTTATATACATATACTGTACAGTGTACACTATGATTGTCATTAATGCTTATATACATATACTGTACAGTGTACACTATGATTGTCATTAATGCTTATATACATATACTGTACAGTGTACACTATGATTGTCATTAATGCTTATATACATATACTGTACAGTGTACACTATGATTGTCATTAATGCTTATATACATATACTGTACAGTGTACACTATGATTGTCATTAATGCTTATATACATATACTGTACAGTGTACACTATGATTGTCATTAATGCTTATATACATATACTGTACAGTGTACACTATGATTGTCATTAATGCTTATATACATATACTGTACAGTGTACACTATGATTGTCATTAATGCTTATATACATATACTGTACAGTGTACACTATGATTGTGATTAATGCTTATATACATATACTGTACAGTGTACACTATGATTGTCATTAATGCTTATATACATATACTGTACAGTGTATACTATGATTGTCATTAATGCTTATACATATACTGTACAGTGTACACTATGATTGTGATTAATGCTATATTCATATACTGTACAGTGTACACTATGATTGTCATTAATGCTTATATACATATACTGTACAGTGTACACTATGATTGTCATTAATGCTTATATACATATACTGTACAGTGTACACTATGATTGTCATTAATGCTTATATACATATACTGTACAGTGTACACTATGATTGTCATTAATGCTTATATACATATACTGTACAGTGTACACTATGATTGTCATTAATGCTTATATACATATACTGTACAGTGTACACTATGATTGTCATTAATGCTTATATACATATACTGTACAGTGTACACTATGATTGTCATTAATGCTTATATACATATACTGTACAGTGTACACTATGATTGTCATTAATGCTTATATACATATACTGTACAGTGTACACTATGATTGTCATTAATGCTTATATACATATACTGTACAGTGTACACTATGATTGTCATTAATGCTTATATACATATACTGTACAGTGTACACTATGATTGTCATTAATGCTTATATACATATACTGTACAGTGTACACTATGATTGTCATTAATGCTTATATACATATACTGTACAGTGTACACTATGATTGTCATTAATGCTTATATACATATACTGTACAGTGTACACTATGATTGTGATTAATGCTTATATACATATACTGTACAGTGTACACTATGATTGTGATTAATGCTTATATACATATACTGTACAGTGTACACTATGATTGTGATTAATGCTTATATACATATACTGTACAGTGTACACTATGATTGTCATTAATGCTTATATACATATACTGTACAGTGTACACTATGATTGTCATTAATGCTTATATACATATACTGTACAGTGTACACTATGATTGTCATTAATGCTTATATACATATACTGTACAGTGTACACTATGATTGTCATTAATGCTTATATACATATACTGTACAGTGTACACTATGATTGTGATTAATGCTTATATACATATACTGTACAGTGTACACTATGATTGTCATTAATGCTTATATACATATACTGTACAGTGTACACTATGATTGTGATTAATGCTTATATACATATACTGTACAGTGTACACTATGATTGTGATTAATGCTTATATACATATACTGTACAGTGTACACTATGATTGTGATTAATGCTTATATACATATACTGTACAGTGTACACTATGATTGTGATTAATGCTTATATACATATACTGTACAGTGTACACTATGATTGTGATTAATGCTTATATACATATACTGTACAATGTACACTATGATTGTGATTAATGCTTATATACATATACTGTACAGGGTACACTATGATTGTCATTAATGCTTATATACATATACTGTACAGTGTTTTTTATGATTGTTTTTAATGCTTATATTCCAACTACTCTCGGGCATAGGCTGATAGCCTTTACACTCTACCGCTGAACACGGTGAGGCCCGTGAGGTCTTGCTCCAGCCTAGGGAGTGAGACATGTGAAGCTTCACGGCTCGAAGCAATTCCATCTCGGAAGCTGCTCCGCCTCTATGCTTCACAGGCTCATCCTCCAGGCTCGGACCCTCACTCTCAGAACGCCACCTATTGAGCAATTAACTCACTAGGCATTGCCCCCCTGTAGCATATTTTTGAATATGGGAATATTCATACAATGCTATTTAATCTGGGAACAATGAGGGTATTTATTTGGCATTTCGGTGTGCTGTGGTAATGCACTGATACTAGGTACAGCACAAATTCCATCCCAATAATATCTTCCCATTGACATATTGGGATTCGAACCCGGGTCCATTGGATTACCAGTCCAGTGGCAAGACCACTCTGCCACACCTCTCCCTTAATGTCATAGTGTACACTATGATTGTCATTAATGCTTATATACATATACTGTACAGTGTACACTATGATTGTGATTAATGCTTATATACATATACTGTACAGTGTACACTATGATTGTCATTAATGCTTATATACATATACTGTACAGTGTACACTATGATTGTCATTAATGCTTATATACATATACTGTACAGTGTACACTATGATTGTGATTAATGCTTATATACATATACTGTACAGTGTACACTATGATTGTGATTAATGCTTATATACATATACTGTACAGTGTACACTATGATTGTCATTAATGCTTATATACATATACTGTACAGTGTACACTACGATTGTCATTAATGCTTATATACATATACTGTACAGTGTACACTACGATTGTCATTAATGCTTATATACATATACTGTACAGTGTACACTATGATTGTCATTAATGCTTATATACATATACTGTACAGTGTACACTATGATTGTCATTAATGCTTATATACATATACTGTACAGTGTACACTATGATTGTCATTAATGCTTATATACATATACTGTACAGTGTACACTATGATTGTCATTAATGCTTATATACATATACTGTACAGTGTACACTATGATTGTCATTAATGCTTATATACATATACTGTACAGTGTACACTATGATTGTGATTAATGCTTATATACATATACTGTACAGTGTACACTATGATTGTCATTAATGCTTATATGCATATACTGTACAGTGTACACTATGATTGTCATTAATGCTTATATGCATATACTGCACAGTGTACACTATGATTGTCATTAATGCTTATATACATATACTGCACAGTGTACACTATGATTGTCATTAATGCTTATATACATATACTGCACAGTGTACACTATGATTGTGATTAATGCTTATATACATATACTGTACAGTGTACACTATGATTGTGATTAATGCTTATATACATATACTGTACAGTGTACACTATGATTGTGATTAATGCTTATATACATATACTGTACAGTGTACACTATGATTGTCATTAATGCTTATATACATATACTGTACAGTGTACACTATGATTGTCATTAATGCTTATATACATATACTGTACAGTGTACACTATGATTGTGATTAATGCTTATATACATATACTGTACAGTGTACACTATGATTGTCATTAATGCTTATATACATATACTGTACAGTGTACACTATGATTGTCATTAATGCTTATATACATATACTGTACGGTGTACACTATGATTGTCATTAATGCTTATATACATATACTGTACGGTGTACACTATGATTGTCATTAATGCTTATATACATATACTGTACAGTGTACACTATGATTGTCATTAATGCTTATATACATATACTGTACAGTGTACACTATGATTGTGATTAATGCTTATATACATATACTGTACAGTGTACACTATGATTGTGATTAATGCTTATATACATATACTGTACAGTGTACACTATGATTGTGATTAATGCTTATACATATACTGTACAGTGTACACTATGATTGTCATTAATGCTTATATACATATACTGTACAGTGTACACTATGATTGTCATTAATGCTTATATACATATACTGTACAGTGTACACTATGATTGTCATTAATGCTTATATACATATACTGTACAGTGTACACTATGATTGTCATTAATGCTTATATACATATACTGTACAGTGTACACTATGATTGTCATTAATGCTTATATACATATACTGTACAGTGTACACTATGATTGTCATTAATGCTTATATACATATACTGTACAGTGTACACTATGATTGTCATTAATGCTTATATACATATACTGTACAGTGTACACTATGATTGTCATTAATGCTTATATACATATACTGTACAGTGTACACTATGATTGTCATTAATGCTTATATGCATATACTGTACAGTGTACACTATGATTGTCATTAATGCTTATATGCATATACTGCACAGTGTACACTATGATTGTCATTAATGCTTATATACATATACTGCACAGTGTACACTATGATTGTCATTAATGCTTATATACATATACTGTACAGTGTACACTATGATTGTGATTAATGCTTATATAACATATACTGTACAGTGTACACTATGATTGTGATTAATGCTTATATACATATACTGTACAGTGTACACTATGATTGTGATTAATGCTTATAACATATACTGTACAGTGTACACTATGATTGTCATTAATGCTTATATACATATACTGTACAGTGTACACTATGATTGTCATTAATGCTTATATACATATACTGTACAGTGTACACTATGATTGTGATTAATGCTTATATACATATACTGTACAGTGTACACTATGATTGTGATTAATGCTTATATACATATACTGTACAGTGTACACTATGATTGTGATTAATGCTTATATACATATACTGTACAGTGTACACTATGATTGTGATTAATGCTTATATACATATACTGTACAGTGTACACTATGATTGTCATTAATGCTTATATACATATATTGTACAGTGTACACTATGATTGTGATTAATGCTTATATACATATACTGTACAGTGTACACTATGATTGTGATTAATGCTTATATACATATACTGTACAGTGTACACTATGATTGTGATTAATGCTTATATACATATACTGTACAGTGTACACTATGATTGTGATTAATGCTTATATACATATACTGTACAGTGTACACTATGATTGTGATTAATGCTTATATACATATACTGTACAGAGTACACTATGATTGTGATTAATGCTTATATACATATACTGTACAGTGTACACTATGATTGTGATTAATGCTTATATACATATACTGTACAGTGTACACTATGATTGTCATTAATGCTTATATACATATACTGTACAGTGTACACTATGATTGTCATTAATGCTTATATACATATACTGTACAGTGTACACTATGATTGTCATTAATGCTTATATACATATACTGTACAGTGTACACTATGATTGTCATTAATGCTTATATACATATACTGTACAGTGTACACTATGATTGTCATTAATGCTTATATACATATACTGTACAGTGTACACTATGATTGTCATTAATGCTTATATACATATACTGTACAGTGTACACTATGATTGTCATTAATGCTTATATACATATACTGTACAGTGTACACTATGATTGTGATTAATGCTTATATACATATACTGTACAGTGTACACTATGATTGTCATTAATGCTTATATACATATACTGTACAGTGTACACTATGATTGTCATTAATGCTTATATACATATACTGTACAGTGTACACTATGATTGTGATTAATGCTTATATACATATACTGTACAGTGTACACTATGATTGTGATTAATGCTTATATACATATACTGTACAGTGTACACTATGATTGTCATTAATGCTTATATACATATACTGTACAATGTACACTATGATTGTGATTAATGCTTATATACATATACTGTACAGTGTACACTATGATTGTCATTAATGCTTATATACATATACTGTACAGTGTACACTATGATTGTCATTAATGCTTATTTTTTAGTCTAGTAGGCCCTTTTTTGTAGTCTACTACAAATGAAGTCACTGCATAATCTACTGGAAGCATATATAAGCCGCATTTTCCTTTACCATCACTATCTCCGATAGACTGGAAATGGAGTCGTATTTCACACCCAAATGCCATAAAAGGGTGTCCAATATCAAGCCAACTCAACCCTGCTCCTACACAGGGTCGAAACTCAACCCGATTCAGACTTTCGGAGCTTGATAACAGTTTAAAGACTGTGTATATATCCATATACAAATAATCGATTTGGATGTGATAATTATAAATGTACCTAGCTATATCCTCAGAATATCCGAAAGAAGCGTCATAATCGGTTGCTAGACTACTCGGCCCACGGGACAGCTCGGCCAGGACAACTCGGCCAACGGCGAGCGAGCTCGGCCCAGTAAAACCGAGACAGCTCGGCCCCGAGTTAATTGCGAGACAACTCGGCCTTTCACAACCCTTATTTGCTTCGACAACATAAAAACGGTATAGATGGCTATATTGATCATTTTGGAATCGCTATGTCCCTATCTATTTATGTATCTATCCTAAAGAAAACTGAGATTTTTGCAAAAAAAAAAATTGCATCCGGTGGCAATTCAACTCCCACCCTTTCAATATCTGAGGCAAGGGTATGAACACATTGTTTTTCTTCCCTCAAACCTTCGCCATGGACAGCTTTCAATATTTCTCTCATCACCGTTAATTTAGAAGAAAAACTATCAGACGGCATGTAGGCCCTACAGGTGACCTCTGTTGACCATATCAATCCATGATTTGTTTACAGATACACAGTTCGCTGCCATGTAACCTAAATCAGGATATTTTTTAGAGAATTTCCTCACAACATAGCCACCTACAGTATATACAACAAGGCCTGTTCTTCTATTTCCTCACAACATAGCCACCTACAGTATATACAACAAGGCCTGTTCTTCTATTACCTCACAACATAGCCACCTACAGTATATACAACAAGGCCTGTTCTTCTATTTCCTCACAACATAGCCACCTACAGTATATACAACAAGGCCTGTTCTTCTATTACCTCACAACATAGCCACCTACGGTATATACAACAAGGCCTGTTCTTCTATTACCTCACAACATAGCCACCTACAGTATATACAACAAGGCCTGTTCTTCTATTTCCTCACAACATAGCCACCTACAGTATATACAACAAGGCCTGTTCTTCTATTACCTCACAACATAGCCACCTACAGTATACAACAAGGCCTGTTCTTCTATTTCCTCACAACATAGCCACCTACAGTATATACAACAAGGCCTGTTCTTCTATTACCTCACAACATAGCCACCTACAGTATATACAACAAGGCCTGTTCTTCTATTACCTCACAACATAGCCACCTACAGTATATACAACAAGGCCTGTTCTTCTATTACCTCACAACATAGCCACCTACAGTATATACAACAAGGCCTGTTCTTCTATTACCTCACAACATAGCCACCTACAGTATATACAAAAAGGCCTGTTCTTCTATTACCTCACAACATAGCCACCTACAGTATATACAACAAGGCCTGTTCTTCTATTACCTCACAACATAGCCACCTACAGTATATACAACAAGGCCTGTTCTTCTATTTCCTCACAACATAGCCACCTACAGTATATACAACAAGGCCTGTTCTTCTATTACCTCACAACATAGCCACCTACAGTATATACAACAAGGCCTGTTCTTCTATTTCCTCACAACATAGCCACCTACAGTATATACAACAAGGCCTGTTCTTCTATTACCTCACAACATAGCCACCTACAGTATATACAACAAGGCCTGTTCTTCTATTACCTCACAACATAGCCACCTACAGTATATACAACAAGGCCTGTTCTTCTATTTCCTCACAACATAGCCACCTACAGTATATACAACATGGCCTGTTCTTCTATTACCTCACAACATAGCCACCTACAGTATATACAACAAGGCCTGTTCTTCTATTTCCTCACAACATAGCCACCTACAGTATATACAACAAGGCCTGTTCTTCTATTACCTCACAACATAGCCACCTACAGTATATACAACAAGGCCTGTTCTTCTATAATTGTACTAGGTGATTTTGATGAATTGTTACATGCTCCTACGCAACTATTTTCACCTTCATGCAACTCGTCAGACATATTATCCATTTCAAAGTCCATATCCTAGAATAGCAAGCTAGTTGGGCAAATTTCTAGGCCCAGTTCACGGTCATAGGAGTTTGGTGTCTCTGGAGTTGCACCTGACACCACCCCATAAATAACACACTCATCATTATCAGCATGTTGGCTAATGTTGCATTTGTCACTGATCAGGGCGACTTCTCTTCCTAACAAATATTTGTTCAGTCTATATTTAAAGTGGACTGAATCTGGGTGATCCTGAGGTCCACTCATTTGCCTGATGCACCCAAAGAAATTTTCTAGGCTATCTTGATTTAGTCTTCGGGTCATTATATAATCAAGCTGATGACTGTTCTTTAACATAGCCATTAATAATAATAATAATAATAATAATATTTATTCAGTTAGCAATTTACAGAGTTGGTACCACATAGTATGTTACAAATATATATGACATGTACCAGCCTTGCATAATTCCAACTAAGGATAGCCCAATAAGGCCGTTAGGCGTATTTCCATTGGGGTCCTTGTGGGATTAGGTTAGCTGGGGAAATGGAGAGGATAAAGAAATAGATACTTTAGAGAAAGTATTTCTAGGGGGTTATTTTAAGATACCTTACATCCTATAGTAAATATCAGTAAACCGTAATCAGTAATAATTTCAGTTTGGTTTGTCTATCTCTTATGTCGTATTTAGTAGTAGACATAAGCTTGGTGCTCCCTTCTCGCAGCTGTCCGGATCAGGTGTTCCTTCAGGCTACGTCTGAAGGAATACAGTGTTCTCTTTTCACGGACTGACTAGGGTAGGTCGTTCCAGTCTTTGATGGCAGTGAAGAAGAATGTTTGCTTACCCTGTCCTTGGATTCTCGGGACCTTAAAATTAAACATCCTGTTTCTTGTATTATGTCCACTCCTCTCATTTGCTTTAACAAAATCATTCTTTAGATACTCTGGAGCTCTGTCATAGAAAATTTTGAAGGCATTAGTGAGCCTGATTTGCTTGGCCCTGTCAGAGACATTGAGCATACCTAGTGACTGAAGTTGTTCCTGGCCAACATGTGATCTGGGTCCTAGGTTCAGCATGAACCTAACCATTTTATTTTGAGTGACCTGAAGTTTGTGCTGTGCTGATTTAGATGATGCAGAGTACCAGGATGACACAGAATAGTCAAAATGACATTGAACAAGCGCTTGGCATAGGGTCTTTTTGGTCGCCGCGGGCAAGCATCCCACCTGTCTATACAGGTATTTTATACGTGCTCTACACTTACTCAGGATAGATTCCAAAATTGTTTCACCTGCCAAACTCGCGTCCAGTTTCAGTCCGAGATATTTAACTTGTGACACTGTTGTTATAGGAATATCATTACAGTTGACCGAGAAGCCCACAATGTCTTTCAGTTTGCGTTTTGTTCCACATAAGATGGCTTCCGTCTTGCCCAGGTGAAGAGATAGTCTATTGTCCACTAGCCATTCACTACATGATGCTAGTTCTTTGGAAAGTGAAGCGGCAATACTTATTGGGTCTTTTCCTGAAACCAGAAGCACGCTGTCGTCTGCATACAGTAATAATTTACATGAGACGCTCAGTTCCATGTCGTTCACATAACAGAGAAAGAGTAAGGGACCAAGGATGCTTCCCTGCGGGACCCCACAGTTAATTGGCATAGGATCAGATATATTATCATCAATTTTGACTCTTTGGGTTCTACCACTAAGATAAGATTTAAACCAATTCACAGACCCAATGCCCATTGCTTGTAGTTTATTACATAGGATATCATGGTCTACTGTGTCAAACGCTTTTTGTAAATCAAGAAGAACCATACCGGTGTAGTTACCTTTAGACATTTCTTTACGAATGTGATCCGTTAAGTGGATGAGACAGGAGTCTGTCGAGTACATGCATCTGAACCTGATTGAAACTTATAGAATAGATCATTTTGTTTGAGGTAGTGTTCAATTTGGGTTATACCGCTCTTTCAAGGATTTTAGATACAATACATAATATGCTAACTGGTCTGTAGTTGCCAACTTCTAGTTTATTTCCTTTCTTGAATAGAGGGGTTACAATAGCTTCCTTCAGTTCAGCAGGTACTGTGTTGGTGTTAATTGACAAGTTGATGATGTGGGTTAGGGGGCCTGCTATACCAATGGCTCCATCTCGTAGAAATTTGGCAGGAATTTTGTCTGGTCCTGTGCTCTTATGTACATTTAGGTTAGACAGCTCGTCAAAAGTGTATTTTGGTGTAACATTTTGCAATCCAAATGTGTTCGGGTGTATGTCTTTATCTCTGTAGAAATTACGAAAGGTGGCCGTTGTTGTCATGTATTTATTGAGAGGTTGAGGTAGGTTCTGTGCAAGTGTGTTTGCTATGGAAGTGAAGAAGGAGTTGAAGTAGGTTGAAATTTGTCGTTTATCGTGGCAAACCTGATCATTAATGGTGAGAGCAATATTAGTGTTAGACGAATCCCTTGTCTTGTCGCTGTAGCCTGTTGTTTTTAGGTGCCTCCATAGTTTCTTTGGGTTATTCTGATATTCCTCTGCCTTATTGTGAAAATAATTAGTTTTCGCTGATTTCATTTTCCTACTTAGTTTATTCCTGGCCCTGTTGAACTCATGTTTCAGACCTTGATCCTGTCTATGTTTCGCTAGCCTTTTTAACAGATTGTCTCTGTGTTCCAGATGGTGTAGTATGTCATTGTTGATCCATGGGTCTGACCTTGCTTTAATTCGTATGTCTTTCAGAGGAGCTATTTCGTCTAGGATGTTTGTGATGGCTGTGAAGCAATAGATTTTTGAGAAATCTCGGTAGTGGCAACTACGACTTTTACTTTTGCAGTAATTACTTCTGCATAAGTACACGAGTTCAGTACTTCTACGAATGTACAAGAATTAATTTATGTTTGGTTATATTTTTAGGAATATATCCACTAGTTAATGGGGTTTATATGTGCACATGTAAACTTATAAGTTTTTAGTTTTCCCCACTTACTTTAAGTGGGGTGCCTTCTTAACTAGCAGATCTGTGCTCAGAGTTAACCCTTTTTCAAGCAGGCTTCTTTGAAGCACGCTCCTGCTTGTACCCCTTTTTGAAGATTTAGGCTGTATAAAGTTTATGCACCCGAATATCTCTTTTTTACAAAAGTAAGAATACTATGTGGTTGTTTGATTATCTGCTTTTCTAGAGTTATGATATGATTACGAATGTCCCCCTCCAGTCTTAGAAATCAGGCATGTTCGTCAATGATGGAGGGGCCACTAATAAATTATAGGTTTGACTCCTGTAAGGAGATAAAGAAAACCTAATATTTAGTAGTGGCCCCGTAATCATTGACGACTGGGGCCCTCCCGACCATCCCCTTCCCATTCGTTGATGTATTAAGGATTTTGGTTTACTTGATATGTCAGTGAAGGAAGAATGACGCCTGAATCAGCGTCTGGTCAAAGATCCACACAAGTACATCCACGATATGATGGAAAGCTTATTGGATAGTTATTCTTATTTTATTTTTGTTTTTTATTTTTTACGAAGTTTTTTCGTAGTGAGAACCCAATTCATAATGACTGAAGCCATGAGTGAGGTCGCGTGCGCTCATGATGAAGGCTCCTCAGATTTTAAATGCTCTGCGCGGTAGATTCAAACTACGGCGGATTAGTGTTTGAAGAGGATGCCTTATGTAATAGGCATGTTCGTCAATGATTACGGGGCCACTACTAAATATTAGGTTTTCTTTATCTCCTTACAGGAGTCAAACCTATAGTACTTCCAAACACTGGAGACCAGTCTGTATTCCATAAAATGTCCAGAAATGTTTCCTTATTGTAGTTTCTGAGTGACCTTGTATTGATAACCTTGTGATTCTCTAGGGTAATTTTTTTGGTTTTCCGTGTGCAATATGTGACGAAGTGATCACTTATCCCAGTCTGTATAACCCCTGATTGGGATATTTTGTCCTCTCTGTTACAGTTTATGTGGTCTAATATTGTGGCAGTGTTCTCAGAGATACGTGTGGGGGTTGTGATGAGTTGTTTGTGATTGTGCATTGTCAGTTTATGCCTATATTCTCGTACAAGCCTATCATTTCGTTGTTTGTAACACAGGTTAAAATCCCCTAGTATGATGGATTCATTCCGAGGGTCTAGCAATGACAAAGTTCGTTCAAATTTGGTCAAGAATTGTGTGTCGGCTGGTGGCCTATAGCATACCCCAATTGTGATGGGTCTTGTCCTCGGCAGGTGTAGGTCGATCCACAGAGCTTCGTGATTTTCTACATGGAGGTCGGTCCTAGTTGTGTGTGTGAGGTTGTTTTTTACATACAGACATACTCCTCCCCCATGCCCATTGCGATCATTACTAACCATATTGAAACCTTGAATGTTTATTTCACCATCGTTTATACTTGAATCAAGCCAGGTTTCTGTGATTGCAATTATTGAAGCTTTGTCCTTATTAGCTAACAAGTTTATTTCTGACACTTTATGGTACATTGATCTGGCGTTAATGTGGATAAGATGGAGCCCTTTGTTGGTGAACACTCTGTATTCATCTTTGTTAATCCTATGAGTGAACTGCAAGATGATAATATTCCTTTCTGAAAGGAATAGAGTGAGCTTGACACAGAGTTACATACTCTCATGGTGCTCACTGTGTCAATCATATTTGTCTGTTCATCAAAATACATTCCATATCCACAGCGAAGTTTCTTAATACCATAGTTGGAGGAATTCATGACGTCAAACCAGTTATCTGCTAGTAAGATGAACTTAGCCGTTTCTTTCCAGTTTTTAGACTCCAGAACTCCTTTCTCGCCTAAAAACATGATTGAACTTGCACAGCTCTCTGACAAAAAATGTGTTGCATATTTCACACGTTGTCTTTGCTGACCAGTGACTGTGAGGTGAATATCACTCACTTTGTAAGCTAATTATCCATATTCTGTTTTGGTATTGAGCAGCATTACGTGAATGCATGCAGCAGAAACTATATCTCCGTTCTGCAACTCAACCCATGAATCAATAAAATGATTCCTGATTAGCTTTAACAAATGAGGAACATCAGCAAATACAAAAATAACTTTATCAGCCACAGGATTTTTGAAAGACATTTGATTATGTTTGAGAGGATCTACACCAAATTGTTTCCATACACGGAGATTGGTAGTTCCTAAATCGTGCACTATTGCAACAACTGGGTAGCCTGCTAACTCTATTCTCTCTATCAAATATATATGTCAATATATTTTGCACGTTTGATTGATCAAAGTCAAAATATATTGGCTGTTTCCACTTACCTACAAGGCCTCTCAACATAACTAACTGGACACGTTTGTGTGGTTTATACAGTGTGTCTGTACCTTTGTTTCCACTTACCTACAAGGCCTCTCAACATAACTACCTGGACACGTTTGTGTGGTTTATACAGTGTGTCTGTACCTTTGTTTCCACTTACCTACAAGGCCTCTCAACATAACTACCTGGACACGTTTGTGTGGTTTATACAGTGTGTCTGTACCTTTGTTTCCACTTACCTACAAGGCCTCTCAACATAACTACCTGGACACGTTTGTGTGGGTTTTACAGTGTGTCTGTACCTTTGTTTCCACTTACCTACAAGGCCTCTCAACATAACTACCTGGACACGTTTGTGTGGTTTATACAGTGTGTCTGTACCTTTGTTTCCACTTACCTACAAGGCCTCTCAACATAACTACCTGGACACGTTTGTGTGGTTTATACAGTGTGTCTGTACCTTTGTTTCCACTTACCTACAAGGCCTCTCAACATAACTACCTGGACACGTTTGTGTGGTTATACAGTGTGTCTGTACCTTTGTTTCCACTTACCTACAAGGCCTCTCAACATAACTACCTGGACACGTTTGTGTGGTTTATACAGTGTGTCTGTACCTTTGTTTCCACTTACCTACAAGGCCTCTCAACATAACTACCTGGACACGTTTGTGTGTTTATACAGTGTGTCTGTACCTTTGTTTCCACTTACCTACAAGGCCTCTCAACATAACTACCTGGACACGTTTGTGTGTGGTTATACAGTGTGTCTGTACCTTTGTTTCCACTTACCTACAAGGCCTCAACATAACTACCTGGACACGTTTGTGTGGTTTATACAGTGTGTCTGTACCTTTGTTTCCACTTACCTACAAGGCCTCTCAACATAACTACCTGGACACGTTTGTGTGGTTTATACAGTGTGTCTGTACCTTTGTTTCCACTTACCTACAAGGCCTCTCAACATAACTACCTGGACACGTTTGTGTGGTTATACAGTGTGTCTGTACCTTTGTTTCCACTTACCTACAAGGCCTCTCAACATAACTACCTGGACACGTTTGTGTGGTTTATACAGTGTGTCTGTACCTTTGTTTCCACTTACCTACAAGGCCTCTCAACATAACTACCTGGACACGTTTGTGTGGTTTATACAGTGTGTCTGTACCTTTGTTTCCACTTACCTACAAGGCCTCTCAACATAACTACCTGGACACGTTTGTGTGGTTTATACAGTGTGTCTGTACCTTTGTTTCCACTTACCTACAAGGCCTCTCAACATAACTACCTGGACACGTTTGTGTGGTTTATACAGTGTGTCTGTACCTTTGTTTCCACCTTACCTACAAGGCCTCTCAACATAACTACCTGGACACGTTTGTGTGGTTTATACAGTGTGTCTGTACCTTTGTTTCCACTTACCTACAAGGCCTCTCAACATAACTACCTGGACACGTTTGTGTGGTTTATACAGTGTGTCTGTACCTTTGTTTCCACTTACCTACAAGGCCTCTCAACATAACTACCTGGACACGTTTGTGTGGTTTATACAGTGTGTCTGTACCTTTGTTTCCACTTACCTACAAGGCCTCTCAACATAACTACCTGGACACGTTTGTGTGGTTTATACAGTGTGTCTGTACCTTTGTTTCCACTTACCTACAAGGCCTCTCAACATAACTACCTGGACACGTTTGTGTGGTTTATACAGTGTGTCTGTACCTTTGTTTCCACTTACCTACAAGGCCTCTCAACATAACTACCTGGACACGTTTGTGTGGTTTATACAGTGTGTCTGTACCTTTGTTTCCACTTACCTACAAGGCCTCTCAACATAACTACCTGGACACGTTTGTGTGGTTTATACAGTGTGTCTGTACCTTTGTTTCCACTTACCTACAAGGCCTCTCAACATAACTACCTGGACACGTTTGTGTGGTTTATACAGTGTGTCTGTACCTTTGTTTCCACTTACCTACAAGGCCTCTCAACATAACTACCTGGACACGTTTGTGTGGTTTATACAGTGTGTCTGTACCTTTGTTTCCACTTACCTACAAGGCCTCTCAACATAACTACCTGGACACGTTTGTGTGGTTTATACAGTGTGTCTGTACCTTTGTTTCCACTTACCTACAAGGCCTCTCAACATAACTACCTGGACACGTTTGTGTGGTTTATACAGTGTGTCTGTACCTTTGTTTCCACTTACCTACAAGGCCTCTCAACATAACTACCTGGACACGTTTGTGTGGTTTATACAGTGTGTCTGTACCTTTGTCGTAGCTCCATTGTTTTGCAATACTCATCTCATCGAAAGATATGACTGCCAGCTTTTCTACCGAATCTAAAGTTTCAGACTTGAACTTCATAAGTGACAAGACAGGTGATAAAAGACCAGGTTCACATAACACATGTTTTGCTGTCTTTTAATGTGCTCACAGATGGCAAAGGAAAACCTTTGACATATTTTAGGTATTTGTAACACTTTAGACTCAAGCTCCGTAGTGTCATTGCAGATGATATATCCTATTCTGGCCAAAACGTAGCGTTTTTCTTTTTACTGATTAGAATATCTATCTATGTTTTAGTGAACAAAGGTTGTAGTGCATCATCGACTTTCTGTTGCACTTAGTGTATGACCTGATTTTGTTCCTCAGTATTTTTCTGTTTCAAGGACAACTATTGATCACGCCAAAGCTCTACCTCTTTTTCCAACTTCTGTATTTTCTTATGCAAGTCATCATGAATAACTTTACAATCTCTACAGGATCTCTTGCCATCTTGCAGGACAATAGACTCGCCACGTCCTACATTATAGTTGGATTTTGACTATCTACAGTGTTTCTGTATATCACTGTCTCTACCTCTAAGCTTGGGCTATAATTACTTGGCTTAAGATATCGATCATGTAGCATTTCTTCTGCAGTTCTCTTTAATCCAAGAGTTGCTGCTCTCCCAGTTCTCCTGCTGGACATCTCTGTTGGACTGGCAACTGAAGCAATGATACTGATATATATTATAAATTGTCTAACCACAATATCTATTCACAGTTGTAATTCAATAACAACCTTGAACATAATATATGCCCTATAATATATAGGGCGGGTGCCCAACCCCGAAAGGGGTTGAAATAGGGGAGCTATCCCCCCGCCAAAGGCGGCTTTCTAGGGCCTTTCCTAGCTGATGCTGAGAGGATTGGGTTCTAGTCATGTGGTGATGGGCTGGTCTATCAGAGTGAGAACTGAGGGATCTCTGCCATACCCATAGCTTACTCTGACTGTTCCTTTTACTTAGACATTTTCTAGATCTCAAGTGACGGCGTCTCTTCCGTGGATTGACCTCCCAATCTACCAAGATGGGAAGCCAAAGCGTCACATTTTTCCTTTGCCCCTCAACTTTCTCTTCATAATTGCTGAGGGGCTTTGGTTTCCCGGGCATTTCCGCACCCTCCACAGCTCCCCGCCATGGAGTGGCTTCGGTCACCCAGGCTTCATTGTGGTCGGCAGGGAGGGTTCTGTGGGGGCGCTCGGTTATGGCCTTGACCTTGCTCGGAGCCTTGGGGCTGTTCGGCCAGGCAGCTTGGGGAACAACAACAACAACAACAACAACATAATATATATATATATATGTTTCTAATCTCTCAGTGGGGTTCGAACCGCCGACCGTCAGGACGATAGCCGACGCTTTAATCAACTACACCACGGCAGTGGTGTAAAGCGTCGGCTATCGTCCTGATGGTCGGCGGTTCGAACCCCACTGAGAGATTAGAAACATTTAGTGGCTCACGTGTATTTGTGATATATACTCTACAGTATATATATATATTATATACAGTATATATATATATATATATATATATATATATATTGTATATATATATATATATATATTTATATATATATATATATATATAATCTGTACATTATGAGATACTTATGCCTAGTACGATAGTAAGCACTATTAAAAATCCAGTTAAAACTAAAATTTGTATGATCAAGGAAAAGAAGTACCTGTAGCCTAGTATGGAGTGGGAGGAGTAAATTGGGAGGTTTGACACTCTCCCAATACCAAAGAAGGAAAACCTTCTATTTGGTAGGTAGCCTCGGAGTATCCAACGTAGAGCTATATACTTATCGTATAATTCCGTTCCGCTCTGGAGCGGGCAATTATCGTAATCACTAGCGCGATTAAATCGATAACATCTAGAGTAGCACCTTACTCTCTCTACTAGGTACGTTGTACACACTCTTGAGGCTACTATTTTAAAGGAAATGAAAATATTGATGAGAAAGAAAAGAGAAAATTGCAGAACATTGTCCATCCTATCTGGCTCCTTAAGCCGTTGTCACGGGTCCACCGCACAACCCGACCGGATTCATTAGATCATCCAGGTATCAAGTTAATTAGACAAGATTGGATGGGCAGGGGTACGGCGTGAGGGCGGGATACTATGACGTTGGATACTCCGAGGCTACCTACCAAATAGAAGGTTTTCCTTCTTTGGTATTGGGAGAGTGTCAAACCTTCCAATTTATTAGTAGCCTCTACGTCTCCAACATAGAGCTAGAGTAACAAATTGGAGGCGGACATCCAAGCGAAAAAACACAAACTTAGCTCTTAGGAAATATCAGGACCATGGAAAGACTAACTTAAACAAGAGAGTTTATATAAAGAGTGTACAGACAGGTGCATATCAAGAGAGGTCAAGTACAGTCAAGTCTTATTCCATGAGATAACTTAGCCTAAGACAAAGAATGATGCATTTCATAATGATGAATATAAATTCCAGGATGCCCCCCCCCCCCTCCTTCCGGAAGAAAGCAGGACGACCCATACTGTAACGAGTAAAGACCGGCATACGCCGAATATGAGTACCGTACATGGTGATGGGCTGGTCTATCAGAGTGAGAACTGAGCAATCTCTGCCCTACCCATAGCTTACTCTGACTGTTACTTTTACTTAAATATTTTCTAGATCTCAAGTGACGGCGTCTGTTCCATGGATTGACCTCCCAATCTACCAAGATTGGAAGCCAAAGCGTCACATTTTTCCTTTGCCCCTCAACTTTCTCTTCATAATTGCTGAGGGGCACAGGGCCCTGGGTGGGGCTTTGGTTTCCCGGGCGTTTCCGCACCCTCCTCAGCTCCTCGCCATGGAGTGGCTTCGGTCACCCAGGCTTTATTGTGGTTGGCAGGGAGGGTTCTGTGGGGGCACACAGATATGGCCTTGGCCTTGCTCGGGGCCTTGGGGCTGTTCGGCCAGGCAGCTTGGGGAACAACAACAACAACAACAACCGTATAGGATGTGACGAGAAACTACATAAGCAGTGTCAGTGACGAGCACTAAAAGCCATATGAGAAAAGTTCAGTGATATAAGGACAAGACATACCGAAAGAATGTAGTATACTTAAGACTAGAAAGTATATCAAAAGCTTAGCCCAGTTATTAATCTTTAACATACGTGCAAGTATGGGTATAGTGCAATACCCTTCCCCCCCCCCCAATAAGGAAGGACAGGACAGGACAGGAGAAGGACAAGAGACAGAAGGAACCCCGCAGGTAGACCCCGAGGGAACCTGCAGGCCCAACGCACTACAAGGATGCCCCGGTCTGTCGGTGGACAACGACAGAGAGGAGGAGACAAACATGGTGGGGGAAGACCAAAGCCCTGTGTCGGCAAAGTCCGGGCGAGAAAAATCAAGTAAAACCTGAATGGAGCAGCGTACGAACGGACGGCATGAGCTGTGCCCTGAACGTACGGGTTACTGGCCCGAAGAACCCGACACAGGCGAAGTCCCACAGCACGGCGATCAAGCATCCTATCGGACGTAGGCGCCACCCGTAATGTCAACCCCGACACTGGCCTGGCCGAGTACACATACGTATGCAGGGTTTGAACCGGGCAGAACGGACGATGAACCCTACCACGTGTGGAAGCCGGTACAGGAATAGCCGAAAAACGGGAGTGTCGCGTACGGTTATAGCCACAAAACGAACAGACGGAGCCAAAGGAACTGACCCAAGGACGGGAGAAAATGGAAGCAATGCCGGGTCTTAGACATGGCATGGAAGTGTTCAGGCGCGGGGTAAATAGTGTAAGAGGCAGACGAGAGCAGTGGGAGAGCATCCGCCAGAGACCACTGAGGAGGAATCTGACGCGGGGTAGGCCTAAGTCCAAAGCAGGCCCGCATGAGGAAATCCAATGCCCTGTGAGGAACGACCAACCCCATGAATGACTCAAACGGTACCCAAATGGCCAACTGGCGGGTCCTAAGCGTGGTGCATATGTTGGGACGCATCTCAAAAATAACCAAAGGAGGTAGGGAAACACGAACACCACCGACAGGCGTGTCCGTGACGTGTTGGTCATCCCAGAAGAAAAACCGTGCCAGTGAGAGACGGAAGTCTGCCACTGAGAATGTGGCCAGTGGAGAGGATTTGACAGTCAAAGAACGACTAAACGTCGGCAGGCACCCTGCCGCACAAACATCCAAGATGTGAAGGCCAACGAGGTCCCGAGGCCACCAATCGATCCCAAGTGGAAATCGGGGAACGATAGGGGAACAGGACTCGGGCGCCACCGCCACAGCTGAGCGGACCAGGCGTGTGCCGGCCAGATGGAAGTGAACAACCAAACAAAGTTCATTTACCCACTCAGCCTGCAGAGGACTTTGCACATCAAAAAGGGCGTTGGGTGGCGGAAACACATCGAACACGGTGTTGGAAAGACCAAACTACCCGGGTGCTCTGTCCCATCGACAGAGCAACCGCCCATAGGCCGGCAGTCCCGGGTAGGCAGGGTACACGCAGTGCGACGGTGGAAAGGAGTGCGTGGCAAAATAGGTACCCCGCCAGGTCCCGAAGAACGAAAAGACAACACAGTCACCTGACTCAGGGTGACAGGCGTGCTCGACCTGTCTCAGTCGAGACGGCCCACGGCACATCTTGCAACGGTGGAAGGCAGACTCGGGAATGGCGACTAGCAAACCGAACCGAGGAATGAGGAGGAACAAGGAGAGCGGCGTGTACACAGTGTGCGGGAGAGTTCGCGGAGAAGATCCCACCCACCAAAGATAAGAGGAGCGGAAGACCCCGAGTGAACAGGGGAGGCAAGGCCAGTCCGACGAGGGTCGTAAAGACACGAGGGGCGACATGGAGACCGAAGGGTAAACCGCCGAACGTGACATAATGAGAGTCATCAATACGAGGCACGACAGGTCGACAACCGGTCACAACACCTCGCTGTATGTCACGGAGACCAGAAAGACATGCGACAGGAAGTCCCGCTGGTGAGGCGAGACTTTCCGAATAATCCCATGGACAGAATAACAGAGGCGACGTCTGGGGAGACAGGCCGAGGTCACGCAGGTCGCCGGGATGGAAACGTGGACCGGCACCTCGAGGACAGACCCCGCCGTATTACCTGGCGTGCCCACGAACGGCGAAGCTAAACCGAGAGTGGGGACGCAAGAGCCGGTAGGGGCCCCAAGTCTGGCGGCCTCGTTACGAGCCGGCCTGCCGACCCCAACAAAGAGGAAGCGGTTGAGGAGGGTCGGGACATCCCAGACGGACGGGGAGCGAAGAGCCCCGCAGCAGCAAAGAGGGAAGACCCCTGCCATGCAGGAGCAGAGAAGAGCCCCTCCGGAGGGAGCGCAGAAAGCAACAGCGACGTGCAGACCTCAGCCGGCGCCAAGTGTACAGAAGGAAAACCACAGAGACTGGCGACAACGCGCAGCCTCATGGAAGGGACACTGAATGAAGCCGACGGAGGCGAGCTGCAGTCGCACACGCCCGAATTTGGCCCCACCCTTCCCGAGCACCCTAGTCGGTGGGGCTACAATAAGCCCGAGGGGAAGCCGAGCTAGGTGCAGTCGCTCGAAGAGGGTGGAGAGCATGCGAGCAGTGCGCCGCCAGGGCTTGTGAACCCATTCCAGGGCACCCTTCTCTGGTGGCGTGAAGGAACGTGGCATACATTCAGAAAGATAACGTAGGGGCAAAGAACCAGGCCCAAAATGGAGGTGAAACCCTGGATGAAGGCATGACGAGGCTCGACACGGAGGAGCAGCCGACAGGAGTGAGTGGTGAAGAACCCATCTCCAACCGAACCCCGAAGTCGACGCCCTCCGTCAGCCACAAGGAACAGTAAAAGATAAACTATGGAATGACACTACTGAAACTCATACGATGCCGACAGAGTGGGCGCGTCGACATGTATGTCATGTCGAGCAAAGGCTTCGAGCTGTACCTGCCAACTCGCAGGCACCGGGCGCACTCCTTGTGCATGTGTAAGAGCTCGTTCCGGGCGGGATGCCGCCACGATGATGGCTTCCCATAAAGGGAAGGGAAGCGACGTCCGTTAGGGACCTGAAACGTCCCGAGGGACGGAACGTGGACAGGCCGACCAACCAGCCCCAGGCTACATACAGGGAGCATGACTAAAGAAGTCGATGCCGCCTGGGAGCGAGTGGGAGGATGGACAACCGGAGCAGCAACCACAGGTAGAGCAGGGTACGTAGGCAAGAACACTGCCCAGTACGGAAGCACGCCCGGAGACCGTACAGGGGAAGAGACAGGTGGAGTAGAGCCGTAGACCGTCGGCGACGTGGTGAAGAAGAGCGGCGTCTACCCTACGACCCGGCGTCCTCGGAAACAGTAGGGACGTCCGAACAAGGCACCGGGGGAAAAGCGTTCAGGTGCCAGGGAGACAGCAGAGGAAAGGGGAAGCATGGCACGCACCCCTTTGTCGAGGAAGCGCGGAAACCGTCGGAGGCGGTCCTTGACAGAGAGCGAATCCCCGATCATGAAGCGCAGAGGCGAGACCTTGCCTCTACAGCGTCCGGGAACGTAGGACGAGACCCAAAGGTCAAGATCGACGAGACACGGTCTACACCTCCCGAGGGGTAAACCCATCGCGGTTGGAGCACGAGACATGGGTAGGACTCTCCATGTCCCAACGGGCATGGAAGGACGGGAACCCCCACGGTGTGCGCAGGGAGGAAAGGACATCCTCACTGCAACCGGAAAGGAAAAAGATACCGATGGCCCATGGATGAAGCGCCCCAGGCAGAGCAGGGGAAGAAAGCAGGCGGGCCACAAAGAGTTACCACAGGTAAATAGGAGGGACGGCAGTAGAGCGTCCCAAGAATACCGCCATGAACATAAGCATGGGGCGGATGGAGGCAAAACCGGTCAGCGGTGGCCTCCTGAGCCTTGGGTGGAGCCACATGGATGGCCTGAACCGGACAGAGGAATCGGAGATCGTTGGCGGGATGGTGAAGGAGAGCGACGACCCACCTTCGTTGCGGATTCCTCGGAAACAGCCAGGACGCCCGAACGAGGCACTTAGAGGAAAGGCGATCTGGCGCCTTGAAGACTTCCGACGCGCACGCCTATGGCGGACGCAAGGAGGAAGTGACAGCCACATCGCAATTGGAAAGTAAAAGATACTGATGTCCCATGTATGAAGCACAGGAAATGTGTGCAAGCACAATATTGGTAAAAAAAACTTGAATCCTTGATAGGAGAGTACCCCTTCCCCTGTTGAGGCAGGGAAGGACGAAAAAGGGGGACCCTTCGAAACGGGCACGAGGGCAGAAAAACGCACAAAAGTGGTCACTACACCCTGCAAATGGAGCACCTTTCATGAAAGTGAGTATCCCCCCCCCCCCCCTTGTGCGTGGTGAGGGGTGCGTGGTGAGGGGTGAAGAGGGACCCCCCATGCGGAGGGTCAGGGAGAGACCAGGCGAACCAGCAAGTGCAAAGAACCCCGTGCAAGTCCCGAGAAGGAAGGCATGAAAAGCCTTATAAAGGAAGAGGATAATAAGAATACCCAAAGGTTGAAGGCACTGAAGAGAAGAAGACGCCCAAGGGTACCATCAGAGAAGAGTGGGAGCACAATCTGATGAAAAGAAGTCCGGGAACTACTGCAACCGAGTCCCTATACAGAGGCAAAGCAAAGCACCCTAGCACCGACCCAGAGAAGAGCGGACCAGAACTGGCCGCTCCGCGCAGGGGCGGAACGTAGGATGGGTGGAACTCACCACCCGGTGAGGAACCCGTGGCGAGAGCAGAGCGAAGTAGACATACTACACTGGAACCAGAAGAAAAAAACCCTGTGAAGACCCTGTGTAGGCCATGGGAAGGCATGCATGTATGTCATCGACAGTAACAAGAAGAAAGCTTGTTTGTAAGCACCATGAAAATAAAGGCCATGGCAATGCATGCATGTATGTCATTGGCAGAGACAAGACGAAAGGCTGGTCGGAAGCACCACGAAAAAACCACTGAAAGTCGATGAATCCTTAAGAAGGCCAAAGCGTGCCCCCGAATTGGGAGGCCAGGCAGGAGTATCAGGCATGAGGTCATGCACAAAATAAAGATCAGAGATCCCCGAATAGGCTACAGGCACCAGGTCAGGGAGTAGCCTAAAAGCTCTCACTAGGCCTGGAGACTGGAGTCCCGTCCAATGAAGGAGAGTGCCCCCTCCCCCCCCCCCCATGTCCCCCTGGAAGTTAAAGCTGAAGAGAACCCTCCAAAAGGAGGATCAGGAAGGCCATAGGGGAACCAGCAACAGGCCAAAGAGCCCCAAACCCCAGGTCAGAAAAAACCAAGGGGTAGGCTCAACCCTCTGAAGAACTGAAGGAAACCCCACCCCAAAACATAATGGAGACCGATACCTTAAGGCCGGTATCAGTGAAGAGGTCCTGTAGGTCAGAAAGCACAGCCTGGTAAAAAGGAGCATTAAAATATGTCTGAATGGAAGTGCAGGACGACCAGTCTAGGCCTAAACCGAGTCAAGATGAGCGCGTCCGTAAACGGGGATGTCCGATCTAGAGCAGAAAAACCCGGACATCGAGCGGGAACGCCTGCGTTCCCAGGCGGGAGCAACAATCCCGCCCCAGAACGGAGGAGCCGGAAACGGACTCCCCCGTCCTGGAGCGGGAAGTGGCATGAGAAGGCAGGGAAGCGACATTCCCGTTCCAGACCGGAGGAGCCGTAGACGGACACCCCCGCCCAGGTACGGGACGCGGTAATAGACGAGAGCAGCGCCGAAGGTGAAAGGCAAGAATGCACAAAAGAAGGCCCCTCCTAGAGCGGAGAGGCCCCGAGGGGCCCCGCCGGAAGCCGAGAACCCCTAAGGGAGCCAGGCCAGTCACAACAGACGCGGGAGAGTCCGTGGGTATCAAGCAGCAACAAAAACAAATCTCCGATATAGAACGGGCAAGTCCCGTTCCAGAGCGGAGGTGCCAGGAGGCGACCGTAAAGGAAGTACCTGACCCAGGGCGGTAACCCAACAGAACGTCTCAGCAAGGCCAGTGGCACAAATGACAGTGAAAGCCATCCCTCCAAAAAAGGGGGGACGTCCGAAGGGAACCCCACCAAAACACAACAGGCGCGGGAGAGCCAGTGGGTAAGCAGACACTACCGAAGTGGACAGAGACAGAAGAAAAACTGTCAGCAAAACACATCAGAACGGGCTACCTCCGCGGTTTCGTGGAGAACCAGGAAGACAGAGCACCGGGACCGTCAAACAACACGAGCACGAATGCCAGAATGAGGTAACCACAGTGTTGAAAACCAAAGCGCCCCCCCACTTAGGCTAGGCCAAAAAATGGCAAGCAGCCGAAACGGTACGAGTGTCAGTAATATATGAAATTACAGGGTGCACAAGTTACCGGCCCCTTGAGGAGGGGAAGCAACCAGCAGCAGGTAACAAAGCACAGGGGACGACACTAAAAGGGACGGAAACTAAAGTCGCCCCCCCCCCCCACTAGGCTAGGTTAAAAACAAAAGTTAGCCTATTCGGCACTTGAGTCAGTAATATATGAAATTACAGGAGCCACTAGGTACCGTACCCTTGATGAGGGTAAGCAACAAGGGATCGTAACGACAGGAATACAGAGCACTGGGGCATATATGCCAGATTGAGGAGGCCACAGAGTTGTACACCAAACGCTACACTTCTAGGCTAGGCTAAAAAAGTTAGCCTAATCGGTACTAAAGTCAGACTAATAATGAAATGGAATAGGCTAGGCGAAAAAACGGAAGTTAGCCTATTCGGTACCAGAGCCAGTAATATATGAAATTACAGGGAGTCACCAGTTACTGTACCCTTGAGGAGGGTAAGCAATAAGTGACCGAAGCGTCAGGAAGACGGAGCACTGGGGCCGTAATATCAATACAGGGGCAGAGTATGCCAGATTGAGGAGGCCGCAGAGTCGCAGTCTAAACCAAAACGCCCCCCATCAAGGCTAGGCTAAAAACGGAAATTAGCCTAATCGGTTCTGGAGCCAGTAATATATGAAATTACAAGGTGCCACCAGTTACTGTACCCTTGATGAGGGATATAAACAATACCGTAGGAGGGGCAGTAGACAGAACAAAACTGTCGTCAGACAAAAACTCATCAGAACGGGCTACGTTCGCGGTTTTGTGGGACTGTATCCAGGGAGACAGAGCACTGGGTCCGTCAATCAAAAAGTGAGCATTGTATGCCAGATTGAGGTTACCACAGTGTTGAAATCCAAACGCCCCTCTCCCCTAGGCTAGGCCAAAACTCGGAAGTTAGCCTATTCGGTACTTGAGGCAGTAATATATGAAATTACCTGGCGCAATAGTTCCTGCACTCTTGATGAGAGTCAGCAACAAGTAAAAAGACCACCAAAAGGGATCGGCCCTACAAGGGTCAGCGCCCCCCTTCCAACCAACTAGAAGGGCACAAGTAGGCTAAGCCTAGGCCTAATTTCGCAAAAAGAAAAGCAAAAATAAAGGCAGTGACAAAAAACTATAATGACAAGAAGCTTACTAAAGACAAAACTAAAGCCACCGCAAGTGAAATGAATACAAAAGGCAAAGCCTAAATGAACGAGTGTCGCCCAAGCGGCGACGCAGGCGACGCATGCGCAGATGGCAAAAAATGAAGTAACCTCCAGTTTCGACGCTACACTCCAAGAATAACACATTTGAGCCCATTTTTTAGCGTGCCTACAGCACGCATCATCTGTCTAGAATCACAGGTACCTTAAATAAGGCCCACAACTCCCCCAAATGGGAGGTGACAGGTGTGGTAGGCACAAAAACAGAGCACCAGAAAAAATGTGGCGTCATAGAGTGTAGCGCGAAAAGGAATGATCTAATGAACCCGGTCGGGTTCTGCGGTGGACCCGTGACAACGGCTTTTTTCATCAATATTTTCATTTCCTTTAAAATAGTACCCTCAAAAGTGTGTACAACGTACCTAGTAGAGAGAGTAAGGTGCTATTCTAGCAAGATGTTATCGATTTACTCGTACTAGTGATTACGATAATTGCCCGCTCCAGAGCGGAACGGAATTATACGATAAGAATATAGCTCTACGTTGGAGACGTAGAGGCTACTACTAAATTGGCAAGTTCCCATCGCACCCAAACATAAAAAAAAACAGGTTTTTCCACCAGCCAAGGGAGGCTCTACGAATTCTCCGTCCTACCCTTTGGATTATGAAATGGGCCAGCCACCTTCTCAAGACTTATGGAATCAGTGCTACAGGGACTCACTTGGGAAACCTGTTTAGCGTATCTGGACGACATAATAGTCTTTGGCAGAACCTGGGCAGAACATCTCCGACGTCTCACCCAAGTATTCCAGAGAATCAGACAAGCCGGCCTCAAACTCAAACCCACCAAATGTACCATGGCCCGGAACCAAGCCCAATTCCTGGGACACATTGTGTCAGAAGCTGGCATTGCCCCAGACCCACAGAAGCTGAAAGCCATTACAGATCTCGACCCACCTACCTCAGTGAAAATAGTACGCGCCTTCATAGGCCTAGCTTCGTACTATCGTCGATTCGTCAAAAACTTCGCCACCATAGCCAAAACTTTAAACGACCTCACCCGGAAAGAAGAGCCATTTGTATGGACCCCCGAGAGACTCCAAGCCTTCCACGCCCTCAAGGATCTCCTCGTATCAGCTCCAGTAGTATCCTTCCCCGACTACGAGCTTCCATTCCGGCTCTACACCGATGTCTCCCTATACGGAATAGGTGCCGTACTGTCACAAACCAGAGAAGGCCAGGAACACATAATCGCCTGTGCTAGCCGAACCTTAACACCATCCAAGGTTAACTACCCCATCACCAAGAGGGAATGTTTATAGGCATCATCTGGGCTCTCCAACATTTCCTACCTACCCGGAGTCAAGATAACCATCATCACGGACCACCAAGCCCTGCAATGGCTACGAAAATCGGACACCAAAAACGCCCTCACAGTACGCTGGCGTGAATCCCTTGAGGAATTCGATCTTGAGATAGCCTACAGGCCCGGCAAACTCCAGACCAACGCCGACGCCCTCCCCAGATTACCCATTACCACTGCACCCATCAACAGCATTAAAACTCTAGACCAAACCTCTCCAACCGTCAACCCACTAATACAGGCTTATCAGAAAAAAAAAAATGGATCTCAGCAAGGGTCTTCGACAGCCTGACCAGGAGAGGGGACTCCCTCTTCAACACCGAGGGCAAGATTGTCGTTAGCCCTGAAGATGCATTCCTAATTATGACATCTCTGCACTCCCACAATGGCATTCACCTTGGCCAGAAGAAATACATAGCCACCTTCCAGGACATATACTGGACGCCACGACCCTACACCACAGCCAAAACGATCACCGAAGCCTGCCAAGCCTGTGCCCTCGGTAAAGACCAGACAAGGACACCAGGACCCTCCGGAAAATTGATCGCCTCCAAACCATGGCAACTCCTGGTCGTGGACGTAATGGGACCTATAGACAGTGCCAAAGGGTATCGATATATCATCACATTCGTCGATACCTACTCCAAATATGTCATAGCCTGTCCGGCCAAAGAACATACAGCCCTAGCCGTCACACAAGCACGTCTCCAACATGTCCCATATTTTGGACTCCCACAAGCCATTCACTCCGATAATGCTCCTGAGTTCACCGGCCAAATCTGGACACAGGTCTCGGAAGTATGTGGATTCCGCATTAGCCATTCATCCCCATATTGGCCCAAAGGTAACTCTATTTGCGAGAGAAACCACCGGACAATATTGCCAACCAAATACGAACACGGCTCCAACAGATGAACATCACCGACTGGCCAAGCCAAGTAAGAATTGTCCAGTGGGGAATGAACACCTGCCCCCGGAACGACGGAACTACACCCCACTAAATGATCTTTGGAACATCACCTCTACTGCTACCACTTTGCCACCTCACCGCCCCCTCCGAGCCTTCGCCTGCCCTCAACACCAAGTGTAAAGTCAGTGAAAATAGGCTAGCCTAGACAGACCTCGGATGCGGAAATACCCTGAGCCGAACAGGCCAAGTGGGATATCTCTATTGGTCTAACTGGTAAGGTGCCTGCCTCACACCCAAGGGTCGAGAGTTCGTGCTCCCACCAGGGCATGATATTTTCGTGAGGCTATTTCCGCATTTAACGAAGTTTAGGTGTGCTGGTTAAATTGTTCAGATGGTTGAGAGTAAGATCGGAGCTCCATAAATCCTCTTTCGGGTATGGTGTAAAAACCGACCCCCACAGGACAAGGAAGAGGATAGGAGAGAGCAGGGAGTGTTGTGAGACTCGATTGGGTTGGGTTGTGGAGTTGCCAGCCGCCCAAGCGAGTTGCCAACTGGGCAGTTTGTAGGTGCGTGTAGCATCGCTCAGTGAAGTTGACTCACCATTCCCGTTCATCTCTCTGACGGACTCTCGGTCGATTCGGCTCAAGCTTGTTCCTCTCTGTTCGTTCCTCTCTGTTCGGAGCTTTCGCTTCCCGGAAGGTGAAGTAGTGTAAAGTCAGTGAAAATAGGCTAGCCTAGACAGACCTCGGATGCGGAAATACCCTGAGCCGAACAGGCCAAGTGGGATATCTCTATTGGTCTAACTGGTAAGGTGCCTGCCTCACACCCAAGGGTCGAGAGTTCGTGCCCCCACCAGGGCATGATATTTTCGTGAGGCTATTTCCGCATTTAACGAAGTTTAGGTGTGCTGGTTAAATTGATCATATGGTTGAGAGTAAGATCGGAGCTCCATAAATCCTCTTTCGGGTATGGTGTAAAAACCGACCCCCACACAACCTCATACATCTGCCTAACCGTCTTCGTCAGCTACAATACCTCCAGGACCTGAAACCTGATGAGACCCCCAAGACCAGCCCCCATCAAGTCGGAGACCTCGTCCTGGTGGCATTACTACCAGTACCCTCCAAACTAACACCCCGATACCAAGGTCCATTCGAGATATTAACTATACCAAATTGCTACCAGGTCACCACCAACTACCATGGGGAATCACGTACATACAGGAACAGGTTTGTATGGCGTTTCCAACCTTTAGATATGAGCCTCACAATTTTAGATGAAACTGATGACAAATGTAGGCTACTGCCCCTAACCATAATCTCAACCCTACTTCCTCCTCCCCTCAGGGATCTAAGCCAGCTGATCGTCCTGTCTACACACCTTTTCCTCCGGCTTCTCCTCCTCCACCACCTCAAACTTCTCAACCTAAACCTCCAGCCCTCACCAAAGCCACCACTCACCCCTCTTCTCAACCTCAACCTCCACCCCCCCCCCCCCCCCTAAAACTATGCTTACTCAGCCTCTAATCAGCCCGACCTCCTCTGCAGCCGAATTACCCTCTATTTCTTCTGCTTCCTCCCCATTCCAACTACAAACGCCTCTCTCCCACTTTAAACCTATCTCCAACCCTATCACACCTATCTCTTCCCCAGGTTTCACTCAACCCACCACTATACCCAAGTCACCTCAACCTATCACCTCATCTCACCCAAAACCAACCACCACCACTATCCCTAAATCACCACAACCTAAGACACATATATATATACATCCTTCTACCTCTTCATCACCTCCACCCACCTCCAAGCCAAAAGGGAATAAACACCAATCCCTTCAGAAGCACAAGAAGTCATTACCATCGAAATAACGCATTCCCCAACCCCAGGAAAGAAGTTATTCACCAACATGAACAATCCTTAAGTACAGAATAATAAGGAAAAGAGAAAGAAAATATGACACAAGAAATGGCACCATAAACACCAGAAGTCTAGGGATTCTTCTGCCCCTCAACCTCACCACCGCCCTGAAGAAGAAAATTAAGAATTAGTACTATTCAGGCACCACACCCCAACTCGAAGCCACAGGGAAATAACCACCACGGCCTTTCTACCTACACCACCGCCCTGGTATTGAGAAAGGGAATGATAACTACCGACGAGTTTAATATCGGTACTCAATGGGAAAACATTTCTTGCCATCAATGGACGTAAGGCAGTTGGAAGATTGAGGGCTCAATAGGAAGAATTGTTTTTGCCATCAATGGACGTAAGACTGTTTGGAATATTGAGACTACCATGATTAAATTGTTTTGAGTGGGTATCAACAAGGCTGGTTATTATAGACTCTTCAATGGAAGCTAACTGAAATGCTAGGTTTTTCCAGGTTAAATAGGAATGGAAATATCCCCAGGCTACCTTTAGGATCAACCTTTCCTGTTACCTGGCGCGGGGTACGAACCTCTGAAGGGAATTTAACCCTCCTAAAAACCCACAGGTTTTGAGATGCCTTGGGTGACGCACCACCATCACCACCAGGCCTGCGCGCTAACCCACTGTACTACCACGGACATAAAAGTATAGCAACCTTAGTCCGATTTTTAAGAACACTATGATAGTCTCGTGGTGTCTTCACGTGATGAGTTTATTGGACTTACCATCTACGACTATTTTACGCTATACCTGACGTCAACTCGGGTAGTACATTATTGTGGTTGCGGGACATTTTCGAGGGCACTACACTACATTCCTTTTTAGTTAGGCTAGTCCCTAGCCTCGTAAGGTCGTAAGGTATCGCAGCCTTTTTACCTTAGCAATCTCAATTCTCTTGGTATAGGGTTCGCGTGACGGGTGCTCCTACTAGCTACCAGGTCACGTTCCCTTACTGCCATCAATGAAATGCTAGGTTTTTCCAGGTTAAATAGGAATGGAAATATCCCCAGGCTACCTTTAGGATCAACCTTTCCTTGTACCTGGCGCGGGGTACGAACCTCTGAAGGGAATTTAACCCTCCTAAAAACCCACAGGTTTTGAGATGCCTTGGGTGGGGTTCGAACCCTGGTTAGTGAAGCACCACCATCACCACCAGGCCTGCGCACTAACCCACTGTACTACCACGGACGTTAAAGTATAGCAACCTTAGTCCGATTTTTAAGAACCAGGTGATAGTCTCGTGGTGTCTTCACGTGATGAGTTTATTGGACTTACCATCTACAACTATTTTACGCTATACCTGACGTCAACTGGTAGTACATTATTGTGGTTGCGGGACATTTTCGAGGGCACAGCACTCGCTGCCACCAATGTTATGCCCTGTTTTTCTACAGGATTAACTTGGGTAATGTGGGCTCTATCTGACTGGGTATATAAGGCTGCATGCACAATACAAGGTATGAGGAATAGAGAACACAAAATAAACACACGGTAACACGACACACGATCACGTTTATTTAAGCATGTGAATAAAGAGCATAGAAATATAGTAATACTCGTACAAAACAAATAATAGAAGGGAACTGCTAGCATTAGTGGATCTGGATGGAGCCTAGTCTCCCACTTCCAACGTTCAGGTATACTCTTCTGATCACGGGTTTAGTTAGCAAGGTTTATTATACTGGAAGACCTCAATGTAGTTATGTATTCAATTTCACTAATTAGATTTCTTACTGGCAGGTCGCGTGCCTAAATAGCAGCTCACAGTTAGAATTAGATACGCGTCTATGTCTGAACACGGAAAATTCTAGTAACCTCAAGGGGGTACTGATCTAAGATTTATATTCTTATGACAGAAATACGTAGAACACAAATCAGTGGGCGAACGTTAGATATCACTAGGGGTTAGTTATCTGAATAAGGTAATTACGAGAGTCAATGTCGCCTGTTAATTAATAAACACTGATACGCTTAGTACGTCCCAAATGGAATGGTTAAATATGAGTTACACTGGGCAAGTTATAGCCACTTCATAGAAAAGTTAATAAGTGAATGTCGAACTGGTACTATAACACTTAGTACTAGTAACATGAATCTTGAACAGTATTTGTTGGTCTGGTCCTGGTTATCTTGCTTCCGGTGATGTTGGGGGCTAACGACTGGTTCCTCGGCCGTCCAGGTGGTCCAAAATGTAGGAAGTTCTCAAGTCGGATCTCTTGACGATCGGTGCTGGCTACACACTTATATACCCACTAATTTGTGTGAAGGTTATAAGGTGCACGTTGGTACTTGTACATGGACAGCTCTTCTATTTAACTTCTGCCATGGAGTCTGCCGGCTCGGGAATCTCTCAACTCAGGAACAACACAAGGGCAGAGCTAGAGGTTAACTTCAGGGTAGTGACCACTGGTTGGTGTCTAACTTTCAACTGATTTGACTGGGGGCGGGAGCTAGGTTTATAGGCTCGGTTCTGGACCCTGTAGGCAATAGGGATTTCGAGTCTTATGGACTTATTTGAGCTCTCAATAGATATGGGGACTAGGTAAGATGGTGATTACTGTTGTGGCACATGGCTATGGAAGCCTTCATTTTGTGATATAACTGAGCCTTAGTAAAAGGTACTATTTTGGCTATACTGGAAGTAGTTATGGGAGGGAGACTGGATCTACTTTGCGGGGAGGACTGGGACAGCTGTGATAGGGGCGTCTCTCTTATATTACTCAGTCTTCGTTTTATTGCATAGCTGAGGTGCTAATTTGACTATCCGAGTATGCAAAATAGTTGAATGGGTTATTGTGGGTAAAGAGAGGTGAGTAAGGGGGTTAGACATGCATGGTTAGTTCATTGATAGGAAGAATTCCTAGGCTACCTGGCAATGACCCGGAAGTCAAAACAGGGGTCAGGTATACCTCCGCGGGGGTGGGGGTCTCCTTCCTCGGGTGGGTAAAAAGGGGTAGCCGGGCGCGCTCTCTCGGGGATGGTCGTCCGGCGGCTGTGGCTTGGGGCTTGCCATATCACGAGTGTTTGTCATAACCCTCTGTTTATGAGACAGATGTGGGTGTTTTTAATATCAAAACCGAAGGTGCCTTGGCTAGCTGGTTGTAATCGGTTGGTTGTTAATTTCATGGTTTGCTTGATGTGGTGGAGACTGGTTGCTAACTCTGCCACATTTATCTGGAAGTATGGCAATAGAAGTTAGTTACTGGCGAGGCGGCGAGCCTCGCACCGACGACCATTGGGTGCAGGGTTGTGAATGGGTTGTAAGAGAATAGATGGCATGCAAGGGGTTAGTAAAGTTCTAATGTTCTGGCCTACTAAGTGAAGGCAGGCTGGATAGGAGTATATATATAAAAGGTTGGAGAGCGTTAGCAACGGAAAAATCAAGGATCTTCAAGAGGTATGAGAGAGAGGCTAGGTCGGACAAGAGTCGAGAAGCGCAGGGTATTTTAATGAGAGGGGGGAAGCTCCGGGGGGCTACAGGGAAATTTGACCCTAAGGTCTCTGGGCGTGAGGATGGCATTAGGCTGCAGTTGATATTGGAGTTTTGAAAGGACAGTGAAAGTACGTTAGCCAAATGCTACCGGGGGATGCAAATACGGGGTGGTATATGAGTCTGGAAAAGATAGAATCATGTGGACTGTGGGGCGGTGGGGGAGAAGGAGGTTAACCTCTCCGCGGCGCACAGGGGTTTTTCTACAGGGTAAGACTGTGCGCACCTATGATGATTTTGGGACCCATTGCCAATTTCGATAAAAAGTACATCATCGTGTAGGGAATGTTTGCGTGCATCGGCCCATATATATTTGACCCCCCAAAAAATGTCTGGGGGGGGGGGGTAACGGTCCGTAGTTGAAAAATGTGGAGCGAATGGCACCGCGCGGCTAGATTGTCATCGAGCGGCGAGATTTCCCTGCCGAATTTTCACGCGCCCAGGGGATAAATAATAATAATAATAATCTTCTGGTTACTTATATAGCGCCCGTCTCTCCTCCTTCGAGGATTCGCAAGCGCTTGGCTTTCTTTAGTCTACCAGAGACCATTACCCATTCCCCTTGCTCATGGGGAGATGGTAACCGCCGGCTGTATCCCAGAAAAACTTTTCAATCTGAGCGGGGATTGAACGCGAGACCTTCAAGGTGGGAATCAGGCACGCTATCAACTGAGCCAGCCGGACGGCTAGAAGGAGAAGGGAGGAGGGGGTGGGTTACCGCGTATTATCACGTATATCTCCTTTTTTGAGCCCTTTTAGGCTATGTAGAGTATGTATACGTGTGTAGGCCACCCATATAACAATGAATATGCCTCATAGTGACCAAAAATTGCAATATATAAGGGATTTATAAGAGAATTTTTAGGCAGGAATGAAGATGTGTTGGAGGTTTGGCGGCAATTTATGAGCTGAGAGTGTGGTTTACGCCATACATATCACTTATATCTTGTACGTAGAGCACTGTCATGCTATAATACAGACTTGTACGTATGTATATGTGCCATATATCAAAATATATACCGCATATAGACCAATTCATGCGATATTTACGCACATTATCAATGAGTTTCTATGCGTGAACCAAGGTGTGAGTGAGTTGTGCTGGGAATGAAAGGGGGAGAGGGTGTGTTACGCCATAAATATCACGTAAATCTTGTATTTAGAGCACTGTCATGCTATAATAAAGATGTGTACGTATGTAGGCGTCCCATATAACAAGGAATATACCGCATATAGCCCAATTGATGTGATATTTACGCAAATTGTGAATGTGTTTCTAGCAGACGGAAGCCTGAAAGGGTGGGTGGGGGTGGCTGGGTAGGAGGGAGGCTAGCAGGGAGGGAGTGAGTGAGTGAGTGAGTCGTGGAGAGAAGGAAGGCAGGCAGATCTCTAGATAGATAGCCAGCTTTGTGATAATTGTGGAGGCGCCCGAGGCGTATGGATGTCTTGGGATTTTGAACCTTATGTCTACCAGGTGTCTGGTGTTCGTTGCCACCAAGAGGTCTACAATAACATGAGTCAGGAATGGAGAGAGAGAGAGAGAGAGAAACTGAG
This sequence comes from Paralithodes platypus, assembly GCA_032716605.1. NCBI lineage: Eukaryota > Metazoa > Arthropoda > Malacostraca > Decapoda > Lithodidae > Paralithodes > Paralithodes platypus. The sequence continues at coordinate 17,729,038 of CM064582.1, forward strand.
ACATGCATATGTCGTACGTATAAATGGACTTCAGAATTACATTTTTATGCAAGCAGACATTGCATTTTAGACACATGTGAAGTACCACAGAAACATGTAGGCCATTGACTGTAAATAAAGTACTATATTATAGACCACCAGCGAGGGTGGTCAGTAAACACAGGCAGATTGCCTTTTGTGACAGAGGGCTAAATATAGACTGGTGTCTCCTTACACTTGCGAAAGGGTAGATTGCCACCAGAGAAACTTATACTTATTTATTTCCAAGTAATATGCAATATAAATGTATATTCGAGACCTACTGCAATTATTTGTATGACAGTCATGACTATGTATAATCCAATATACACGTGTAGGCAGGGGCGTAGCTATAGATTTGGAGGCCCAGGGGGCTTGGTGCCTGGAGGGGCCCCCTCCCTGGTTTGCTTATTATAGAAGGGGGTGGGGGTGGCGAGCGAAGCGAGCCTAATCAGCTGGGGGGTTCGGGGGGGCGCTGTAAGCCCCCCCCGAGAAAATTTTAGAATAATAATGCTACCTAGGTGCATTTTGACGTTATCCATGACTCAATAGTGGGGTACTGGTAATAATTTAATATACAATTAATTATTATATCACCGTTATCTAATGGATTAGGAATACATGTACAATGAATGGTACAATACTGTAAAACATATAGGCATATATCTTCTAAAACCCTAAACGTACTTTCCTGAGGTTAAAAACAAAATAAAAATATATTTTTGTCTATGCAGTATGTATACTAACTTTAGCTATTTATTCATATTTTTTGGTGAGTAAATTATAAAAAGGTTATACAAATGATAAGTGATTAAGGATTGATATAATGTTTAACATTTGGTTAAATATACATTTATAAATAAATCATTCTAGTTAAACTCGATAAACAATAATGGGGTTGAGAATGTTCTTCCTACAAATGCCATTTCCTAAACAGAGAATGTTTAGGCCTTATTATATCTGCTAGGTTATATCACAATTTAATCATATAATATACAAAAAAGAAAAGAAAAAAAGGAAATTTTAATTCTTAACTTTGACTTAATACTTTGAAGTATATAGAGCATTTTGTGATCATTTTCATCCTACCTACTTTGATGAACTCTTTCTCTTTGTCGTTCATTAGGCATGTCTGAAATAAGAATATCAAATATAATACTAATAAAATAATAAAAAATAATATTGTACATGAAACGTGATAACATTAAAATATTATTTCAACCCCACCACTGGCGTTAGGGAGTTAAAATAGGCGTTATTGGTAGGCCTAATCAAGCCATGCATTACCTCAAATCTCAATACTGGGGGCCTCTTCTTGAGAACCCCAGTAACTTGTTAGAAAGCTTACCAACGTTTGCACCTGACCCTGAACCAGCCAAAGGGCTAGATTAACCTACAAACGAGTATTCAATGCTCACAACTGTGTTCCTTCTTATTTCACAGTTCCTGGGCTTGATATGTACAGCCACCATAGCCTATAGCCGATATGGAAGGCGTATGGTAGCATAAATAAAAGTGCTCCAGTCTAAATTTGAAAGAATGAGTCATAGTGCTCATAGCCTAACCAAGGCTTCTAAAGTGCTAAATTTTTAGGCCTTGAAATTTTTAGGCCTATGTTTTGGTCTCATATTTTTTTCTCGAACTGTAGGGGGCCTAACATAGCCTATACAATGTTTATGGTCTTACTAAACCTTAGCTTTATTGTGAAAAAGATGCATAGTTGTTTAATATTAGTCAATTAAGTATGGGTGCAATACATCAGCTAAAATAGAGCATAGCGAGGCAACATTAATGGTGTAGAGTGTAGGCTACCTACACTCTACACCATTAATGTTGCCTCGCTATGCTCTATTTTAGCTGATGTATTGCACCCATACTTAATTGACTAATATTAAACAACTATGCATCTTTTTCACAATAAAGCTAAGGTTTAGTAAGACCATAAACATTGTATAGGCTATGTTAGGCCCCCTACAGTTCGAGAAAAAAATATGAGACCAAAACATAGGCCTAAAAATTTCAAGGCCTAAAAATTTAGCACTTTAGAAGTTTAGCCTACTCTACAAATATCTTCGATACCACTCAACTTTCTCACAAGGTTAAGTACATAGGTTATCTATGAAATATAGCTATTGATTTGACCATTACAATTCACGAAAAAGAAAATATTACCGAAATTTTTGGTTCATATATTTATATATAATTGTATGTAGGCCTTATCTTCGATTATACACTCAACTTACTAACAATCACCATGTTTCTTGTTGTCAAATTAGGTTATATCTTATTATTCCTTTACACATGCTTACGAAAAACACAGTATATTAACCAACTGCCAAACTCAATAGTGCTATTTTGTAATGTATATAGTGTATAAAAAAAAAGAAAAAGAAAAGTATAATCATCAGGCCTATCTATAGGCAGTGTGTCCTAAGCAAGTGGCGGGTAGGCTGGGATTGAGAGCGACGATGTTTCCCCTTGCACCGCCAAATCAATACTGAGTCTGATGGAGTGATGATGATCGTTATTTTTCTAATTTTAAATACCCATGACGTCGCAGGATAGAAGAAAAGAAAGAGGTTAAATCAGAAAACACACATGGTGTTTATTTTACTCATTATTAATATTACTTATATATACAGTATATACTATTACTATAATTAATATTATTATCAGATCCATTTGGGGGCCCCCTTCTCTTGGGGGCCCGGGGGGCGATTTCAAACAGCCCCCCCCCGCCCCCCCCCCCCCCCCTTAGCTATGCCACTGCGCGTAGGCGAGACATAAGAAAGCTGGTTGAGCAATTTTCGACACCCACACAGTTATTATTAATTTTTATTTACAATATAATACAATACAAATGTATTTGTGAAGAGTATTTTATCCATTATTGTATTTATACCAATTTTGTTCCCAGACAGAGCTGCTGTAGCTGGAGCATCAAGGAGCGGCAAAAGTTCACAGGTGATGTCATTCCTCTCACAGATGCCTCCTCCAGTGACACACCTTCAGAAGACGACCTGGCCCAGGAACACCGCGAGAGGCATGTGCGAAGAAGGCGACGAAAGGGGCAGAAATACAAGCAGCTCGAGAAGTGTGGGAAACTGATAGCCCTGAAGTGGAAGGATAAGCGAGACGTCCACCTGCTTTCCACCGTCCACACAGGTGCCCAGGTGGGTTCTGGCAAAATCCACTACCGAACCAGGAAGACACTCTACAAGCCCGACATGGTAGTGGACTACACAAAAAGCATGCGCCTGGTGGACAAGTCTGACTGTCAGCTGTAAGGCGTTGAGTGTCTGAGGAAGACTGTGAAGTGGTATCACAAGCTCTTCCTCCACCTAGTTGACATAACGATGCTGAACGCCTACAACTTGTGGTTGGTGAAAAAGGATATGGCCCCAAACCAGAAGCTGAAATTCCGGGAGTTCGTGTACAACGTCTCCTACCAACTCCTGGAGAAGTATGGCACCACCACTCACAGACGTACGGCATGGCGTGGGGATCAAGTTCCTGACCGCATCCAGCTGGGTGTCGAAAGACACTACCCCATCAACACTGAGATGCTTGGCACTCGCCACAGGCAGGCGCAGTGCACCGTCTGCAGCTCCAGTGTCAGGAAACCCCATGTCACGAAAAGAGTCACCTCAATGTGCGCCGAGTGCAAAGTTCCACTCTGCCTGGGTGACTGCTTCAGGGACTACCACACCTTCAAGAACTACTGAGTGTCGGCCCCTGCCCTGCCCTGCCCTGGACTCGCCCCGTGCCCTGCCCTGGACTCGCCACCTGCCCTGCCCTGGACTCGCCCCCTGCCCTGCCCTGCCCTGGACTCGCGCCCTACCTTACCTGACCTGACCTAATTGATCACGCTACCTCATAATGTAACATATATATTATAATGTATAAGTTCCAAAGATGTCCCTGTGATATAGCTTTTACATTATATAATTGTATGTTTCATTATTTAGTTTATAAGTTTCAAAGATTTACATGTAATATGCCTTATTTTTTTAGTATATCAATATATATGTTTGTTATTAGCCAAAGTAATGTGTATATAATTATTTCTTACCTCAAATGAATTGTACAAAAATAAATATGTTTCAATAAATCCTGTCAAACCTACTAAGATAATAAAAAAAAACAATAAAAAAAAAAAAAAAAAAACAAGGTCATGTCATTGTATTCTTACAATATGATATATTCTATGAATATTTCATATTGTTTGAATACAATGGCATGATCTTGTAAAAAAAAAAAATTTATCAAAAATTTTCTAGACAATATAAAACCTTCCCAATAACCCCCTCCTGGATTCGATCCCACTACCCTACGACACTTTGAGTTTTCCAGTCCGCGACCTTACCAACCATGCCACAGGAGCTCATACCAAATATCACTCAAAACTTCGTGTCTACAATCGAAATGACAATATACAAAAAAAAATGAATTATCCCACCAATTTACGTTTGTAAATTGATGGGATTATCAATTATATCATGCCAAGGTTTATAAAAGTTTGTCTCTGTCAAGAATTAGTAATTATATAACTTTATTCTGTCAAAAATTGCCCAAACACTCAGCAAAATTGCCCCTCTCAGTATGACTCCACTCATTTTCACACGGTTGCACTTTCTTGTCTTTCTGACAGTCCCACATGACCCCGTTTGGTTGTCATAAAGAAACTGGCAGAGAGCAGGAGAAGTATACCAGTTGTCAGTGTAGATGATGTGGCCTTTGCCCAGGTAAGGTGCCAACATTTTCCTGACGATGGCACCTGACGGCATCATGGGGTCATTGGCAGCGGCTTTCGGTACGTCAATGTCAGTTCCTGTATACACGATCATGTCAAGCACTATTCCAGTTTCACAGTCGCACAACACGAAGAGCTTGATTCCGAACCTATGCCTCTTCAAGGGGATATACTGCTTGAAAACAAGGCGTCCTTTGAAGAGCACGAGCGACTCATCAATCACCAAATTGAGGAAGGGGTAAAAGTATTTCCTATACCTCTCCAACAACATGGTGAACACATCCCGAACTTTCCATATCCTGTCAATCCTGTTAGGATTTTCGTTGTCTGCAAAGTGCATAAATCTTAGCAGCAACAAAAATCTGTCACAAGTCATGAACTTATTGAAAGTTGGGGTGGCGATGAGAGGGTCGTGCTTCCAATAGTGTTGCAACACATGCTTCTTGATCAGAGGCATGAGGAACAACAAGGCAAAGAACGTCATAAATTCTTCCACAGTCGTATCCACCCAGCCTCGTATTCTCGCTTTTGGAGAAAGGACGTCCAATCTGCCAAACACCCACCTGTAGTAGGCGTTTGTTTGGGCAACGATGTACGTCATTACCTCCATGTCGAAAAAAGCGAGGAAGAAGTCGCTTTCGTTCGCTTGATCATCACAGGGCCAGTCGTCAGTTGTTCCTGACGTCCCAGGATTGAACTGGGGCACGTCAGGTACAAAATTGACCCCGTCAGACCAATCGAACGAAGGCAGCTCAGGGATCGGAATGTCGTCTGCGTCTGCTTCATCGTCTGAAATATCGCTTCCATGGTCGCGATACAGCACTTCATCATCATTACCCTCCTCTTCACTTGACAGACGATGCCCTTCCTCATTTTCGTCACCGACGTCGGACTCACTCCCACTGTCCACTCCCAAATCCCCCCACCCTTGGTCCCGTGCTAGGGCTTCGTCGTCGAAACCCGGGCTGCCAATGTCCTGCGAATCACCATCAAACAGCAGGGCGGCATACTTAGATGGTGTCAGAGTTTTCCGGGTCACTTTGGCACGTGCGGGAGTCTTATGGACAGGGACAGCAGAGGCGGTGGCAGGGGCGGCGGCAGCGGCGGCGGCAGGGGCAGCAGTGGTGCGTGGCCTTGATGGCAAGATGATGGTGGTGCCTGTCGCCCTTCTCTCTGTTCCTTGGGCAGGGGCGGCATGGGCGGCAGGGGCAACAGTGGTGCGTGGCCTTGATGGCAAGATGATGGTGGTGCCTGTCGCCCTTCTCTCTGTTCCTTGGGCAGGGGCGGCATGGGCGGCAGGGGCAACAGGGGCAGCAGGGCCGGCAGGGACACCAGGGCCAGCAGTCGCTTTCCCAGTCGCTTTCCCTCTCCCTTTCCCCTTCCCCTTCCCTGTTCCTTGGGCTGGGGCGGCAGGGGCGGCAGGGGCGGCAGGGGCGGCAGGGGCAGCAGGGGCGGCAGGGGCGGCAGGGGCAGCCGGGCCAGGGGCGGCTGGTGGTGGTGGTGGTGGTAGGGGCACTGTGGCTGGCGTACGGGTTCTCTTCCCTACGCCCGTGCCTTTCATTTTTCCTGCCCCCGCAGGTAATGCAGCCCTAGGGCGGCCTCCTGCGTCGCTGGTACCGGTGGCAGGGGTGGCAGGGGTGGCAGGGGTGGCAGTGGTGGTGGTAGTGGTTGTTGCAGTGGCCTGGGTCGTGGTGGCAGTGTCCCGAAAGACCAATGACCTCTGTGCCATTGCCCTGCTTGCACGTGTTTTTTGTGCTTTGGGTGCTGGTGCTTCGTCCTCTGAGCTGTAGGGCGTGTCGTACTGGTAGCTAGGGTCTTTGGCAGCCACCCTCTGCCTTCCACGGCGGCTAACATCACCAGAAGGAGGGCTGGTTGTGTCATCAGGGAGCGAGCGTGAGGGACGTGTGGGCTCCATGACTAGTGCGTGGTTACTGGCGCGGTGGTGCTTGCACGAGTGCGGGGCGAGCGTTTGGCGGGGTGGTATCGAGAGTTGACATGTAGTACTATACCCACACCAATTTTCAGCCGCCTGGCTATAAACGCGCGGTTTTGGTACGTGTTCAAAGTCTCTGCTCTTAAGAGTCTCCCCGCAGTGCGCCGGGGGAACTCTTATGAGTCTCCCTGCAGCTCCAGGGTTAAGTGACTTATGAATAGTTTAGAGTGTGCTCTTTACGAATATACCAATGAAAGTTGTATAAAGAAAGTTTTAATATGCGTAATGTGCAAATGAAAATCGGTACTTTCCTTGACCGACGGTACTTATATCGGTGTTTTACCCTAATCATTCCTTAACCCAGCAAGTGCGGATCTCATCATAAGAGTTTTACCGCTGCGCTGTGGAACTCCTCATATAATCCAAGGCCTAAAAAAAAAACATTTAAATCAGCCCAGTATAATTTTTTTGTTTTTTTTATTGCCCCTTGGCCATGCCAAATATCACTCCTCCACATCCCCCCCTTCCCCCCCCCCCCCCCCCCCCCCCCCATCAATTATCACCTATTCTCCCTGTTATTCCCTTATTCTTAGGTATATTTTCGTGCTAACATTAGCGAGTTGCTAGCAGGGCGTGGTCATCTGTGTTACCAAGCATGGGAAAGAGCGAGAGAGAGACTACCACGCAACAGTGCCTCTCCAGCCGTCGTGAGGACTGGCTGGCTGGCAGGTTGCCTCAGCCATAAGTTATGTAACTCCCGGCCTCTATCGCCGATTTTGACCATCCAAACGCTGTTTCCACTTGTTTTATTGTTGTAACAGGTTAATACCTTTATAATCAACGTAAAATAGGTGCATATGGATAAGTATTAATGATATTTATGGTACGATGACAATTTGAGTTTAGGAAACAGTCTAAATACCTCCGCACAGGGAGGGGTGGCCAACACAGCGGAGAGCTTAAACGTCTTAACGTCATTTAAGTAATTTTCCCTTAGTTTCAAAGCCCTTCCCACTTGTGTGTTTTTTTTCTTTTTTGTTTTATTATTCTCGGGGTAATTGGGCCTTAGGCTAGGCCTATAGGCATATTACTGATTTAGAAGTTTTGCTATTAATATTCTTAAAGAAAATATACAAGAACACCAGTTTTGTTTAGGTACCGTAAAATGCGGTAACTTCGGAAATTTTTCAATGTTTTTTAACAATTTCTCCTGAGTGTAAACACATTATAGAGATTTAACTAGGTCAAGTGATGTATGGTGATAGTGTGCCATAATCCAGGAAGCCTACTAAAATTATCCCCCATAAGAAGAGAGCTATCCTTATCCTAAATGATGTCCGAAGTTTGCTTGAAAAGTTGATAACTTCGGACATTTATGGATAACTTCGAACATACGGTGTTTCTTATGGAAAATGGTTGCCAAGAAAGCTGAGATAACTTCGGACAAACGGAGGAGAACTTCGGACCTACGTTCGTGGCCTTATTTCATTCATTTTTCGGCTCCTACTATTTTATATGAATATTTTATTATTGCTGCTTATTCCTGTCCGATGTTATAGTGGAAAATGCACAGTCAATACTTTTAGGCCTGTATAATCAGTATAGGAGGGGGATATATACGATGTTTAACATATATTCTGTTTGGATCTGTTCTCGTTAGGCATTGAGCTCACTCTTAGAAAATATTGAGCAGGAAAAATAACCAATGCTGTCAAATCAATAACTCGAAAATGAATTAGGCCTAGTGAAAATATATAGGTATGTATAATATATCAATGCATATACACTTTTATGAATTTGAGCATTTTTATAGGTATAACGTATTTGTTGGTGTTTCTTTCGGCAGATAAAAACATTTTTGGACAAGATATATGCCTCTCCTAATTTATATATATTATATATCCAGAATTATCCGAAATACATAAATCGGTTAGCATAGCATCATATTTTTATGGGTTTTTGGACTCAGAGAATGATTATTTGATCTTTTACCACCATGTTAATGATGTACAAGTATTATGAATGATTTTCATAGGGCAAATAATAACGATTGTGTTGTTCCATGTCCGAAGTTACCATGTTTTTTTTTAAAAACACAATCGGTTAAATGATAGTGTTCTAGATAGAGCGTTATACAAGTGTAACAAATTTCCTTTGGTGAATGTTGTCTCTGGTAATGTTACTACAAAATTATATCAGTCACAAAATCATTCATACAAACAAATTTCTTCAGGGTGATAGAAGTTTGGCAGGGTAGCGAAAAATGTACATATTTTCGTCACATATATAATATTTTTTTCGTGTCAGTTCCCTAGGACTTTTACATGCTCTTCCTTTGCCATTTCTCTAAACGGACCCCACAAAAAAAAACAATAAAAAGCGTTTCCATTATATAATGACAATGTCTAATTACTTATTATCGCCGATGTCCGAAGTTATGACCCAAGTCCGAAATTACCCCACTTTACGGTTGGCTAAAACTAAAAATAAACAAAAACAAAAAAATAAACTCTAAAAGTGGCTATAGGTTATATAAAGTAATCAAGATCTTTACCATGAATTGTTTCTAGGCTAATAGCCTATAGTGCCGCAAAAGACATCTTTAATGATATCGGGGTCAATATGTAGGATTAGCAACAATATACAGTAGGTAACAATTGTATAATATTAGTTTGGGGTTCCTATCATCATATGTTTCATTGCTATATAATTGTTATCCTCGGGAAAAAATAAAAAAATCTTGGGATTTTTTGTTTTTCGTTTTTGTTTTTATATTTTTATTAACCTAACCAAAAAACCTAATCTAACCTAACCTAAATGTACCGTATTTGGGGGCTATTAGGTTAGGTTATTTGTTTTATAATCTTCAAGGACACTACATCTGCCTTATTAGAAACAATTTATTGGGAAAATAGGGACCAATAGACACGCCATATTTTTCTCATTATAGTCCGTATGGAGGAATTTCGTTATCGACACTTGAAAAAACCTGATTTCACAGAAAAATACACCAAAAATCTGTCAAAGATGCCAAATAGCGGGGGTGTAGGGGCGGCAGCCCCCACCCATAATACTAGGATAGGTTAGGTAAGGTTGTTAGGTTAGGCTAATGTCCTTTCAAAGGGGTATAGGCTAGTAAACACTAGGATAGCCTATAGCTGGTCAGAGGTAAGAAGAAGAGTCCTGATGTAGTCTCCTTGAATGTTACAATTTTTTTTGGTTAGGTTAGCCTAATGACCAAAAAAAACAAAAAAATCCCAACAAAACAAAACAAAAATCCCGAGGATAAAAATTGGGATGGTTGTAGTGATCGGGCATACGGTCGTCATGTTGTGCGCTCGCAGTTACGTTCCCATCTATTTCGACGCTATATTTTCTGCTATTTGCCCCCTGTCATTACTACATGAATACGAATGCTAGACTACTCGGCCCACGGGAAAGCTCGGCCCACGGCGAGACAACTCGGCCCAGTAAAAACGAGACAGCTCGGCCCCGTGTTAATTACGAGACAACTCTTATTTAACCTAACCTAACCTAACCTAACCTACACATTATGAATCGAGAGAACTAGCCTATGACATAATTATACAATAAACGAACATTTCGCCCACATTACACACACGCCATAAACGGGAGGCAATGTATGCAGCACCAAAATCCTGCAAATCCTGTCCTCTGCGCATGCGTGAGAATCTTAGGCCCCTTGGCACGATTATTTTTCCTTTATAGCCTACTATTATATTAACCTAACCTAACCTAACCTAACTTAAATTAACCTAACAGTTGAGCCTAAATAACAATAAAAATATTAGGGAAAAGGCCGCGCATACGCAGAGGACGGGATTTGGTGCTGCATACATGGCCTCACCCATAAACCCTCCACTTAGCTCTCCCCATCCTAATCCTGACTGGTCTCGTCAAATTGCCCCATAGCAAAACATAGGGCCGAGCTGTCTCAAATACTGGGCCGAGTTGTCTCGCCGTCGTGGCCGAGTTGTCCAAAAGTGGGCCGAGCTGTCCGAGCCGAGTTGTCCCATGGGCCGAGTCGTCCCGTCACCCATGAACACTAGGTTAGGTTAGGTTAGGTTGTTTGGTTAGGCTAATGTATTTTTATATCCAAAGGCAGTCAAAATAGACGGGAACATGATGGGAAAGGTCCGACGCCACGCGTAGTGTAAACAAGGCTGGCGGTACGTTCACATTCTTGCCTAAAAATTATATAGCCTAGGCTAGGCCTAGCAATGAAACATAATTATGATGATAGGAATCCCCCAAGAAGGTCAATATACAGGAGGCACTACAATATAGCCTAGGTAGCAAAATTCTAATGGTAGTTTTGGGTTCCTATCATCATATGCTTCATTCCTATATACTTTTTATCCCCGGGGGAAAAAAAAAAAAATCTTGGGATTTTTCATTTATTTTCTTGGGATTTTTTGTTTTGGTCATTAACCTAACCAAAAAAACCTAACCTAACCTAACCTAATAGCCCCCAAATACATTTAGGTTAGGTTAGGTTAAGTTTTTTGGTTAGGTTAATAAAAAAAAAAAAAAAACCCAAGATTTCTTTTTCTTTTCCCGGAGATAAAAAGTATATACAAATGAAGCATATGATGATAGGAACCCAAAACTACCATTATAATTTTGCTACCTATATTGTAGCGCCTCCTGTATATTGACCCAAACGAATATTATAAATGTGTTAATTATATTGTTGCTAATCCTACATATTAACCAATATCGATTTTCGGTAAAATTCTAGTTTCACGTACACAGCGACAAAAGGGAGGCGCCATTGTAAAGGCATAGCTTCCCGACCAACTATGAAGATCAGGGAAATTGCTGGGAGGAGAGATCAGTGTAAGGAAGGAACAGAAGACCTAAAACATTTTCTACTACACTGTTCATTTTATAAAGCATGCAGAATAAAAGATCCAGGGTTCCAACAGCCTTATATTGAAAATGAAAACCAAGTCATCGGACATCTTTTATTTAACAAAGAAATAAGCGATAGAGTGAAACAGACAATCTATCAAATGTGGAGAGTACGAGAGAAAAAATTGAAAGAACTGAAATAAGAAGACTGAAGAGAGAAGAAGAAACAAGAATGAAGGAAGAAGAGAGAAGAAACAAAACTGAAGAAAGAAGATTTCAGAAAAAGGGATGAAAAATGAGATATATTTATTTTTAGACAAATGAGCACGTCACAAAAAGTCACAAAAGGAAAAATAACAAAACCTCTTAGGGAAGTGCCGACGTTAAGGCTAAACTTCCCGAATTCCAACTGAACTGAACTGAACTGGGTAAAAGACGTAATATAATGATAATAAACTACATTAACGACATTAGCCTAACCTAACAACCTTACCTAACCTAACCTAGTATTATGTAATAGCCTAGCTATGGTGCCGCATATGGGGAGAAAATATATATTTTTTTTTACAGTAGGTATAATTCCTTATAATGCATTTCCGCCGCTTTGGACATATTTAGGAATTAAGTATGGTATATGACAACTCTAAAGTAGCCATAGAAATTTAGGAGTATGCTGTGAAAGCGAAACTAGAATTAAACCCGGTTTTCTTGTCTGCAAATGTAATAATTTCATCTGTCAAAATATTACAATAAAAATTAACTGTATCTTGCCTTGTCAAGACTCAATATGGAACACGTCACAAATAGGCTACCAAACTGGGAGGGTTGACGACCTCCCTTATAACCAAATAAGGAAAACCTCTTATTTGGTAGCAGTCTCGGAGTATCCAACGTAGGGCTTATGATCTCAGCCGCTACCACAGCGGGCCGATTTATCGGTACTCACGCGAAGTAACCAAATAATCTCTAGAGTTGCACCTCAATTCACTACTAGGCACGTTGTACACACTCCGAGACGACTAGGAAAGAAGAGATAGCGAAGGAGAGAAAGAATTGTTATAGTTACCCATTTAATCTAGCTGCTCTCCTCTGAGCCATGCTCCATGTTCTATGAGCCTGTGCCAGGACCTGCCAAAGTATCGAGGTATCAAGTAATCAGTTTAGATTGGATGGGCAGGGGATCGGCATGAGGGCGGGATACTCTGTCGTTGGATACTCCGAGACTGCTACCAAATAAGAGGTTTTCCTTATTTGGTTATAAGGGAGGTCGTCAAACCTCCCAATTTAGTAGCAGTCTCTACGTTTCCAACGTAGGGCTTGAATCCCAAATTGGAGGCGGACATCCAATAAACCATAAACCCCAAGCCGTAGCACAAGCAGAGGACCAAGAAAAGACACAAATAAACAAATCAGTTTATTATCAGAAAAAGAGCGTAACAGTACGGTGCATATTAAGGAAGTACATGTTACCAGTATCAGTCTAGGGTCTTAAAAGTGCCGCAACAGGCTAAGGAATAGGTCATGTCGACCGGAGAATGGCACACCAATATGGGAAGAATGAAGGCAAGTTGTACATGAAGACAAGAATCTGAAGGCAAGGCACAGTAGGCGGAAGATCTCCAAGGACACTCTTTAATTACAAAAACCGGGTATGAGGCATAGACATACCAAACAAGTAACCCCTAGACAGTAGAGTCTATACGTAAAGAAGTAAGAGAGATAACCTTAAGACGAACATGGATGACATACATGTAAAATGAAAGAGAGAAAGGCATTGTACAATCATACAAAATGACCCCCCCCCCCCCCCAGTGTAGGGAAAGGAAGAAAATACAGTATGGGATGAGAAGAGACACAGGATGGAGATGAATCACGTGACACATTGGCCTAACGCAACACAAGGCACACCTGGCCAGGCAGTGGACATGGACAGGTACGATGAGACAAAAGTGCTGTGGGAGGACCATAACCCTGTGTCGGCTATATCCGAAAGTGAGGAATTGTTGAGAAACCTCACAGTCGCTGCATAAGAGCGGACATCATGAGCGGAGCCCTTCGTAAGGGGATTACTCGCAGTAATGACATGGCGTAAATGAAGTCCCACAGCACGTTTGTCTAACCGTGTCCCTGTCTTAGGGGCCAACCAGAGCGCCGTCCCCGACGTCGGCACAGCGGCACGCACATACGTATGCAAGGCTCTTACCGGGCATAGCGGATGATGCGTGCTCCCACATTTTAAAGCTGGTACAGTAAACGGCTTAAAAATGTGCGCCTCACGTTCATTCTTGGCCACAAAATGAACGGAAGGGGCCAAAGTGACTGACCCCAAGGAAGGCGAAAAACTCATGCAATTCGGGGCCCTCGACATGGCAGCCAACTCCGAGACCCTCTCTCCTGTAGCCAACGCTAAAAGAAACAAAGTTTTATCAAGCAGATGAACAGGTGTTGGGTTAGTGGTGGAGATGGGTGAGGTAAGGAGCCTGAGAGCCTTCGCCAGAGACCATTGAGGCGGTATCTGGCGTGGGGGCGGTCTGAGCCTAAAGCAGGCTTTCATGAAAAAAGACAGCTCCTTGTGAGGGAGCACCAGCCCCGTCAAGGTCTCAAAAGGCTCCCTAATAGCGGACAGGTGGTTCTTAATGGTGTTGGACATGTATGTGCGTGTCGCAAACAAGTGATTAAGGTAATGGAAGACTAACGCAACCGACGGAACTGTTTGTTCGGTGTCATTGATCCATTTAGTGAAAGTATTCCAATGAGACTCGTAAGTCTTCCAAGTATTCTTAGTCCAGTGCTGATTAAGCATATCAGTCAAGCAACGTCCATATTTCGGTAACCACCCTGCCTCACAAACATCCACGATGCGAATGCCAACGAGGTCCCTAGGTCTCCAATCTGTCCCAAGTGGAAGTCTGAGACAGACAGGGGAACGGGACTCGGGCACCATCGCTTCAGCTGAGCGTACCAGGCTTGGGCCGGCCAGAGGGGCGCGATTAACCAAACCTTGCCACGGTACTCTCTCAGCCTGTGTAGGACTTTGCACATAAGCAGTGCGTCGGGCGGTGGAAAAGCGTAAATCGACTGCCACCTGCTCCAGTCCTCGCTGAAGGCATCCGGGCCCCCCGCCTGAGTACAAGTCCAGCGGGTGAGGTAGTCCGGCAGCTTGTTCGTCCCGGAGGAGGCGAACAAGTCCACCTGCGGATGGCCCCAGGAGGCTGCGAGGTTGTCGAAAACGCTTTGTCGTAATGACCATTCTACCTTGGTGCTCTGTCCTCTCGACAAAGCATCCACCCAAAGGTTGGCCGTCCCGGGCAGGTAAGTCGCATGCAGGGTGATGCTGTAATGATCGGCCAGGTAAAACAAATTCTCCGCCAGGTCTTGGAGCACAACAGACCTGGAGGAGCCCTGCTTTTGGATACAATGAACCGCGGACATGTTGTCCATCCTGAAGGCCACCGACTTGCCCGTGACGGCCAGTCCGTGATCCCGCAGGAAGAACAACGGTACCAACAGTTCCAGGGCATTGATGTGGAAGTGTGAGAGCCCCGACCACCTGCCGTGGTTTTGATGTCCCATGTCTGATTAATAGCCCCACCCCACCTCGCTCGACGCATCTGTGTCTACCAAGATGGTCGGTGGAGGAGCAGTCCAGGGCACAGCCGCAGAGAGCGTGCCCCGAGCGACCCAGTGTGTCAGTCTCAGATGTATTGAGCGCGGTACCGTCCACAAACGGTAAGGGGGCGAGATAGGGAAGTGCCTGTTGCCCAGCTGAATGAGGCGTTTTAGTCGGAGCCGGCCCAAGGGCACGGTCAGAGACGCCCAATTCAAAGACCCTAGTAGGGAGTCCCAGATTTTTCGTGTTATCGAGACCGAGTGCAACACGACAAAGAGCTTCCTTCGAAGTTTCGCCGCATTCACACGACTCTGGGAAACGGTGGCGCTTTGGAGATCCCAGTGCAAGCCCACCCACGTCACTTCTCGTGACGGTGAGAGGCAGGACTTGGGAATGTTTAGTTTGAACCCCAGGTTTGTGATATGTCTGACCACAGTGAGCATGTCTTGTACACAGTTACTCAGTTACTTGTTCGTCAAGGGGAATCCACGCAATGCGAGCTAAGCTCATTATTATCGCGCCTCCTTAACTGGGAATATATTGCGTGAAATGCATGTTAAGTGTTTTATGTACTGTTGGAATGGCTGTGGATGTGTGTGTAGTCTGTATTTAGCCAATTGGCGACATCGGAAACGAAGGCTTAGGGTGGATCTGTATGGTACCATTCTCACTATAGACGGTACCGTCTCGCCCGAAGGCTTAGGTAGCCATCAGCTTAGGTGAACCATATGATACCCATTTCGCCTTGTACCATTTTTGCCAACCCCAGATGGGACGTCACAACGTCGTCCACTTATTCCAGGTACCTATTTACAGCTAGGTGAACTGAGGCTAACACATGAAAGGAGACAAGCCCAATTTGTCTCCGCCCGGCCGGGGATTGAACCCCCGATCCCTCGTGTGTGAGACGAGAGCTCTACCTACTAGGCTACGGGCTGTGTGTGAGTGTGTGAGAGAGTCTGCGGAGATGAGCCAATCGTCCTGGTAAAACAGGATCTGAATCCCTTGTAAGAGCAAGAGGGTCAGAGCCTGCTTCACCAGTTTGGTGAAGACCCGCGGTGCTATGTTGAGGCCGAATGGTAGTCTTGTGAATTGGAACACCCGTTGATCCGACTGCAGTGCTAGGCAGCCCTGGAACCGAGGAGCCATCGGCACATGCCAATAAGCACCCTTCAGATCCAGGGTGACCACCCAAGACAAGGGCTTGAGTGCCCGGCGTACCTGGTTGATGGTGAGCATGCGGAAACGGGTGTTCACTATGTGAGAGCTGGAGCATCAAGGAGCGGCAAGGGTCACCGCTTGACCGTGTGAAAATGAGTGGAGTCACACTGAGAGGGGCAATTTTGCTGAGTGTTTGGGCAATTTTTGACAGAATAAAGTTATAATAATTACTAATTCTTGACAGAGACAAACTTTTATAAACCTTGGCATGATATAATTGATAATCCCATCAATTTACAAACGTAAATTGGTGGGATAATTCATTTTTGTTTGTATATTGTCATTTCGATTGTAGACACGAAGTTTTGAGTGATATTTGGTATGAGCTCCTGTGGCATGGTTGGTAAGGTCGTGGACTGGAAAACTCAAAGTGTGGTAGGGTAGTGGGATCGAATCCAGGAGGGGGTTATGGGGAAGGTTTTATATTGTCTAGAAAATTTTGATAATTTTTTTTGTTTACAAGATCATGCCATTGTATTCAAACAATATGAAATATTCATAGAATATATCATATTGTAAAAATACAATGACATGACCTTGTTTATTTTTATTTTTTTATTGTTTTATTGTATTATCTTAGGAGGTTTGACAGGATTTATTGAAACATATTTATGTTTGTACAATTCATTTGAGGTAAGAAAATAATTATATACACATTACTTAGGCTAATAACAAACATATATATTGATATACTAAAAAAATAAGGCATATTACATGTAAATCTTTGAAACTTATAAACTAAATAATGAAACATACAATTATATAATGTAAAAGCTATATCACAGGGACATCTTTGGAACTTATACATTATATAATATATATGTTACATTATGAGGTAGCGTGATCAATTAGGTCAGGTCAGGTAAGGTAGGGCGCGAGTCCAGGGCAGGGCGGGGCACGGGGCGAGTCCAGGGCAGGGCAGGGCAGGGCGACACTCAATAATTCTTGAAGGTGTGGTAGTCCCTGAAGCAGTCACCCAGGCAGAGTGGAACTTTGCACTCGGCGCACATTGAGGTGACTCTTTTGGTGACGTGGGGTTTCCTGACACTGGTGCTGCAGACGGTGCACTGCGCCTGCCTGCGACGAGTGCCAAGCATCTCGGTGTTGATTGGGTAGTGTCTTTCGACACCCAGCTGGATGCGGTCAGGAACGTGATCCCCACGCCATGCCGTACGTCTGTGAGTGGTGGTGCCATACTTCTCCAGGAGTTGGTATGCGACGTTGTACATGAACTCCCGGAATTTCAGCTTCTGGTTTGGGGACATATCCTTCTTCACCAACCACAAGTTGTAGGCGTTGAGCATCGTGATATCAACTAGGTGGAGGAAGAGCTTGTGATACCACTTCACAGTCTTCCTCAGACACTCAACGCCTGTCAGCTGACAGTCAGACTTGTCCACCAGGCGCATGTTCTTAGTGTAGTCCACTACCATGTCGGGCTTGTAAATGGTCTTCCTGGTTCGGTAGTGGATTTTGCCAGAATCCATCTGGGCACCTGTGTGGACGGTGGAAAGCAGGTGGACGTCTCGCTTATCCTTCCACTTCAGGGCTATCAGTTTCCCACACTTCTCGAGCTGCTTGAATTTCTGCCCCTTTCGTCGCCTTCTTCGCACATGCCTCTCGCGGTGTTCCAGGGCCAGGTCGTCTTCTGAAGGTGTGTCACTGGAGGAGGCATCTGTGAGAGGAATGACATTACCTGTGAACTTTGGCATAAACTTTCTTGTCTTTCTGACAGTCCCACATGACCCCGTTTGGTTGTCATGAAGAAACTGGCAGAGAGCAGGAGAAGTATACCAGTTGTCAGTGTAGATGATGTGGCCTTTGCCCAGGTAAGGTGCCAACATTTTCCTGACGATGGCACCTAACATGCCCACGGGGTCATTGGCAGCGGCTTTCGGTATGTCAATGTCAGTGCCTGTGTACACGATCATGTCAAGCACTATTCCAGTTTCGCAGTCACACAAAACGAAGAGCTTGATTCCGAACCTATGCCTTTTCAAGGGGATATACTGCTTGAAAACAAGACGTCCTTTGAAGAGCACGAGCGACTCATCAATCACCAAATTGAGGAAGGGGTAAAAGTATTTCCTATACCTCTCCAACAACATGGTGAACACATCCCGAACTTTCCATATCCTGTCAATCCTGTTAGGATTTTCGTTGTCTGCAAAGTGCATAAATCTTAGCAGCAACAAAAATCTGTCACGAGTCATGAACTTATTGAAAGTTGGGGTGGCGATGAGAGGGTCGTGCTTCCAATAGTGTTGCAACACATGCTTCTTGATCAGAGGCATGAGGAACAACAAGGCAAAGAACGTCATAAATTCTTCCACAGTCGTATCCACCCAGCCTCGTATTCTCGCTTTTGGAGAAAGGACGTCCAATCTGCCAAACACCCACCTGTAGTAGGCGTTTGTTTGGGCAACGATGTACGTCATTACCGCCATATCGAAAAAAGCGAGGAAGAAGTCGCTTTCGTTCGCTTGATCGTCACAGGGCCAGTCGTCAGTTGTTCCTGATGTCCCAGGATTGAACTGGGGCACGTCAGGTACAAAATTGCCCCCTGTCAGACCAATCGAACGAAGGCAGCCCAGGGATCGGAATGTCGTCTGCGTCGCCTTCATCGTCTGAAATATCGCTTCCATGGTCGCGATACAGCACTGCATCATCATCACCCTCCTCTTCACTTGACAGACGATGCCCTTCCTCATTCTCGTCACCGACGTCGGACTCACTCCCACTGTCCACTCCCAAATCCCCCCACCCTTGGTCCCGTGCTAGGGCTTCGTCGTCGAAACCCGGGCTGCCAATGTCCTGCGAATCACCATCAAACAGCAGGGCGGCATACTTTGATGGTGTCAGAGTTTTCCGGGTCACTTTTACACGTGCGGGACTCTTATGGACAGGGACAGCAGAGGCGGTGGCAGGGGCGGTGGCAGGGGCAGCAGTGGTGCGTGGCCATGATGGCAAGATGATGGTGGTGCCTGTCGCCCTTCTCTCTGTTCCTTGGGCAGGGGCGGCAGGGGCGGCAGGGGCAGCAGGGGCAGCAGGGGCAGCAGGGCCGGCAGGGACACCAGGGCCAGCAGTCACTTTCCCTCTCCCTTTCCCCTTCCCCTTCCCTTTTCCTTGGGCAGGGGCAGGGGCAGCAGGGGCGGCAGGGGCAGCCGGGCCAGGGGCGGCTGGTGGTGGTGGTGGTGGTAGGGGCACTGTGGCTGGCGTACTGGTTCTCTTCCCTACGCCCGTGCCTTTAATTTTTCCTGCCCCCGCAGGTTCTGCAGCCCTAGGGCGGCCTCCTGCGTCGCTGGTACCGGTGGCAGGGGTGGCAGTGGTGGCAGTGGTGGTGGTAGTGGTTGTTGCAGTGGCCTGGGTCGTGGTGGCAGTGTCCCGAAACACCAATGACCTCTGTACCTTTGTCGTGCTTGCACGTGTTTTTCGTGCTTTGGGTGCAGGTGTTTCGTCCTCCGAGCTGTAGGGCGTGTCGTACTGGTAGCTAGGGTCTTTAGCAGCCACCCTCTGCCTTCCACGGCGGCTAACACCACCAGAAGGAGGACTGGTTGTGTCATCAGGGAGCGAGCGTGAGGGACGTGTGGGCTCCATGACTAGTGCGTGGTTACTGGCGCGGTGGTGCTTGCACGAGTGCGGGGCGAGCGTTTGGCGGGGTGGTGTCGAGAGTTGACATGTAGTACTATACCCACACTAATTTTCAGACGCCTGGCTATAAACGCGCGGTTTTGGTACGCGTTCAAAAGCTCTGCTCTTAAGAGTCTCCCCGCAGTCCGCCGGGGGAACTCTTAAGAGTCTCCCGGCAGCTCCCGGGTTAACTGGAGATGTGTGCTTGACTGTGGATAAAGTAGGGAAAAAAATGGTGTATCATTACTCGTCAATACGAGGGGTTATGGACCTAGTATTTGACACGATTTCTTGTACGTCTAGGTGTCCCTGGGAACTGCGTTTTCTATGAAATATAGACCAAAGAAAGCGGCAGTTCGTAGGGGTACTTCGTTATTGTTTCGGAATACTATGATAGATACTGGTAACAAAGGTTATCTATACAATCTCTGGTTGGGGTAAGAATTGGAGTTACAGCATGGTGGCTAACACCTGTATTCATGGCTTGTCTAAGTCTTATGGGGGCAATGGTTCTACATCCTGGTGTACCCGTGGGTATCTTAATTTCTTATGAGTTTGGACATGTGGTTTTTAACATCTACTTCTCGGATGTAAGAACATACATAGATATGTGGCTGTCGGATTTGTTGGCATTGGCTCTACTTCGGGACAGGGCATGGGTGTTTTTTATATGAATGCATATTCTTGTTCATCATCGTATAGGTAGAATCGGGCGGGTAAGAGGTGTAGGACACGAAGTAAAATGGCGTAGTGTGGACTGTGGATACGAAGGAGGTAAGTGGAAGACGTATGACAATTGTGGAAAATTAAATGGAAAAAGGTGAACACAATGGCGGATAAAGATACTTAACCTAAGGATTGAATACATAGATTTTATGGGCGATGAGTCTTCAGAAACTTAGTCTGGTAAGACAAGATATGCTAGGGAATGTTAATATTAATACTTCAACTAAGGATTGAATACATAGATTTATGGGGGTGATGGGTCTTCAGAAACTTAGTCTGGCAAGACAAGATATGTTAGGGAATGTTAATATTAATACGTAACCTAAGGATTGAATACATCGATGAACGTCGACATTATAGTCGTCGTCCTAATAAGGTGATGAAACCTGGTTGATCTGCACTTGGCACAATACGACACAAGGACAGTGCCGCTATGTCGTATCAATACTGGTGGCAGTTAATATTATAGAGACACTTAGTTACTAGAGGGACAATGTAAGGGGGCGACTGAGCACGGGTTACATATATCTATACTCGTTATGGAAAATGATATACGAGGTCTAGGGACAGGCGTGGGTGTTTTAACTTCTAAGATATATAACATCTACTTCTCGGATGTAAGAACGTACATAGATATATGGCTGTCTGATTTGTTGGCTTTGGCTCAACCTAGGGACAGGGCATGGGTGTTTTTAATATGAATGTATATTCCTGTTCATATTCCTGTTCATCATCATTGTAGTTAGAAGTGTAGGACACGAGGGGTAGTGTACGTGAGGTGTGGAAAATGGTCAGTTTAGAAGGGTTAGGTAGGTGCGGCCTGGAGCAGCTTAGCCCTGCGGGCTTGGGCCTGTCTGAATTGGCTGGCTCGGTCAGCTGGTCCTTTCGTTCTGTGGACCTTTCTTTCGGGTGTTTCTGTGTGGTGTTCGCTCGTGGCTTCTGTGGTGGGCTTCTCGTTCTGGGGCATTTTACTTCCCTCTCCTTCATTATAGGCTCGTCCCCGAGCCTCAAGGGTGAAGTAAGAAGAAGCATAGTTATGGTGGGTCATTTTGAGGGTATTTAGAAGGTTCCACCAAGCAAGAGAGCGACGGTCAGGTTTCTTTCGTAGGTCAATGTATACCTGTAAGAATGTGTCCTCTGTGTTGTGGTGGGCGGTTGCCCGGGCTTGATGTGGGCGTTGTAGACGAGCTAAGCATCCAGTGGGGGTTTTTAGTTTACCCTTTCGTATGAAAGGTTTGTAGCTTTCCTCCGCGGGGGTACGAGTGAGGTGTGTGGGACTGACAGGAGGTCTGTTTAGTGTGGTGAATGGGTTACTAACCGAAGGGGAGGGATTAACGCGTGAAAACAGAGGTGGGGATGAAGGGGGGATATGAGTCTGGGGTGTTTGGGATTTTCTTGGGCAGTGTTGTAGGCTGGGGAAATATAGTGAGGCAATGCGCAAGATCGGTTTAGGTAAGGTGCGTGAAGGAGGTGTGTGAGAAGGAGGGGCCGTGTGTGTTGTGTGGCTTGGGTCTTTAGTGTCAGAACGGGGTGTTGTTTTTGTATAACTGTCTTTAAATCTGATGGGTCTGTTGATTATTCTACCTTTGGAGGTCCTGGTGGGAAGGTAGATGTTTGTCGTGGGACTTGAGTCGCTCGACGATGCTTTATATTGAGGGAAAAAACGTTTTACAGGTGAAGGGCCTTTATTGGGGGCGAGGTCGGGGGTTATTTGAGAGGTAGATGCGTGTGGAGGTTTTTGTTGGGTGAGGGTGGTAGGCGAAATGGAAGAGGATTTGGTGGGGGTATGTATGGGGGTTCTCTCAGGGGTGACTTTGTGGGGGGAGTTGTTTGGGGGTTCGATGAGATGAGGAGGTTGGTTGATGTATGGGTGGGGTTGCGGGGATAGTGGAGGGGAAAGGGGCGGATGCGGGGGGGTAGGGAGTGGAGATTTAAGTTGGAGGATTGGGGGTAGGTACGTGTGTGGGGTGTGTACTTTGGTGAGGTCGGTGATTTGCTGGTGATTATTCGTCTTCTTTCCCTTTGTGGGGGAGAATTCGACGAAGAAGAAGAAGAGGAGGAGTAGGAGGGTAGTGGTCTGGCAGCCCTACGGAACTTGGTTAGCAGGGTGTGTTTTCTGGAGGTTTTAAACGATTTTTGTCAGGGGCGTAAGTTGTAGCGTGAGGTTACTTTGTGTGGTGCGGTTGGGTGTGTACTTGGTTTGGGGTCGGGGTGGTGGTTTTCTCACTGTGGTGCCTGGTGGAGGTATGTCAGGGCTAGACGGGAGGGTTTCCGTTGTGGGTGGAGGTTTTCGTACTTGGATAAGTTGACTATCAGAAGTGAAGGAAGGTGTCATGGTGGAAGAGGGTGTGATAGTGGGGGCTTGGGGTTTGTGGAGGTTAGTTTGGGGGGTATGTTGAGGAATGATTTGTCGGTTCGATGCTGGAGGGCTTAGGCCCTTAGGGGTTTGTATGGGAATATTCATAGCCTGAGTGGAAGGGTGAGTAGGGGTGTTTAATTCAGGGTCGGACGTGTGGGGTGGGGTAATGTCTTGTGGCTTTAGAGGTTTAAACGCTCGGACGAATCTAGTTCGGAACGTGCGAGTCACGCCGTGATAATCGATGGTGACTTGAAAGGCATTTGGGACTTGTATGACGGTGTAGGGCCCGACATAGCGAGGGCCTAATTTGTTGGTGACAGGGAGGTTGGCTACCATTACGGTGTCATGGATGGCGAAAGGGTTTTTATCATCGGGGTTATCCGTTTTGGTGTCTTGACAGGTTTGGGCGGTATGGAGGGTGTTTTGCAGATGTTGCAATGGGTCAATTGTGGAGGTGTTGGAGGTGAGGTGAGCGTGATGATGGAACGGCAGTAACAGGGGGGGTACGCCGTAAACACGTTCATGAGGGGAAATACCGTCTTCTCGGGGACAGGTGTTCATGCCCCATTGTATCATCTTTAGTTGTGATGGCCAGTCTGAGGTGTTAAGAGCAATCATTCTTGTACGTAACTGGTTGTTGATGGTGCGATGGCTGCATTCGCATATAGCATTTCTTTGAGGCCAGTACGGGGATGAGTGTTTAATCTTAATACCGCATTGTTGGGTGAATTGTTGCCAAACGTGTCCACTAAACTCGGGGGCATTGTCCGATAGAAGAGCAAGGGGAAGGCCGAATATAGGGAACACTTCTGTGGCAAGCAGTGTGGCGACTGTGGTGGCTGTGTGGTCTTTAAATGGGCAGGCTATTAACATTTTTGAATATACGTCAACAAATGTGACGATATAACGGTTGCCAGCGTAAGAAGGAAACGGGCCCATGATGTCGAGGGATAGGACTTGGAACGGTTTGTTGGCAGAAATGGTACCAGCTGGGCCTGGGGTGCGTGATCTATCCTTCCCTAATAAACAAGGTTTGCAGGATTCTGTCACTCGTTGTGCAATTTTTGAGGGGTTGGGGGTCCAGTATTGGTCTGTGAAGATTTTTAACATCTTCTTTTGTCCAAGGTGTATGCCGTTTCCTTCGTGGATGGCAATCATGTAGTCGTGGGCAATGGTGGGGTCTAAGACTATGTGACCGGAGTCTGTGGCAAGTTGATCTCCCCAGCGAGTCAGTTTCCTGAAGACATTTAACGGTATCCAGGGTGGTCTGATTCTCGTTTCCCAAGATTGAATTAGGGAGGGGGCTGAGGGGGACTGACTGGCGAGCAGGTGTTTGGCAAGCATAATGGGGGAAAGGTCACTTTGGTGGGGGTCACGCGTGAGGGGGGGATTAACGGCGCGTGTGGGAGGATCAGTGGGGCGCGGTGTGAGGGAGTTAGAAAACAGAGTTTGTTGGAGGGACTGCGGAGGGTTGGTGGGGGAAGCGTGAGGTATAGAAGATGGGTTATTGGTGGAGGACTGATGTAAGGATTGGTGGTTGTTAGAAGGACGAATTTGGGGAGCTTTGTCGGTGGCAGTGACGGTTTGTTTGGAGTTTATATGGATTTGGTGGTTTTGTTTGTCATGAGAGGGCGAGTCAAGTGTGGGGTTGTGAAGTTTTCTAGGGGTGTGAATTGTGTGGGGGTGGAAGGGAGCTACTGACGGAAAACTGTCACAAGGGAATTGTTGTTGGTTGTGGGATAGCTGAACATTTCTGGGGGCATGGGGAAAACATTGTTGGGTACATCGGTCGGCATTTTCTCTGGAAACATGTGTACATAAACATTTGATAGAATTATGGTTACATATATCAGAGTCTGTCCTGAAAACATGGGAGGATTTATTCTGGACAGAGTTACGAGAATTGCGGGGATTACCGAGAGGGAGTTGCTTGGACTTGTCGTTTTTCGTTTGTTGAGGCATTTTTTTACTGAATTGGGTGATATTTTGAGAGAACTCGGGGCAAGGGGAGGGTTTAGGAGTCACCTTAGTGCTAGCTGCAACTTGGTAACCCTGACTCAGGGTTTGTTGAGGGGGAAGGTGTTTTTTCTTTTTGTGAATGGGTTTCTGCTTGATTGGTTTATCAGAGGCTTTGGGCTGGAATTTGTTTTTGAATGAGATCAGCCTTTGGCCGCAGTTAATCTGGGCCTGGAGTTTTTGAAGGAGGTCAGGTCCAAGGAAACCATCGTAATGTTTACAGTGGGAGGAAAATACTGTGAACGTGTGATAACAACGAGCATGGGGGGCAGGAGTAGTTACTGATAGGGGCAAAGTGTCTCCTAGGAGATTTAAGTAAGTATCAGTAGCTGAGATTAGTTCTGTTTTGGTGGTTAACAAGGGGCCAAATAGTCGGTAGTGTTGATCATAATAAGACTTGAACAGACATGACTTGGCAGCTCCCGTGTCGATTAACAAGCGGACAGGAATGTCCTTGATTTTGGCCATGTAATAAATGGGGGCAGTGCAATCAGTTATGGCGTCCCCCGCCGAGCCCATCGTGGGTGGGGGATACTTTAAAAATCCTGGGGGTTGGTATCTACCTCCTCCAGGGTTTCCTCGGTATCGTCTGAGGTCATGATATGAGGGGCTATGTCTTCGGTGTACATTGCCTCCATTTCTTCCTCTTGTCCCCACTCCTCTTCATTTACAGAAATGCGAGGAGTACAGGGGCGAGGTTTGGCAGAGTCACGAATTTGATGGAGGGCACACTGAGCATTACAGGCAGGGAAATCATAGGGGTTGATACTTACTAAGGTAGGGTTTTTACTTTGGTAGGTGTTGTAAGTTTTGTTCCGGTTGAAGATTCTGCGTGGCTGGGTAGGTTGGAACCGGGGTCTACTGGGTTGGGGCTTGCCGGAAGGGTAGGTAGGTTTGTTGTGGAAGGATGAGGATTGGTAGGCATTCTTGGAGTTGAAGGTTTGAGCCTTGGGGTTTTGGTTGTCGAGGTGCTGCGGGTGTGTGGGGAACCTCTTGATTACAGCGATTTGGGTGGGTGTTTCTGTGTGCACGGCCAAAATACGTCGGATCGTGATGAGATCTTTTTGATATCCGACGGAATCGTGCACACGGAAATGATCCTTTACTGCTGAGGGCAATTTTGATACCAGGTTGACCAGAATCTGCTGTTCTTGCTGGATTCTGGTCAATGTGGGGAAAAACACTTTGATGTGTTGGGCGATCTTATTCACTGTGGCATCTAGATCGCCTTCGAATTTAGTGTCTTGGAGATGGTTGTGGGCTACGAAAACGCCCAACGAAGGCTTAATGGACTCTATCACTATTGTGCAAAATTCGTCCCATGTGAGAGCAGGGTGCACTTGGTAGGCAAATAGGGAAACGGCTTTTCCCAGGTGCGTTAATGTCACGGCTATCTTTTGTGCGTCCGTGGTATAACTTAAGTCAAGTACGGGTTTCACGATGTCCATGAATGTTTCGATCTCATAAGTTTCTCCATCATAATGTGGGATGGGAATGTGAGAACGGTGCGCCATGATGTTATCGTGTTCTGGCTGTTCCAAACTTGCAATGTAATGCAACCTTTTATCCGAATCAAGAACCACCGCTGCCGCCAATGTTATGCTAGGTTTTTCCAGGTTAAATAGGAATGGAAATATCCCCAGGCTACCTTTAGGATCAACCTTTCCTGGTACCTGGCACGGGGTACGAACCTCTGAAGGGAATTTAACCCTCCTAAAAACCCACAGGTTTTGAGATGCCTTGGGTGGGGTTCGAACCCTGGTTAGTGACGCACCACCATCACCACCAGGCCCGCGCGCTAACCCACTGTACTACCACGGACGTAAAAGTATAGCAACCTTAGTCCGATTTTTAAGAACCAGGTGATAGTCTTGTGGTGTCTTCACGTGATGAGTTTATTGGACTTACCATCTACCATTATTTTACGCTATACCTGACGTCAACTCGGGTAGTACATTATTGTGGTTGCGGGACATTTTTGAGGGCACAACACTAACTAATATTCATCCCTACCCCATCCGGCGCTATTGTGGATAAAGTACGCTACCAATGTCCAATGGAATAGACGCTTTATCTGGGATAGACCAAAAACCCAAAATAAACTTATCAATCCTCAGTTCTGAAAGACTTATAAAGGTCAGAGCAGTTAAGAGAAGTTGCTTAAAAACAACTATCTTACGTTAGCTCGATAATGTGGACATATACATGACACTTGTACACTTTATTCAAGGCCCAACCTCAAGACTCCGAAAGTTCTGCATCAAAGTTCTTATAAAGACCAGAGTAGTCAGTGAGTTCTCTCCTGCATTAACTCGATTCTATTTACTTATGCAATGGCTAGGTATAGATAGTATTTAAGGTCCCAATCCAAGAGCTCGAGTAAAACTGTGCTAACTCAGTTACGTCAGGATCAACCCCTCTATCAAAACTCTTATAAAGACCAGAGTAGTCAGTGAGATCTCTCCTGCATTAACCCTTATTTAGCGGCGAGCAACATAAGTCGAGTTAAATAAAGCTGGACTATGTGGCGGCGCTCGACATAACTCGAGTGGCAATTTCAGCACGTAATGTGGCTGAGAGAGAGAGACAAGTGGTGGCAGGAGACTAGCGAGCGTATGACTGCTCCAGACCACCGCGGCGAACCTACTGACACAAATCTCAGCTCCCTCCTCCCTCTCTCACTCGCTACATACTCAATTATGTACTGAAAGTACCGAATTACCTGCTTTTTGCACTCGCGTTGCACGGTTATTGCAAGAAAACTATCCATCATACAAGGATCGTTATGGTGTCATTCGAAAGCTCTGTTTATGCCCTTTCAGGGATAGGTACTTGTTTTACGTTCTGGGTCTTATTTAGGCATGAAAATGATCACGTAAACAGCCCTATTTTGGCTAAAAACACCCCGCTGTGCGGTACACATAAATAAACCGCATAGGCCGCTCGTAAGGTGTTAACTCTATTCTATTTTACCTATCGCAAGGGCATATGGTAGATAGTATTCAAGGTCCTACTCCAAGAGTTCGAGTACAACTGTTGTCAAACCAGCCACGTCAGGACAACCCCATGGCCAACGCATCTACCGAAGACTGGATTACCTATTCTATGAATATAAATTAAGTGAAAGCATTATACTGCTATCAATACACATGCAGGAGCGACACCTGTGAGAAATACGATCTATATCTGGATAATAAAGACCGGACAAGTGTAATACTTCGATTTGAAGACAGTCCATAATAATCACCTAGATTACAGTAGAAGTAATTCACAGTTTTGAGAGTAAGATGTTGTAGAGCCTCGTTCGTGCGTCTTAATTGTGTGTTGTTCTTTACCATTATTCTAGTATTTACGTAATCGATATTCTTGTGCCAATAAACAGCTAGAGTATGAATGTACGTCTTGTTATAATTATCCTCTATTACTTTCCGTGTGTGTGTTAAAGCGATTTCGACTTCTCCAGTCAGGAAGTCCACTTATTTAAACCAATCAACCCCAGTAAAAACCTGGCATAACAGGTCATATGTTCATCATAGAAAAATATATGCACATGGAGAAGAAATATTACTTTATATGGTAAATAAAAACAAATTCTGTCAGAATCGAAGGGTTTAATTGTGCATACGAATCACTTTTAAGCACCTAATTTTCGCGGTCTGCGGGTTAACATTTGTTTGGAATAAGGAGTTAAAGGTCAAGGTCAAGACGAAGGAGAAGCAAAGCTGCGAGGTCTACCTTTATATCAGTTGGTCCCTGCCACTCCGCCGTGGCAGTAACCTATGGCAGTTAATCCCCGAAGACGAACACCGGGACCAACTAAAGTTCCCCGAATACAGCCATAGATTTGTTGGTAGTCTTGGCAAATCCAACGTCAAGGCTATTAACCTAATTGCAATGACGACTTGTCTATTTTGACTGCTATGTCGTCATTCCAACCGCGGTTAAAAAGAAAACGTCTAGAGTCTACTCCTTATCTTGCTCTAGGAGATGTTGTACATTAACCAAAACTACCACCGAAGGTGAAAAAAGCATAGAAGAGAAGAAAAAGGGGTTTACCTTAGTTACCGCTTAAGGCCCATCCCGTGTTCCGTCATGTGCAGATCCCTGTCGAACGTGCGCATGAGCGACCCTCTCTTGTCATCATTTTTTCACGCGCTCCATTGAATGAAGTCGCTTTTGTTGTGCTCCTTTAATTCACCCTGTTTAGGTTCGTTTCGGCTTATCTGGCCTTCTTTTTTGTTAGACAGATGTTATGTGATCTAGGGCACACGTAAATGGGCTCCTAAGTGTGTATAATGGAGACGCGTGTGGAAATAGCCTACCGAAGGTACGGGGGCGCCTGGCGTTCCTCGTATATGTTTTTCATTCTTTCTCTTTTCATATTCTTTTTTCCTGTTAGTCTGGGCATAGTTTAGCTTTTAGCTTAATTTAGCCTAGCTCGTTTTCTCATTCAGGAATTGCTATGCCCCTATGAGTTTTCATTTTTTCATAGCCTAGGTGTACCGTTGGTAAACAATCTGAGATTTCGTTGGTGGCGGTGCTGTTTGTAGAGTTTGTGTCGGCCGCATTATTAGCGTTATTCCCGAGTCCCCCCTTTCGAGTCCTTCACTGTGTCTCAAGGGCCTGGGCGACAGGTGGTTCGTGATACTCCAGGGGTACCCCACGGGGGCCCCTCTTTCACACCACAGGGTTTTTCGCCCCTGACACATTCTCTGCTCACGGCTAGGCCACCCTTTTTCTCACCAGTTTCATTTACTGGTTTTTGTTTTCTCTTCCTGTTTCACCTCCATCCTTTCATAGTCTTTTGCCCAATCCAGGGGTACCTCACGGGGGCCCCTGTTTGTGCGAAACCACCCTCCCTGCCAATTCTCCTCATGGGCTTTGCTCTATCTCTGTGGGTTGGGTGGTTCCTGGGGGATGTGCCTCCTCTCCCCTGGTGTGTCTTCCTTGCCTCTCCCTTTACCGGTTGAGTCAGGATAAATTCAAGGAAGACACTGCTCAGCTTGATGGCCATCATTGCTTGGAGTTCATAAGGAGATGACGCATTTTTTGTTGCCTTTTTTGGTATTCCCTAGACGCTCCTCTCACTTTTTTCGGCGCCGGACCATCTCGGCCGGTCCCGCAAATTTGCGGGAGCTCGTTTCGGTCCTCTGGGACGTTTCGGCTCCCGCGGAGATCGTTGTGGGGCCCCGCAATATTGCGGGAGGGTGGTGTCGGTACGGTTATGCCTCCATTGGCCCGCAAATTTGCGGTAATAGTTGGCTTTCACTATTGACTTTTTTTTATGTCATCTTGTTGCCTGATACTATATTGGTGTATACACTTTACTGGTGTTATAGGCCCTGCATGTAAGATGTTGAGTGGTGGTTAACACTTTCTCCATCTTTGCAGGTTCTGCTAGTGCTCTTCCGCCTCGGCCGCCCTCCTCACCTACCTCTGTGCTCCCAGTTTAGGGTGAGTACGGATACCTGTTTGCATGTGTGTTCCTGTTTCCCCATGCTCCTTCCCTGGTTCTTCTTGGACATTCTCTCCACTTACTCCTTCGACGTGCTGATTATGGTGTGTGTTCTTCTAGTGCAGGTAGGCTGCCTTGCTTTCGCCTTGGTTGTCGCTCCCCGTGCTTGGAGAGCCACAAGTCCTGCTTGCGCCACTCGCTCTGTGTGTCCTCTACGGCCTACCTCCCTGCTCTGTGTGGCACGTGTCTGGCCCTGGTGGTTGTGCTGCACCATGGCCCTGGTTCCTCGGCGGCGGCTGTGGCCTCTGTTTCCCTTCAGTCGGTGTGGACGATGGTCTCCCGCCACATTAGGACTGTGGACCACCGTTCCCCGGCCTTTGTTGCCGACCGGATCCGCGTCGCCCTGGGTATCCCTGACCCGACTGAAGGCCGTTCACCTGGCCCTCTCCCTGCTCGGGCCCTCTCCCCTGGGTCCCGCAGCCGGTCGTCCCATCGTCGGGGGGTTCCCCAGCTCCGTCCATGCTCTCGCTCGCCTCGTCGTCCGTCCTCTACTGCCACTCGTCGTCCTCCTGATCGCCTTGACGACACCCATCGCCCTCGTCATGGTTCTCACCCTGAGGCCGGGGTTAGCGGCTCTGCCCCTGTGCGCCCTCCCCTGGCCTCTACGGATAGGGGCTCTACTCCCTTCCGCCAGCTTCCCCAGCCCAGACGACTTCCTCTTACGTTGTCCTCTCCGCGCGCGGTTGTTCATGCTGTAGTTGGCCCTCTGCTCCCTCCTCCTACACTGTCCAGGAGGGTCCGCCTGGATGTCGTTGCTTCTCCTACTTCACCTGCTTCAGTGCCTAGTCTTCCTTCACGGTCTCATCCCACGGTGGAGGTCCCTCCCTCCTCCGCCTCGGTGTCGGGCCGCCCTGTTATCTCAGCCCCGGGGATCCTTGCTCTGTTTCCCCCCGCGGCTCCTTCTGGCCTCCTTTCACCCGGCCAGCCTTCCCACTCCCGTCGTCCTGCTCCTCCTCATTCTTCTCTTCCTGACCTTCACTTACCGTCTTGCCAGGGGGGTACCCCTCCTCTTGCCTCGGTTGGGTTTCGCGAGGTTTCGGGGTCCCCTTTCTCAGGAGCTGACGTGTCGCTGGAAGAGGGGGATGGTGCTGTTTCCCCCTCGGCCGTTCGTGATCGGGGACGAGTCCCTCAACGGCGACACAACCGTCGTCGCTCGCCTTCCTTGGGCCGCGACGCTGCTGGTTCGTGTTGTGGGTCTCGCTCCCGCTCACGCTCGCCCCTGCGGGCCGACCAATTTGGGGGGGGGTCGCCTCTCTCGGATCGATTGTCGGCTATGCAGGGCTGGGTTGTGTCACGCTTCGACGGGCACTTGGAGTCGATGGAAGGCTCCCTCTTCTCGCGCTTCTTGGCGGTGACTCACCCTCAGCGCCTCACCCTACCTACCCCTGCTACGGTCCCCCTCCCTTCTGCAGGCCTACGCTCTGGTCAGACTTCAGCCGCCCTGACATCCTTCCGGCTGTTCAGTCCCTGGCTGTGTTGACGGGTCTGTCCTCCTATGGGAGAGGTTTGTGCGACGCCGGTACGCCTGGCTTAGCCATCATGCTCGGTCACCCTCTCCCATTGGAGGCCTGGTTTGCTGAGGCCTTCGACTTCACACATCGATCCGTCGACGGCTCTCCTTCAGTCCCTCCCCCGGAGTCATCGCTGATTTTGCCTCCTCTTGTGTCTGTCGGCGGGTTGGACGGCGCGTTCTGGTCCTGGATGAGCGCGCCCGTTCTTGAACTTTGTTCTATTGCTACCCCGTTCTTCTCTCACCCGGATCAGCCCTCTGTCGCCAAGGTTTTTCCCTTGCGACAGAGGGTGACGGACTTATTGTCTTGTCTTTAGGTTCCCTCCAGACGTCTGTTCACCACCTGCGGCTTTTTGAGGCGTCTGCGCCAGGCGATCTTCGCGAGGGTTTGGACCGCGTTCAGCGGGTCCACCTTCGGCTCGCGGTGTCTTTGGTTCCCGAGCTGAAGGCGGTTTTGTGCGCGGCAACTTGGCGACGCCCGACGGTACGGTCCTCGTTCTGCCGGCCAGCCCCCTTGGATATTCGTCATGGTTTGTTGTACTCTGCGCTATATACGTCGGGTTTTTTTATGTGGATGCTTGGGAATGCTACGCTTCTCTGTCAGCGGCCCCTGCTTCCGACACGCGACGATGCGCTGTGTCGTTGCGGACCCTGCTCACGTCACGCACCGACGCGCTGTGTCGCGCGCGTGGTCTTCTCAGTCCCGTCCTTCTGCCGGTCCTTTTCGGGGTGCTGCTGCAAGTGCTGCTGCCTTGCACGGGCGCAGGACTGGGACGTTGCAGGCCAGTGCGTCGGTTCCGCCTCGCACTTCTGTTCTTGCCCCTTTCATCCCCGCCGTGCCGGGGCTGGCCGGCCTTCCACTTCCGGCTGCCCTTCGACGGGGTCAGCCCCGCGCCAGCCTGGGGTTGGGGTGGCCCGCCCTTTTCGACGAGGTTGGGGGGGGGGGGTAGAGGAGGTCAACGTGGCGCTCATGCCCGCACGGCCCGTACCGGGGGTACCTCCACGTCAACACAATGTGTAGTTCTCTGGGTCGGCCTCCTTGTTCTCCTTCTCGCCTGGCCGACCGGGTCGCTCCCCTCCTCTTGGGTGCTCCCTCGGGTTGTTTTCGCCCTTGCGCCCCTCGGTAGCCGCGAGGGACGTTGGGGGCGGCGGGTTGCGCGGAGGGGTCTCCCCTGGAGGTGGACGTCCAGACCCCCACTCCGCTCTTGTCACCGACGCCGGCCCATCTCTTCAGAGGTGGCCCACGTGTTCACTTCCATGCCCGAGCTGGGTAGCGTCGAGGGAGTTGACCGCCGGTCACCCGGTTTTCCTCTCCCGTGTCTTTCTGGTACCGTCAACGAACTGCGACGCGATGCGACCGGTGGTGAATCTGTCGGCCCTCAACGGGCACATCGTGCACACACGGTTTCGGATGCTGCCGGTACCCCTGGTACGCCTGGCCCTGTGCCCTCTGTCGTGGGTAGTGTCGCTGGCCCTCCAGGATGCGTCTTGGCTCGTTCCTCTCCATCCTCGCTTCCAGCGATTCTTGGCCGTTCGGACTTCCGATCGTGTGTTCCTGTTCGACGGCCTTCCCTTCGGTCTCCACATCGCGCCGCGGATCTTCTCCGCACTGGTGGGGCAGGCTCTGGGTCCTCTCCTCAGGAGCGGGCACCAGATCCTGTTTTCCTTGGCCGATTGGTTGGTAGTTTCCGAAGCCCTAGGACTGTGCATTGGCGACGCCCTCACAGTCGTTCGCAACATCGCCCGGTTGGGGTTCCCCTTCGCTGTTCCCAAGTCACGCTTGACCCCGTCGCGTGTCGTGCCATGGGTCGGTCTCGCATGGGTTTTGTCCGGCGCTACGGTGTCCCGGGGTCTGCCGGCCACGGTGCACCTTCGGTGGAAGGTCTTCGCCGTGTTGCACTCGGTCTCCCTCCCGGGGTGGCTCTGGGACTCGTTCGTGGGTTCGCTGCATTGGGCCGCTCTGCCCCTTCCCTTAGGGAGCCTCTGGCTACTCCGCCTCCTCCTCATGGGCACCGCGGTGTTTCCGTTGCCCCTATGGATCGGCTCCTGCCGCTCCCGCGTACCGTTCGCAGACGCTTCGGTCGCTGGGTTGCTCGGGGCTCGCTCTCTGCGGCTGTGCCCTGGACCGCCCCCCCGCCGACGGTCTGGGTAGCCACAGATAAGTCGAGCGAGGTTGGGTAAGGTTCCCGATCGAACCTGGGACGTCCACTTCCCGGCAGATGGGTGGGTCTCCCTCCACTTACCCGTCTATGCCCTCGGACTGTTGGTTCCTTTGTTCTTCCTGCGGGACCACGCGCTGGCCCTTCGGGGTAAGTCGGTGGCCTTCGGGTTGGAAACTCAGACAAGCTGTCCCCTGTTTCCTTATGCGGGGGTCCTCCAGGTCGTTGACTCTATTGGGGGTCTCGGTGGAGTTGTTCTTCCTCGCGGACCGACACCCCTTCTCCTTGCATGCCTCCTCCCTGCCCGGGCCTGCCACCCTGTGGGCAGCCGCCCTGTCGAGAGGGCAGGGCGTTCTTGTAGAATGGGCGATGAAACGGACTGTGTTCGCCGACCTCGCGGCTTCCTGAGGTGTTCCGGAGGTCGCCTTGTTCGCATCGGGGGTGCCGCGCCAGTTGCCTTTGGACCTTTCCCTCCGGCCTCGCGCTCCGAGGGGGGTCCGGACGCTTTCATGGTAGCCTGGTACAGGTGGGGGTCGATATACATCTTTCCACCACCAGACGCGCTGTTGATGTGCCCAGTCCTCGCGAGGCTGCGGCTGTACCACGGCTGCGTCTGGCTCCTCGCGCCTCTGTGGCCGGCACGGGCTTGGTCCACCCGGTTGCCGCGGTGGTGCCCGAGTCCGGTCCCTCTACCTGTCTCCGGCTTCCACTTGGGCTAGGTTGGGGACCTGCGGACCTCGTTGGCCTTCGCATCGTGCTTGTTCATGAGGCACGGTGGCTCCCGGTCCCCGGCCGGGCCCTGACTGACTTCCTGCAGCGTTCCTGGCCGTCTTCTCCTTGGGGGACTTACGGGACCCGTTGGAGGTCTTTTACTAGGTGGCTACAGGCCACTCGCCTGCCAGTTGGCTCTCCTTCCCTCGTCCTCCGCTCCTTGTTTCACCTCTTCCGTACACGTCACTTTCAAGTCGACGCTATACGTACCCACTTGTCTGCCGTCCGGGGGGTCTTTGGGTCCGTCGCTGGGCTGGTCATTCCGCCACAGGAGCTGGATTCCTTCCTGACGGCTGCCTTCCGGGATCGACCGCCTCCGCGCCAGGTCCCTCCGCAGTGGGATCTGGGGCGGGCTCTGGTCCTTCTGGCTTCACCCACGTCTACAAGGGCCGCTACGCCGGTTCCGTTGCTCGGGCGTCCACTCTTCCTTGTCGCTCTGGCCACTGGGGATCGGGTGTCTGCACTAGCGGCATTGTCACGGCCCAGGGACTGCGTGCAATTCTCCCCGTCCTTGCATGGCGTCTCGTTCGCCTCCTCCCCTCCTTTTGTTACCACGCATGGGAGGGAGGCCCCCGCTTTCCCGCCTTTCGCCGTCCAGGCTTTACGGCGTGGGCATCCTCGCCATGTTTTGTGCCCGGTGTCAGCCTTGCACTCCTCTGTTGCGTCTGTGGCGCCGCCTTCGGGTACTGCTGTGTGGGTGTCTCCTCGGACAGGTGGGAGGCTCTCGCAGGTGCAGATGGGCCGCCACGTTTGTCGGACCGTTCGTGCCCGTCACCCTGTTTGTAGGGGTTCTGCGCATGATGTCAGATCCTTTGCTGCCTCCTTCCGGTTCCTGCCACGTCGATCCTTACCTGCCATCGCCTCAGCGGTTTTGTGGGTCTTCTATCAATTCCTTCATCTCCTCCTACCTCTCCGTGTCCATTGTTCGACCCCCTCGGCCGGTGATTGCTCTCGGGGGTCGTGTTTCCTGGTGCTCTGGCGAAGATCCCTGGTCCCTCGTTCTTTTCCTTCGTTTTATTTGACAAAGGGGGGGAGGGGGTGTACGGGTTTGCAACACTGGATTGCAAGTTTGGGATTATGTATTGTTCCAGTACATAAGTGTTTTTGCCACATTGAAAATTGTGTTTTGTTCTTGTGTTCAGTGTTTTTGTTGTTTTTTTAAGAAAAGGGATTTTGGGTACAGTACCTTTTTGGTTTCAGACAAGTCTATGTTTTTGCATTACTATGAATGACGGGCATGTGTTAAAACTGTTCTTTTTAGCTACTCCTCAGTTTTTCACTCTTTTATTAAACTCTCTTGTTTAAATTGTGTCTTTGTCATTCATAATTTTGTTTTATGCATTGGTTTTTTTGGTAGGTTGGGCTTGGATGTCCTCCTCCTATTTGTTATGCAGCCTTGACGTTGGATTTGCCAAGACTACTAACAAATTGGGAGGTTTGACGTCCCTCCCAACCTACCAAATAGGAAAACCTACTATTTGGTAGTAGTCTTGGAAAATCCAACGTACATAATACCCTCCCTCACGCCGGACCCCTGCCCATCCGCGTTCTTCTCCTGACGTGAGATGTGATGACAAGAGAGGGTCGCTCATGCGCACATTCGACAGGGATCTGCACATGACGGAACACGGGATGGGCCTTATGCGGTAACTAAGGTAAACCCCTTTTTCTTCTCTTCTATGCTTTTTTCACCTTCGGTGGTAGTTTTGGTTAATGTACAACGTCTCCTAGAGCAAGATAAGGAGTAGACTCTAGACGTTTTCTTTTTAACCGCGGTTGGAATGACGACATAGCAGTCAAAATAGACAAGTCGTCATTGCAATTAGGTTAATAGCCTTGACGTTGGATTTTCCAAGACTACTACCAAATAGTAGGTTTTCCTATTTGGTAGGTTGGGAGTACCTCCCAGTTTCGCCAGGCAAGGTATATGAGACTACCTCTCCCAAGTACAGTACCTTGGCGCCAGGCACCGATACGTCCACACGCGACCGCAGACCAGAAGAAACTCTCACGCCGATTGACATCACAGCAACACAAATCACAATTTCGGCAAGAGATTGTTCTGTGTGCAGTTGGTTGGCCTGTCATTGAAATTGATTAGGGCCCGTGTCTACCCCATAAGTCTGATAAGAAGCACAATGACCTTTATGATTTGACAGGTAAGATTCTGAATAACAGTTTAGCGAAAACTATGGGATAGCCTAGGTGTAGATTTATCAGTCAAACAGCTCAAAGGTTACAAACTTGATACATTTAAGTACAACATAGGCTAATTCATTATCAGGAAAATGGTGTGGAGTCAAAGACACCGCATAAGCTAATAAACAAAGACAGTAGAGCTAGTGTCATTCATTTTGTTATTGACAATTTGACACTGTTGCCAGAACCCATTGTTAACTACAGTAGGCCTACACTTCACTGACGATAAAGCTAAGTTTCTCGATATTTAATGGAAAAACATGAAACTACTCTGTCTCTGCATCATATAAAGACCAAGTTAATATAATTAGCACCATATTTTACTACAAAATCTTCAAAATAACTGAGAAATCTTGATGGGAACGTTGCAATTTACAGTCAAAGTGAGGAAAAAACTAAATAAGATGGTCACCAATTTTCCCATGGATTTTTTTATTTTTCCCTGATAGTTTTCATCAATATATAGTGTTTGGAAATAATTGCAACCCTCGGCGAAACCGTTTTCCCCATTATACAACGATCTTAAGACATGCCGCCCGATAGTGGGGAGGGCTATGAAGTACAGGGAAAATGAGGGGTTAAATGCGTAAAACGGCGATTAGGCCTAAAACGTATTTTAGCAAAACTTGGCTCGGGTTTTAAGGTATTTCTAAGGCCTAAAACCCAA
Source organism: Paralithodes platypus (assembly GCA_032716605.1). Classification (NCBI taxonomy): domain Eukaryota; kingdom Metazoa; phylum Arthropoda; class Malacostraca; order Decapoda; family Lithodidae; genus Paralithodes; species Paralithodes platypus. The sequence goes on from CM064582.1 coordinate 17,767,000, forward strand.
TATTTCGAAAACCCGAGCCAAGTTTTGGCCAAAGCTGGCTCGGATTTTGAGAGTTTGTAGACAACAAAATGACAGTAGCCTAACCTCATTTAGAAATTTGGCTCAGGTTTCCCGAAATTGCAAAGCCATAAAACCTGAATTTTGGAAAACCCGAGACAAGTTTTGGCAAAACTTGGCTCGGATTTTGGGAATTTTAAGAGTAGGCTAAACAAATTACAGTAACCTAATTTAGAATTTTGGCTCATATTTCCCTAAATTACAAACCCCAAAAAGCATAATTTTGGAAAATTCGAGCCAATTTTTGGCAAAACTTGGATCGTATTTTGAAAATCGAAAAAGACTAACTAAATGTCGGAAATCAGCTCATGATTTCCCTAATTACAAAACCATATAACAAGATTTATCGAAAACGTAGCACTTATTTAAATCATAAATATCCAGTAACATAGACCTAGTACATTGGATACAAGCCTAATCCACACCTAACGCCTACAAATGTGTCCGTAGTACCTAGTAGGCCTACGTGGGATACAACATGGCGGTTGGGCCGGCGCCCATTTAGTAGCCTACCGGTATTCGGCCGTATCTGTAAATACGAATGCGAGTCACTTCGAGCGAATTCCTGATCGAGCGGATGCACAATCTAACCTAACCTAACCTAACCTAACCTAACCTAACCTAACCTAACTTAACTTAAATGCGCCTCCGCTCAAAGTGTCCAGATACCGTAAATACTACCGCAACTACGAATCTTGTTTCTGAGACCTAGTATATTAACCTAACCAAACAACCCAACCTATCGACAGAGATGGGCCCAAAAAAATGGGACTAAAAAGCTGGTGGACAGACCTCGAGACGGGTGAAAATAGCGTGTGTACGAATCGGTGCCGTCTATAGGAAGATATTGACAACCATGTTACGACAAAATTCCATTTTAGTGCCATATATTTTTATTAGGTTTTGCCAAGGCTTAAAACACATTTTCATATTATGTTTAGAGCATATAAAATCCATATTTGTTTTCAAATATTGCAAAATAATTGGTGACCAACTTATTTAGTTATACTAAAGTGAGACTAAACTTTGTTACCTAAACATGCTCACATTCACTCCGACATGAATTGTGTACTAAATGTGAGCACATTTAGCCTAGGTAACATAGGCTAATGAAGTCTCAATTTCAGTTGAAAAGAAACGGACTAGGCCAATAGGTTTGAGTCCCGAAGGGAAGAATGAAAACCTAATATTGGAAAATATAGCCAAAACTACCACTAATTTTACCATGGTTTTTCTTTTTGGTTTTAGGTAGTTTTCACCTTTATTATTTTATAGGCTACAGTACCGTAGTTGAAATTAGTTACAATCCCCGGAGAATGTTACATTTCCCATTATCCAACGATCTTAACCCTTAAAGAGCGGCGCTCGACTTAAGTCGTGCACCAATTTGCAGCAAGTTAGGAGCATTATTAAGGCTTTTAAAGGGTTAAAATCAAGTGCAAATTGCCGGGAGCGCAGCAGGCCACACGTCCGACACCCAGGGCTTACCGCCACCCACTGACTCACGCTCCCTCTGTTCTCGAGAGGATGGCAGTGTTACCATTAGTGAGCGTAGTGGGAACAAATATGCCGCTATACGCTAAACTCGATCCCATGTTGGTGGCACCACTGCATGAGAACCACGAGTGCTACGTAGCTCGTTCTGGTCTCATTTTGAAGCTTTTAGCGCCTAGTTTTTTGCTGAATACATTTCTTTTCATGCAGATACTTGATTGATCATTCAGGAGGGCCTGAATATGCCCAAAATAGCCCAAAACACCCTGCTAGACAAGGGTTAAAACACTCAAATGTAGCCTAAGTCATTTTCAGAGTAGTCTAGATATGCAATTTTGTGCCTTTGGATACAGGATGGGTTGAGGGAGGCTTTGCCCCTCCTCATCCCCCCCCCCCATGATGTTTTGAAATCAGCATCTATTTTAACAGTAGGGGACTTAATAAGAAATTCACTGCCATCTATAGGGAGATTTTTTTTGTTATTACAGTACTTTATATAGTGCACATAAAATAAATTTCCGGAGGTTGAAACACATTTTAATATGATCTTTGCAACATCCTTATTCTATAATTGCCTTCAAATATTGAAAAATAATTAGTGGTAGTTTCGGTAATAAGTACCCTAATATTTAGTAGTGGCCCCGGAATCATTGCGATGCGCCTTACAAATGTTATGGCCAATTTTTGAAGCCCTGGCTTGCCTAGGAACCTGACTGCCTAGGAGCTAAAATATAGATTGCCAAATCTTTGTGAGCGAACGCTCAAAAACACTCACGGACTCGTCCGTATAATGATGTGGATGCCACTACTGAAAAAAAAAACTAAAAAATAATCAAATAAGAAAATAAAAATTCTAAAATATGATCTGGCAGAGTGCGCTTCTCATGCGTCTGCTGTTATCTTTGCGCGTCCCCGGGCCCTTATCTGGGCTCTTACGTCCTCACTGATATATCAAGACTCTCTTAGTAATACAGCAGATGAATGGGAAGGGGATGGTTGGGAGGGCCGGAATCGTCAATGATTCCGGGGCCACTATTAAATTATAGGTTTGAGTCCCGGAGGGAAGAATGAAAACCTATTACAGTATTTAGTAGTGGCCCCGAAATCATTGACGATATGCCTATTAGTAGCCTATAATAGTCCCCTTTCAAGCGCCCGTGGTACGCATGTTTGAAACACCCGCCGCGGGGAGAAAGAGTCCTACATCATAAGTACAACGCTAATTCTCTTATGGAATCGCCTTATGATTGGGTACTCACTACGAAAAAGTTTGTAAGAAATGAAAAAGAAAACATAACTTAAAACTTGTTATATTAATGCTTACCATCACATGGATGTCTTATGTGGATTCTAGCCCAGACGCTGCTCCAAGCTACGCCATACTTCCTTCAATGACATATCAAGACTAACTCAAGACATTAAATGAATGGGAAGGGGATGGAAGGAAAGGACCTACATCGTCAATTATTTCGGGGCCACTACTAAATATTAGGTTTTCATTCTTCCCCCCGGGACTCAAACCTATAATTTATTAGTGGCCCCTCCATCGTTGACGATATGCCTGATATCTCAAGACTGGAGGGGGACATTCGTGACAATATCAAAACCACTAACAAATACCATAGGTAGAGACAAAGAACCATATACCGGTAACAAACTCAAGTCTTTATTGCTTACATACAATAACAGTAAAAAATGGAAAGAAAGCAGTGCGCTGCTTCGAAGAATATCTGCTTATACATGACCGACTAGGTACATTTGATAGAATATCACATTGAGATTCATAAAATTGTTTTCCAGGAACATTCTTGTATTCCTGTTCAACTTTGTAAAGGCACACATAATTCATTTGATTATATCTATGTCCTTAAAACAAATAATGTGTACATTCCATATCATTTGTACACTTTATACTTAATACCCTATAGTTGTAACTATGATAGATATTATAATTATAAAAAATAAAAATAAAAATATTTTTTGAGCTGTATAACCAGCTTGACTTATTAACCCTTCTTTAGCGGGGCCCGACTTAAGTCCGTATCTAAAAAGCTGGACAATGTGGCGGGGCCCGACTTAAGTCCGTTTGCAATTTTGGCGCAATACTGTATTGGCTCTGAGAGAGCCGAGCGGTGGGAGGAACGTAGGTTGCCTCGTGACCGCTCGCCACGACCGTCGTGGGCCCACTGACATGTACTCCACACTACTCCACCCTCTCTCACTCGCTACACACGTAATTATGTAACGAAATGACCGTATTTTAGCGATTTTGCCCTTCGGTTGCACGATCGTTGCAAGACAACCAGTGATCGTAGAAGGATGGTTCGGGTGTCATTGGAAAGCTCAATTTACGCCCTTTCAGGGATACATACTTGTATTACGCTCTGGCTCTTGTTTATGCATGAAAAAGAGCTCGGAAACAACCCTATTTATGGTAAAAACCCCGCTGGGCGGCACGGTCAAATATACCGCCTAGGCCGCTCGTTGAGTGTTAAGTATCACAGCTCGTGATTTTATCACATAGTCCAGCGGAGAGTTTCTAGGGGTCTTTGGGCTTACTTGTACCCCCCCCCCCCTTCCTTTTCTACCTTTAAGATTAAACTTAATTTTAGTAGCACATAGACTAACTAGACCCGCTGACGTAATGCCACACAGGCAAGTTTTGGCTTATCTAGAGCCAGAGACAGATACCGCATCAGGAAAGTAAGATTGGAAGCCCACAATTTAGTGTTAGCTATGTCATCAATTGAATAATTTTGTAAAATTCGTGGAGAGACAGCCCACTTTCTGATGTCATGGGCTCTGCCCACTACAACGGGATTACTTTCACGAATTACGTCTACAAGTAAGGAAGCTAATTTTCTTCTTGTGACGCGAGTACCTGTGCTATTGACCCACAAGGCTCCTTGTTGTTGGGGCTGTGACACCCTCATAAACTTGATTAATGCCTGCACCGGGCACAAGACGTGATTCGTGTGCCCGTGTTGAAGTGCCGGGATAGTAAAATCAGAAAAAAACATGATCACAATGCTCGTTCTTTGCTACGAATGTGGGAGAAAGAGCGATTTGTAATTTTTTGTATTAAGTCTCCCAAACCTGAGGCAATTAGGTTCGTTGCTCATCGCCGTCAGCTCAGATACCCTGTTTCCTGTAGCCAAAGCCATAAGGAACACAGCCTTCTTTAATAATGAGTCAAAATCCGGCGCATGGTTATACTTGCTCGAATGACGCAAAGATAAAGCTTTGTCCAGTGACCAGGTAGGCATGAGCTGACGTGGTGGTGGGCGAAGTTTGAAACATGCCCTCATGAACCCTTTCTCCTCCGCCTGCGGTATGGATAGACCTGTAAGGTCGTAAAAGGGGGTTCTAATGGCAGACAAGTGATTATTTAGCGTAACTACAGAAAGGCGTTTTTGTTCAAACAAATAGGCTAAGTACTTAAAACCAAAGCTACTGATGCATCTGTTTGCGCCGTTTCTACTATCCAGGTTGTGAATGTTTTCCAATGAGCTTGATATTGTCTCCTGGTAGACATAGTATATACTGATTAAGAACTTTATTAGTGACACTCTCTCCATACGAAGTTAACTATTTAGCATTTTGAATGTCCAGAATGCAAAAGTCAGCGAGGTCTTTAGGTTGCCAATTGTCTCCAAGTGGAAGCACGAGACCGGGAGCGACACCAGGTTCTCGCACCACATTTTCAATTGGTGGTACCACACCTGAGCCGGCCCAAGAGGCGCGATCATCGAGACTTGGCCCCGGTAACCCCGTAGTTTGTGAACTACTTGACACATGAGTGAAGCGTCTGGCGGCGGAAAAAGATAGATGGAATTCCACTTGTTCCAGTGCTCCAACAATGCGTCTGGACCCCCCGCCGAAGTCACTTCCCGGCGGGTTAGGTAGAGAGGGAGTCTTGTGGGTCCCCTCGGACGCGAATAGATCCACCTGTGGACGGTATGGCTCTGCAATCATCTGGTTGAAGATGTTTTGCGTGATTGCCCATTCTACTGTGGTGCTCTTTCGCCGGGACAGAGCGTCTGCTCAGACGTTCGCTACGCCCGGGAGGCAAGATGCATGAAGATGAATGTTCAGCGTTTCGGCTGGAGCAAAAATCTTTTCTGACAATTCTAGCAACTACCGAGACTTCGCTTACCCTTGCTTTTGAATGCAGTGTACCACGCTCAAATTGTCTATTAAAAAAGCTATTGATTTCCCCCCGTAAGGAAGAGCCGTGAGTTTGAAGGAAAAAACAAAGGGACTAGAAGCTATTGTTGGTTGATATGAAAGTTCTCGGCTTGGGACCAAAGACATTGACCCTGGTGGCCTAGGTTCTACTGATATCCTCAGCCTATTGTCTCTGAAGCATCTGTGTCTACCCATACCATAGGTGGGGGAGAAACCCACGTCATTATTGAGTGCAATGTTTCCCTCCTCGCCCAGACCGACAGTAAATTGTGAATTAATGGAGGAATGTTTCAAATTTTTTCGCCGGCCATAGCGGAAAAAATATTATTTCCTTCCAAGATTAATCTCTTTACTTCCAACCAGCCCAACTACAAAGTTGACTCCAGTTGAGAGAGCCGACCAGGGACCCCCAAGTCCTTCTCGTCGTGTTCAGATTGTGGAGAAAAAAACAAATTTCTTGCGAAATCTGTTGCGGTTATCCACAGTCTGACTGAGAGTAAGGTTGGCTGTGTCCTAGCCCAGCCCTATCCACTGAATTACCCGTGTGGGAACAAGATGCGACTTTGCCAAGTTGACCTTGAACCCTAGGGATAGTACATAATTTATGATGTGATGGCATGGATATTGCATAAACTCTCTGACTCCGCAAATATTAGCCAGTCGTCTAGGTATCACAACCCTTTGATTACTTGATTTACCCTTGGCCTAGGGGCCTGCTGGACTAGTTTTGTGAATATGCTTGGTGCCAGGTACCCCAAAATTGGTATTTTAGTAAAGACATAAGTATCTTGATTGATCCTCAAGGCAAGGAATTTGTTGTCTTGAAGGTACCTGCCCACCGGCAGTTAACCGGTCTAGCGAGCACTTCTGGCTTTGTGGCGGAAGAAGTTGCTTGACTATTTACTGTGAGCGTCCTGAAGGGTGAATTTTCTTTGACCATGAGAAATCAGACACGGGAGAGTTACTACTGGTCGTATCTGAACACTGTCCCTCTTTGGCCTTATATAAGTCTGGACGAGACAACATGGCAAGTTGGATTGGCCGGGACAATGACATGTTTTTGGGGAACCTTGCCTGGACTAGTGACTCCACCTCTAAAGAAACACAATTGACTTTTAGTCTGACGTAAACGAGGTCGCCGGAGCCACCGTCAGGTGCAGCCCTTGTGCCATTGTCCCTGCCCACGTCCGCCGGGGCCTGGCCCGGTGACAACCGTAGAGACCCCCGGTACTCGACTGGGTCTGTCCTACGGAACTGCCCTCGGATCCACTCGCCTTCAAAAGGCCCCGGGAGAGAGAGAGGTTTTTATGGAATCATAAGGTTGGTGTTGATAGGGATAGACGGCTGCCTAGTATTGGTCGATGTCGCTCCCTAACTGGAAGTTATAGTAACCTATCTCACTTGTTCAGTTATGCGGCGATTAACAATTTATTCAGCATATGGTGAACTGCCTGCCTAGTCTCAGTGTTAATAACTGAAGCTGTCAACACAGGAGAGAGGATTACCCGGTGGTAGATATTCCCGGGCAACCCTCTCACCATGAACAGTCTCAGGTGTTGCCGAGCGCGAACCGCTTCCAACAAGGCTATCCGTATGTCACTGAGGGATCTAACCGGGTGGGGGAGCAGAAGTCGTTGGAACAAGACTATCGTCTCACTAATACCTTGATCTGCTTTAGAGTCTACTGGTTTAGCGATGGACTGGGCAGTTTGGTGACTTGAGTAAAAATTGTGAAACAGTCTACAAGCATTATCTCGCAATTTAAAATCTCTATGGAGGTCAGTCAAAAGAGGAGTATTGAAGGGATCCTGGAAGTCCCGTTGTGATAACTGAGGGGACGAAAGGAATTCAAAAATGGAAGGGGGAACACCTCCGGCTTGAGTACTCATTAAGTCAAACTCAAGGTGGTTGGAAAGAGGGATAGGCTGGGAGGGCTGTGACGTTAATATTATAGCAAACTGTTGCGCCTCTTTCTCCCAGTCCACCCATGGACCAAAACCTACCTGCCCCAGGAGCACTTCCTGACTGCTCGACGGAAAGCGCGCCGGAGTTGTAACCAACCCCAGTTCCCGTGCCTTGAGGGAATCATAACCGTGTACGCCGTAAGGCCGGGAGCAGTCCGGACAATTTAGCTTTGCTGGGGAAGGTGGTCAAAGTTGGGAAGGTACATATACAAAATATTCATAATTCCAGACATTAGGAATAGCCTTGATTGGTACCTTTAAAAGTCTACCTTGTGCGTCCTTAGCTCGGAACTCCCTATTCTTACTTGTCTCCATTACCCACTCACCAGGGACTGGGATCTCCCCCGCAATGGACTTGTGCGCAGCACCTGATTTGGTTGTTAGGACTGGGAACCAAAAACAATCTGATTCCGGCAAGCAGGGAACCGAGGCAATAGCCTGTAACTGTTTATCTAGAGAAAGGGGGTAGAAGTCTGCATTGGTACAAGCATAGGTAGATGTACGAGCGGCGGGTACTGTAGTGCCACTCGCCGGGGGACATGAATTAGTTACGTTAACCGGGGAACAAGCCGAAGTTGGTAGTACACTAATTTTGGATGGTTTTAGCGGTAGCACAGAGGTACTCGGGGGAGCTCCCAGCGTAGTTGTGGGAGTATTTCGAGACTTCTTAGGAACATAGCATTGATTCAAAACTTTATGTAATATGTTATCAAGATGATTGGCTGTGATACATTTACTATGGGCTCTCTATAGAGATTTAGGTCGTACCTTCTCCACATTCTCTCTGTGTCCCGGCAGCGCCAAGGATTGTCCTACCTCCTCCGGCGCCCCCATTACTCTTATTGTTTCTGGTTTAGGTCTGAGCTTATGACTAGAGACCCTTTGTCGCTCTTCTACACTGGGTCCTAACTGACTAGGTTCTGGGGTTCTACCCCTAGAGGAGCCGAGCTTACTCGGTGTTTGAGATTTTGGTAAACCTTGACCTACTATAAACCCTTCAACGGTGTCGTCCTCACATGCCGCGGAAGTGCGGTAATGTTCTGTGAGCACCTTTGGTGAAACTATGCGTTTCTCCTTTGGTAAAGGAAAATCAACTTTAGGAAACACCATTTGTGCCTTCTGTTGGTTCACACCTACCTTAGACCCTTCCTTGAGATCAGACTCAATCCCCCCCACTCCTGCCTCAGAGCTGCCTGGGAGGAGCTCTGGCATGTCAGAGGCAGAAACTGAGGGGAGTGGCCGTGACCCCGGCTTATAAGTTGCCCAGTATAGGCTAGGGGTGTATTTATTGTTTATAAATTTACTCTATGTATTATTATAGCCTATGTATCTCCGTTGTTACGCATGTATGCTTTACATGTTTCTAGGGGTTCTTTGGGAGACGTCCTAATTTGTGCGGGAGTTTTTGGGGGGGTGTGACTTCCCGGCTAAGTCAACACATCTGGGAATCTTTGGTTAGTTTCTTCGGCGGCTTTCTCAACAGGGCCGCCGGTTTCTACTCTTACAGACGTTGAAGGAACTTTCCAAGTGTCCCGACGTGGTTTGGTGAACCACGTATCTCCCGGCAGAAATGCTAATTCCTAAAGGGAGTCTTTACTCGGCCCGCCGAGGAAACTCGCCCTGAACGATTAGCCTCACGCGACAAGACTTAATCGCTCTGCGATACAGTCAAAGTGGGAAGTACTATCTAACCTGGTCCTTATACTTAATCGCCCAGCGATACAGTCAGGTGGGCCGGACTATTTACCATAGTCATTGATAGTAAAGAAGCGCAGTAACACTATCTCACTACTTCAAGTAGCCATGAGTAGTAGGATGAGTAACACACTTAAAAAGTTTTATGGGCCGGTGACACTTGTCACAGGTAAGCAGTTCCACACCAAGTACTGTAATCCCAGGTTACTGGTTCAGGTCCGGTCGAAGGTTAGAATAGTAGTGGCTATATCTAATTTTCCAGCGGACTTGAGGTAGGATGTATAACACCTCTCGGGTTATCCTTATGAGCATTGATTCCTGGAAATTTTATTTTCCAGATCGCTTCACTTTGTGAGCGACACGGCAAAGGACGAACCCGTTCCCGGCGTGTGGGAGGGGGGGGGGGGGGGGAGTTCAGTTTCATCTTGCAAGTTTCACTTTTGATGCCACACCTACCTGCTTTTTCTCTAATTCCGATAATTGCACAATAAGATTTTGTGCAGGATGGATCTAAGTTTTCTCTAGGCTTCCCAGCAATGCCCGGTGGGCGTAGATCTTTATATGGAATGGATTACTTTTTCTAGATCATCCGGGCCTAGCAGCCGTGATCGATATATAACTAAATTTACCTCCTATGCCAGAGTGGCGATTGAGTGTAGAATTAACTTTCTAAGCCGTAGACCTGTTACAGCTCTTCCTGCTCCACTCTTTCAATGATGTTTCCCCAGGGTCACAGTCATCGTTGTTATATGCAACCAATACTCAACACTTAGTTGAGCAATTAGCCATTAGCAGTGACTAGGAACCCACTGAGGTAAATGCGGAACCCCTCCCCCCACCTCCCCCGATACAAGAACCCACCCGGCGTCGCCAGACACCGCCTAGATACAGCTGCTCGGACAACTTCCGGCTAGGGCCCTCGCTCTCCCAAGTGACAGGATAGTGCCAATGTCGCAAGAAAGGGCAAGTCAGTTTTTCCTGGTTAAGTCTAAGGTAAGGGTGGTTCAATTAGTATCTCCTTCAATGATCCCTGTTATTGGCATAACAGAATCTTGGCTCAATACACAAGATAGAGACTTTTTAGCAGAGTATTCACTTCCCGGTTATGTAATGTTTGAGAACAGCCGAATAAATAAAAATGGAGGTGGCGTTTTATTTTATATCAAAGAAAGTCTTAACCCGACCCTCGTGTCAAAACCTCAAATTGTGAACGTCGACACATCTTTTGTGCTAATAAAGAATAATAAAGGTACAAAAATAATACTTGCGTTAATATACAGACCTCCAGCTCAATCAGTGCAAACTGACCGAGAAATTTACGAACAAATTGCAGATGTAAGTAACTCACAAGATACCGTAATTTTTGGCGACTTTAATTTACCTGTGACCAAGTGGGGCGATACTCTTACTTCACACTCCGGACATGACTTGTATACGAACTTGCAAGAGAGTTCGCTTTATCAATTTGTTCGAATGCCGACCCATGGTAATAACGTTCTTGACATTGTACTTGCAACAAAAGAAGAATTGATAGAGAATTTGAATGTTGGTGATGAATTCAGTAACAGCGACCATCGTACGATAACTTTCACTTTAAAGTTTACTAGTAACGAACCAAATAGTAGCATCGAAAAAGTCCCTAATTTCAAGAAAGCAAACTTCCATAAACTTAGAGCTATGTTTAAAGAAACTGACTGGAGCTTTTTAATTAACAATAACGACATAAATACATCTTGGAAGTTATTCGAAACCACTTACCTAAAAGCAGTGCAAGACTGCATACCATCGAAAATACGGCGTCCAGGCCATAATAATAAGCCCAAATGGTGGAATAAAGATATTTCAAACTGCCTGCTTGCTAAAAAATTTGCTAATGATAGATTAAAATCCTCACAAAATGACGAAGAACGGGTGAAATTTGTAGAGCTACGACGCAAAGCCAAAAAGTTAATTAAGCAAAGTAAAAAGACCTTAGAGTTACATATTGCGAATCAAAGTAAAACAAACCCGAAAGAATTCTATAGTTATATCAGAAAGAAAAAAGTAGTTACTTCAACTGTTGGACCGTTAGTCGATGAAAAAGGAGAATACACCAAAGACGAAGTACAAATGAGTAATGCCCTCAATACCTTCTTTGCATCAGTTTTTACAACAGAAGACCTCAGTGATATCCCTACACCATCGCCGATTCAGATTGATAATTCAGATGTTCTAAGCAATATCACCGTTACAGAGAGAGAAGTATTGAACTGTTTAGATAAACTCAAGGTAAATAAAACGCCAGGACCTGATACAATCTCGCCTAGAGTTCTAAAGGAAGCTAAGAATGAGCTCTCCAAACCACTGACATTACTATTCAATAAATCCTTGCAGTCTGGAACTATGCCTGATCAGTGGAAGCTAGCCAACGTAACACCGATATTCAAAAAAGGCAGCAAATCCCTACCCAGTAACTATCGTCCAATTAGCTTAACCTCAGTTGTATGTAAAATGCTAGAAACGGTCATACGAGACAGACTCGTAAATCACTTAGAGGAAAATAACATACTTAAAGATACTCAACACGGCTTTCGTAAAAAACGTTCCTGTTTAACAAACCTCTTAGACTTCTTCCACGATATCCTCAACCTCTACGATGAGAGTAAAGCTGTAGATATTATATACCTTGATTTTCAAAAGGCCTTTGACAAAGTTCCCCACAAACGTTTACTGCTAAAACTAAAAGCGCATGGAATACAAGACGGTGTGTTGAAATGGATAGAAAATTGGCTCAGCAACAGAAAGCAAAGGGTAGTCATAAACGGTAAGGCATCTAAATGGACCAATGTAAGTAGCGGGGTACCCCAGGGATCGGTACTAGGACCAATTCTCTTTCTAATTTACATCAACGACATAGATGAGGGTCTCACCTGCACAATCTCAAAATTTGCTGACGATACAAAAATTGCAAATAGCGTACTCTCAAAAGAACAAGTTGACGATATGCAACACAATCTAGATAAATTGTCATGTTGGGCCCAAATTTGGCAAATGAGTTTCAATGCGGATAAATGTAAAGTACTACATGTCGGATACCTAAATGAGAAAGCAAACTATTCGATGAATGGCACTCAGCTTAAGAATGTAAACAGAGAAACTGATCTGGGAGTAACAATATCGAGTAACCTAAAACCGAGTCAACAATGTTCAGAAGTTGTTAAGAAGGCAAACAAAATAATTGGCTTTATAGGCAGGTCATTTGAGCATAAATCCAAAGAAGTTATCCTAACCCTTTACAATTCCTTAGTCCGCCCTCTTCTGGAATACTGCGTTCAATCCTGGTGCCCTTATTACCAAAAAGATATAAACAAGCTAGAACGAGTTCAACGTAGAGTTACCAAAATGATACCTAGCCTAAAGAACAAACCATACGAAGAGCGTCTTAGAGAATTAAATCTATTTCCTTTAACCCAGCGCAGATTAAGAGGCGACTTAATTCAAGTGTTCAAAATCATCAAAGGCATCGACAATATGAACTGTAGTAAGTACTTCACTATCGACCAATCTAATTACACGCGGGGAAACGGTTGCAAAATTATTGGTAAATCTTTTAACTCGCACGAATCTAAGAATTTCTTCTTCAATCGAGTTGTCAACTTGTGGAATGGGCTTCCCCGAGACGTTATAGACTGCAGCACCGTTGATTCATTTAAATTCCGCCTAGACAAATATCTCGCATCAAACCCGCGACTGACTGCGTTTGTAAATGAATAACTTTATCCTCCCCTCAGTTACTAACCCATATGTCCCCTACTAACTTCCTAGTCCTGCCACGTTAGTGGCAGGGCAGTAGTTCCCTTTCCAATGTTCCCTTACCCACTCTAAACCACTGTTTGGACACTTGATCCTCAGTGTTTTGGAGGACAAGCAACCTAGAAGGGTCACTAGATCTGTTGTTGCTTGATTTCCTTTGTACTCCTTTGTACTCCTTTGTACTAATACCGTAAAGTGGGGTAACTTCGGACATCGGCGATAATAAGTAATTAGACATTGTCATTATATAATGGAAACGCTTTTTATTTTATTTTTTGTGGGGTTCGTTTAGAGAAATGGCAAAGGAAGAGCATGTAAAAGTCCTAGGAAACTGACATGAGTATAATTATGTACACTAAAAAAATATTATATACAGGGTGTTCCAGAAATATGTGCCGAAAATCGGGGGATGTATTCCTGACACATAATTGAATGTAAATCACTAAATGACCATTTAAGCAAATATCAATAGTTGTCGAGTTACAGCACCTAACAGGTCTGCTTGAATGTGTTTTACTCCGGGAATTGCTTGTAAATGAAACATTTACCAAGGACAACGTGATTTATTAACAAAATAAAACAGTATTTCCAGTATGACAATAAAATTACAGTAAATGTTCAAAATTCCTTGTAAATGAAACATTTACCAAGGACAACGTGATATATTAACAAAATAAAACAGTATTTCCAGTATGACAATAACATTTACTGTGCTGTATTACTTTACGGTCGTTAAGTAATTTCGCATCTGTCTCAGACATTTTGTACAATCCCTGGATTTAAACACATTCCTGGCAGACCTCGGAGGTGCTGTAACTCAAAAACTATTGAGAATTGCCAATATGGTCATTTCGTAATTTACATTCAATTATGTGTCAGGAATACATCCCCTGATTTTTGGCACATATTTCTGGAACACCCAGTATATGACGAAAATATATACATTTTTCGCTACCCTGCCAAACTTCTATCGCCCTGAAGAAATTTGTTTGTATGAATGATGTTGTGACTGATATAATTTTGTAGTAACATTATCAGAGACAACATCCACCAAAGGAAATTTGTTACACTTGTATAACGCTCTAGCTAGAACACTATCATTTAGCCGATTGTGTATTTAATAAAAAACTTGCTAACTTCGGACATGGAACAAAACAATCGTTTGTTATTATTTGCCCTATGAAAATCATTCATAATACTTGTCCATCATTAACATGGTGGTACATGTACATGAACGAAGGCAGTGCTGGTTGGGGGGAGGGGCGTCGACTGACTGGGGACAGAGGTGCATGGGGGCGGTTCGTTCGTGGTCACCCCTTCGGGGATCATGGCGTCAGGCAATAGATAGATAGATAGATGATGCCATTCGTATATAAATGACAAACTTATGACAAACAATTCAGATTAGCAATGAAATGGGTAGATCTAGGAAAAAGTAATGAACCACGAAGCCACAGCTAGTGGATAGTGAGAGAGGACGAAAAATTGGTAGCGAAATGACATTGAGGTTAGGCTAACCCATTGAAGTATTTTTCGCAACCATAAATTAATGCAGCTATATCATATACATGACAAACTTATGGAAAAAGATTCAAGAATAACATTTAAATCAGCAGTTCTTATGTGTTATTCAATTAAATTTGTTCATGCTAAAATGGGGAAATACACTGTGTACGAAAATCACTTGAGTGCATGAAATGACTTTGTAAACACCATGTGGACTCTATCATAATTTTGAACTAATAACAACATTTAAGGAGTGTCCTCACTAGAAGTTGAGTTGTTTGAGTGTTGAGAAGGTTTGGGGCTAGGCTAGCCTTCGGTATAAAGTTCGTTAAAGTGATTTGTTGTATGTTAGTGAGCAAATGGTAGTAATTTGTGTATCTTCATACAACCAAAATTTCGCTGAATGGACGTTCGCAAGTCGGGGGTCAACTGTATAAGATATAGCAGATACGCTACTCTACTCTAACCTCTTTGACTGCATAGCCAATAGGCTATTCACCGCCAGGTGTTGCCCAACGGAATTTCTTTTTGAGTCGCTGTTAAAAGTCTTCACCTTGGGTTCTCAATGTAGAACCATGAATGAGAGAAAGGGGGGTGTACTCTAATCATATTAATGATACCCATAGACTATCCCACTTGAATCCATTCTTATATAAGATGCAGCTGATGTGCTACCCCGCTCTAACTTCTTTTACTGCATTCATATAGCCAACAGGCTACTCGACATTCCATAGGCCTTATGCATGATGAGCTGGTACATGATTTTGTTCTTTGCTCTGGTATTATGTAACATTGATTCTTGGCCTGGTGAGCAACAGCTCTCCCTTGTAATCTCCATCCCCTCGCCTGAGTCACAACTGTGATCAGGTCCAGGCGTCACCCGCGTTTTGGCTCTCCATCCGGGTGTGTGGCCCTCTCCAGTGTGCTCGGAGGGCGGCTTCTCTGGTTTTTCTACACCGGAGAATATGTCGGGTTCCCCATCGTCCGCTTCAGCCTCGACCATTGTGCAGTGGTGCGGGGTCATAAGATGCAACAAATTCCCCCTTCTTGGACGTAAGTAGTACGTACGCCATCTGTCTTGTGTTGATTGTACGTTAGCTAAGTGGGCTAATAAGAAGTGTACAAACTGTGCACTCTTTGTGAAACACCACCACAATCTGAGTGGCCACATAACTGCGGCTGGGGCGCCTCAGGTTTTGCTAAATATTTGGAGTTATGTAAAAGTTTACATATCCTAAGTCCCAGACATTATCTGTAATGACTACGTGAGTTTCCTAAGCATTCCTTTGCCCACGTCCCAACGAAGTTGGAGACCTTGTTCCATACTAAAATTCTAGACGCAATTAAGTCCAAGTTTAGTCAGAGACAAGAGTCTCTGACTCCCCAGGTTAAGCTGTTATCTCAGCTAATGCCCTCTACGCTACCTACTGTTCCTTTACAACCTGTCCCTGTACAAATAAAGACCACCACACTGCCTCGTCCCTCAGGGCAATTGGTCCTAGTGTTCCCTAGCCGGTGAATCGGCAACGATTCCCACCCTTGACAGGTCTGGGCTATTCCTAACCCCGTTCACTTCGGTTGCCCTTGAGGCGGACCCGGGGTTGCCCAAAAAGCCAATGCCTTTGCTTTATGATCCTGCCCGAGTTTGGCAACCAATAATTGGTCCTCCTATTCCGGAAGACGCGGAGACAGATATCACTGAACTTTACCCGGTCCCTCAATCCTGGGTCCTCGAGGTAAATGAGTTAAACATCTGCGGGCAAAAGATGCTGAAAGGCGGGGAATGGATGTAGTCGTGTCTCCTTTCCCTTCCATGTCTGATATTCAGTTTTGTGGACAAACCTGCTCCAGTATTTTCTGCCACAAAATCCTTGAAGCCTTGGTCAGATTTCTCTAAGCTTGCTGCTCATAATGCTATAAAGTCCCTCTCCTCAGTGTGTTCTACAAAGATAGAAACTGTTGCCACAGACCCTCCGTCTCGCATGTTTACCTTAGAAGGAGTGGAACAAGGTCCGTGGGTGGAATGGGCAGCAGAGGCGGCAAAATTTGCTCTATCCATCACTGCAATTGCCCCCAATAAAGTTCCAAATGAGGACCATAAGTTTGCTTCTTGGCATATATGATCTGAGGAACAATACAATTATACTTTCACCAAACGTCATAGAAGTAATCAAAGAATTATTAAAGCCGATGGTATTAGTGCCAGTTCTAAAAGGCACCAAAGTTTTCCTATCCCGCATGTTTCTTGTTCCCAAACGGGACAGCTCAAAGATGAGACCAGTCAAAGACCTCTCCTCACTCAAAATTACAGATTTCGCATGCTCACAGTGTCTCGGATATGGCTCATCCTTCATCAGGACGTGTGACTGATAACGTTGGACCTCAAAGATGCCGTTTGGCACATTCCGATCTTCGAAAGAGATAAAGATTTCTTGCCCTTCCCTGCCAAAATTCAGCAGTAACGTTTACCCGCGTTCCATTCGGGTTAAAATGTATATCCAACCTTTGGGCGGACACCTTATCCCGGTGCAAGTGCACGTCAGTGGAATGGGCACTCAAACAAGAAGCTTTCAGCAAGCGGATTCTTCCTTACATTTAAACCTAGTACCTCCCGGGAAGGGCCAACCTTTGGGCGGACGCCTTATCCCGGGGCAAGAGTACGTCAGTGGTATGGGGACTCAAACAGGAAGCTTTCGACATGCCAATTCTTCCTTCCCATCCACAAGTAGACCTTTTTGCATCCCACACGTTAGCAAAGACCCCTCAATCTATAACCCGGTGTTCAGTAACCCCGGCGGGTGGACTGGCCGCTTTTTCGGTCAATTGGAACACATGGTTATCCATCTACCTGTTCCCTCCCCCAGACACGACCCTCATGTACAAAGTCATACAAGGGTCTAGTGTATCTCTTTGCGCCAGTTTGCTCCACACAAGCGTGATACAGCCGGCTGAGCCTATGGTGCCCATCTCCAGTGGAATTTCCAATCTCTCAATTACACTTGGACCAAATTAGAAGCCTTCAGACTTGCCTAACGTTTGCATTATGGACGTTTTCCGGGCCAAATGGCTAAGAGAAAAAATACGATCCTATCTTACACCCTAAATTAAAGGCCCAATATTCGGTGACTACTATCAGGCAATATGTGTCACACTGGAAGAGTTTTACTACCATGACTAAGTAAGAAGACAAAGGGTTTTTCTTCTATATTAGCTAAGTACGAGTTGTATGTACTGAATGAGTCTGGTTCTGCTTTCCTCCTTCGGAATCACCAAAAGGAATAAGGGGAGGGGGGGGGATGTAGAACATGACTAAGTATACGAAGACAAAGGGTTTTCTTCTATAGTGAATAAGTACGAGTTGTATGTACTGAATGAGTATGAACAAATAGTTCATTTTTATGCCAATGCAAGCAAAAAATGCTCTTGCTAATTTTTGAACAGCTTCAGGAGCATTATAGTATGGAAATGTTTTGACATTAAAGCATCCTTTCATATATATTTTTACATCTTGTTCTCAACACATTTTATGTTATGACTATTCTTCCATCTTTCCTTCCTTATGAGGCTTCCCAGTATACCCGCCTCTTCTTTTCCTAATAATTTTAATTTTACCCAGTGTCAGCCTATCTGTTAATTGGTTCTCTCTGTATACATTGAGCATCTGATGTCCCACCTCCGGTCGTGATATTCTAGGCTCTTCGTCATTGACGGAGAGAACCAATACTAAATTATGGGTTTGACAACCCGAAGGGAAGGAAGGAAAACCTTCTATTTAGTAGTGGTTCCGTAGTCAATGACACCAAGGTTCCCACCCACCTTCCCCTTCCCATGCACATGCCCAACTTGATATAACATTTGAGGTAGATAAACACGCTAGAGAATCTGGCATCACGTGCAAGGGAAGCATTACGACAGCACAGCTGGAAGGCTGAGGCACCGGGAGATTTGAAATGATAGATTCTTCTTTTAAATTTTATTTCTAGTGGTATCCATTTTTCAATGATGAGCCCTTGGTA
This sequence comes from Paralithodes platypus, assembly GCA_032716605.1. Lineage (NCBI taxonomy): Eukaryota > Metazoa > Arthropoda > Malacostraca > Decapoda > Lithodidae > Paralithodes > Paralithodes platypus. Next base: position 17,785,712 of record CM064582.1, read on the forward strand.
AGATTTAATGGGTATTAACCAAGGATTGTTTTTATGCTATATATGCAACAGTTGTGATAAGAACTCCGGGTATTCCCGAACGGGTCCCAGAATCTCAACCTATATAATATTATAGTATAGGCTCTTCGTCATTGACTACGGAACCACTACTAAATAGAAGGTTTTCCTTCCTTCCCTTCGGGTTGTCAAACCCATAATGAGTGAATGGAGCATCTTGACCAATACCGACCATAATTTACCGGGTACTAATGTTATGAGACAACTAGGACTATTCGTGGACAGTGGGGTGATCAAATGTAGGGGTAGAATTCAGTTGGCCACTATCAGCGATGACAGTAAATATCCTATCCTCCTACCATCTAACCATACAATTACGCATTTGCTTATAGTTAAAAGTCATATAGTATGATTTAGTATCAGTCTCTACGTTTCCAACGTAGTGCTTATGATCTCAGCCGCTACCACAGCGGGCCGATTTATCGGTACTCACGCGAAGTAACCAAATAATCTCTAGAGTTGCACCTCAATTCACTACTAGGCACGTTGTACACACTCCGAGACGACTAAGAAGGAAGAGAAAGCGAAGGAGAGAAAGAATTGTTATAGTTACCCATTTAATCTAGCTGCTCTCCTCTAAGCCATGCTACATGAGCCTACGCCAGGACCTGCCAAAGTATCAGTCACTTCGCGCCCACCATCGATGTCACACGCCTTTTTTGTCTGTGCTTCGCGAGTGCCTGCTTTGCATGCCCTTCGCTTCGACTATTAGTGAGTGTGAGCCTTTTCAGGCTGTTGAGGTTTTAGAAGGATGTTCAGTGATGTATGCAGCACTTTACTACGGATTTATGGCGTGTTTATGGGTGTGCGCGTAGTGCTGGAGACGTGTTTATTTATTTGTTTTCTTCTGGGGTGGTTGGTCCTCAACACCGCGTAGCGGTCGTTGTGTGTCTATTCTACCCTCGCTTTTCGGGTTCATGTTCACTTTAACTACCCCTTAACATAACTGGGGTGGGCGGGGGGGATGCTTCCCACGGGATGCATTGTGTTTCTTTCCCTTTGTGACGTGCTTTTTGTTTTATTGTTTTTTCATACGACTACGTGTCGATGTTTTACAAGACTTGAGCATGAGGTTTCTCTGGATTCTGCTTTTGTGTGAGCATAGGGCACACAGCCTTTATTCTCTCACAAACATGCTGCTTGGTCTCAACTGACCTATAGCCCTTCTGACTTGTTTATTCAACTTGTCCATAGTTGGTGGTCTTGTATTTCGTTCGCCTGGTTCACGCTTTTGTCAGTTCCTTTTCGTTTCCCCGGGCCTACTTGGCTCGTGGATACGTGGTTCTGGTGAAAATGTCGGTCAACCCCTAGGCTATCCTAACTTTAATTTTATTAATTTAACGTAATTGTGGGGATTCTCGGGCAGTGTTTAGCTTTGTTACTAGGTTCTTTCACTCAGGGATTGACGCTGCCCTAGTGTTTTCTCTTTTCTGTGTTTTGTGTAACTAGGCTAGGCCTGTTTTTTTACCTTGAGCTGACCACCGTCGGATTAGGCCACACAGGTACTTTCCTTCTGTTTCCCTCTTGTCTCTACTGACTTGCTGGTTATGGTCTTCTACGCTCTTGTTAAAATTCTCACCTTTGTTTTTGTGTGTTTAAGCTAATCGGTTTTTTGCCTTGATCTGCCCGCCGTTGGAATGGTCCACACAGGTCCTTTCCTTCTGACTTCCTTTTGTCTCAACTGACTGGGAGGTCTCGGTCTCGTCGCTCTCGTTAAAATTCTTGTTTTTCTTACATTTTACCTGTTTCTGTTCTTCCCCTGCCTGTGTTTACTTGATCATAAGGGGGGGGGGGGGGATGTCTGGAAACTGTAAGGGCCCTGCTCACAGGGAGGATAAGCTTAGACAAGTTGACTCTACTTTCGTGTTTACTCACGTTTTTTCGCCACACAGGCGGGGGTCTTCAGGTGTCCTCTGCTCCTTCATCTTTTTAGTTTTCCGCTATACTGTACAAGCGAATTTCTACTTTTGATGTGCCCTGTGCTTTGTCAAGGACTCGGCCACATAGCCTTTTGCCTTGATTTTTGTGTTGGAAGCTAATCGTTTTTTTGCCTTGAGCAGACCACCGTCGGAATGATCCACACAGGTCCTTTCCTTCTATATTCCTCTTGTCTCAACTGACTTGGAGGTCTCGGTCTCGTTGCTCTTGTTAACATTCTCGCTTTTCTTAACCCGGGAGCTGCGGGGAGACTCTTAAGAGTTCCCCCGGCGCACTGCGGGGAGACTCTTAAGAGTCAGAGAAAATAAAAATCAACTTTTGACATCGAAAAAAAAAAAAAATTTTATATTTTTTTTTTTTTTATTTTTTTTATTTTTTTTGGCCCCTGGGCCATGCAAAATCTCAGTCCTCTACCTCCCCTCCTTCCCCACTTTCCTCCTCTCCTTCAGTTATCACCTATTTTCCCTGTTATTCCCTTATTCTGAGGTATATTTTCGTGCTAACATTAGAAATCCGATTGGAGGGTGTGGTCATCACTGATAGCAAGCGAGTGCAAGAGAGAGAGAGAGAGTATCGATCGACTGTGTCTCAGTGGCCTTGGGGGAAATTGGCGGGAAAGCAGATTGCCTCACCCATACATTATACAACTCGCGGGCTATATCTCCGATTTTGACCATCCAAACGCTGTTTTCACTCGTTTTATTGTTGTTTCAGGTTAATACCTTTATAATCAACCCATAATAGGCGCATATGGATAAATATTAATGCTATTAATGGCACAATGAATATTTTAGTGACGGAAACACCTCAAATACGTCAGCACAGGGGGACGTTTCCAATTACCCCCATGCGCACTTCAGAGGTTAAGTTTTACCTGTTTCCGTTCTTCCCCTGCTTGTGTTTCCTTGTTCATAGGGGGGGGGATGTCTGGAAACTGTGTACGGGCCCCGCTCACAGGGAGGTTAAGCTTGGACAAGTTGACTCGACTTTCGTGTTTCCACACGTTTTTTCGCCACACAGGCGAGGGTCTTCAGGTGTCCTCAGCTCCTTCATATTTTTAGTTTTCCGCTATACAAGCGACATTCTACTTTTGATGTGCCCTGTGCCTTGTCGAGGACTCGGCCACATAGCCTTTTACCTTGATTTTTGTGTTGGCAGCTAATCGATTTTTTGCCTTGAGCTGCCCGCCGTTGGAATGGTCCACACAGGTCCTTTCCTTCTGACTTCCTTTTGTCTCAACTGACTGGGAGGTCTCGGTCTCGTAGCTCTCGTTAAAATTCTTGTTTTTCTTCCATTTTACCTGTTTCTGTTCTTCCCCTGCCTGTGTTTACTTGATCATAAGGGGGGGGGGGGGGATGTCTGGAAACTGTACGCGATAATAAGGGCCCCGCTCACAGGGAGGATATGCTTGGACAAGTTGACTCGACTTTCGTGTTTACTCACGTTTTTTCCCCACACAGGCGGGGGTCTTCAGGTGTCCTCAGCTCCTTCATCTTTTTAAATCTGCCCTACAAGCGCCTTTATCTTTTTGATGTGCCCTATACCTTGTCAGGGCCTAGGCCACATAGCTTTTTCACTTGACTTGGTTTTAAGCGCCCTGTTATGGCCCCTTTTTCATTGTACCTGGACAGGACTCCTTGGACAACAGCTGCTTGGCTGTTTCCTCTCCCTTGTGTCCTCCTTCGGTACCTAGTTTCCGCCCTACAGGCGGCCTCCTAGTATACTAGGAGGCCCCAAGGTCCTCCTGAAAAGTCCTAGGACTCGACCCAAAGTGGCGATTGTCCTGTGTGTATTGGATTCCCTCCCCTTCCCTATTTCCACTAATAGGGTACTGTTGGGTTGCTCACACTTGACCTTTTTCCTTCCAGCTGGTGCCCGCTCTACTGCCGGCGAAACCTACACCGCTTCGCCCCCTCCTCCCTCCGCTCTCCCGGAGGGTTCTCAGGTATTTTGGGTGGGGTCTTTTTTTCCCAAAGGACTTGGACCTGTTTACCAGGGTTGGGTCTTGCCAAATGGGCTTGTCCCAGCCCTGGGGGTTGTGGTCTACTGTGTGGGTGTCTTTTAATTGACTTTCCTTGCTACTTGGCGTCTTCCTGGATATTGTCTTACTTGGGTTTCAAATGCTATTTTGGCTCTACTGCCTCATACTTTTCCCCTGTCTCACCTCCACTGGTGTGTGACGCTCCCCCCCCCCCCCCCACATTTTTCGGTGCCATACTGACGGCTCCTCCCTGCTTCCACCTGACATGCTTTCGGTCGGCCATGCTGGACCGTCGGGGGTGCTGCCTCCGCACGGCCTGCTACGCCACGGATGTCAACGACCCCCGCCGATGTGAAGTTTGTCGCTCCGCCCTTCACCTCCTGGACGCACCCTGCTTCGGAGGAAGGCCGACGGGCCTAGATCGCCTCACAGGCGAGGGTCTCCTGGTGTCATCTGGCTCTTCCTCTTTTCTAGAATTCCACTATACAAGCACATTTTCGACTTTTTGATGTACCCTGTATATCTGTATCTGGGAATCGGCCACATCGCCTTTTTTCTCGGTTATTGATGGAGTTGGTGCCCTGTCTCGGTTTGAATGTACATATGGTCCTGGATATGGCTACTTGGCTGATTTCCTATCCTCTGTGTCCTCCTGTGCTTCGTTTCCGCCCTACAGGCGGCCTTCTAGTGTACTAGGTGGAGTCAGGGACCTGTTGCCTAGTCCCAGGACTCTGCTCGTGTGGCGATTGTCCTGTGTGTCTTGGATTCCCCCTCCTATTTGTACCGATTAGGTGTCGGGTAGCTCACACTTGACTTTTTACTGCCAGGGGGGTTCGGCCTTGACTCCGCGTTGTGTTTACACACGTTTTCCGCCAAACAGGCAGGGTGTCCTCTGCCTCTTCCTCTTTCTATAGAACCTCGCTCCACAGGTGGGTTTTATAGTCTTGGATGTACCCTGTGCCCTGTATCTGTCACCAGGAATCGGCCACGTGTCTTTTTCCTCTGGTTCTTTATGCCCTTTGCATTCATATGCACCCAGGGAACGGCTGCTTAGCTGAGTTTCCCCCCCTTGATGTGTCCTCTGTTAATTTCCTTCTGTGCCTCGAATCTGCTCCACAGATGGCCTCTTGCTCCTAGATCACCACAGAGCCTCGCTGACAGGTCCCAGGCCTCCGCTCATGTGGCGTTGGTCCTGTGTGTATTGGATTCCCTCCTTTCTTCATTGACCTTTTACCGTCCATCCCCACCGTGGTCTCCACTTTTGTGTCTGGCCTGCTGCTCCGCTCCTCGGACTTCACTGGGTTCTTCAGCCCTACGTTGCATTCGCTTTTCCTGCCCGGTCCAGGACGTTCGCCACCCATTGCCGTCGACTGGTTCGGGTGGTTTCTCTGCTCGTCAGCCCCTGCCGACGTCCGCAGCCACCTCCTCCTGCCGGCCCTTTTAAGTCCGGGACTGACGTTCCTGAGGGTGGCTTGGCAGGAGGCTTTCTTGCTTGTGCTAAGCGACACATGCTCCGCACAATGGGAGGTCGTGGCGAAGCCCTCGTCGTCCTCCTCCAACCATGCGAGTGGTGGTCCGTCGCCGGCAAAGAGCCCTGGGGCTTGGGCTATGGGACGGGCCGCGGGGGGCGTTGTATACGCTCCTCCCGTGGCCGTTCGTACCCGGTTTGCCGTTCCGTCCTGTGGGTGGACTATGCTGGCAAGTTCCGGGACCCTCGTCCTCCGCTGCCTTGCTCGGACGGGAGGGGGACAGGCTGGAGCGTGAGGCCCGCTCTCCGTTTTCGTCAGGACGGCCAGGTGGACGGGGGTTTGGCCATGGTAGTTCCTTTCTCCATGACAACTTAAGGGAGGCTATGCTCCGCACAATGCGTAGCTCCTCCTGGCCCATACCCTCTCCCCTCCACCGGCCGTCTCATTGACTTGGTGGTAGGCCTGACGCAAAGCGCCCGCACCGGCTTCTCCCGCCCCCACTTCCTGCGCTAGCCACGCTGGTCGTGGGCACGACGGTGGTATAGAAGGGTCTGGCCTAGAGGTGGAGGTCTCAACCTCCTCTCGGGCGCCCTCCCCGTCATCGACGCAGTGTCTCCGAAGGTGGCCCAGGTACTCCGGTCCATGTATGGGGGAGGTGCCGTCGCGATAACATCTCCACACATTGTGTCCTGGACACACTCGCTGTAGTCATCCGTGTCACAAGCCTGGGGTTCACCATCGCTATTTCACATGGCGGTCCTCCCACCTTCACACTGGGGGCCATGGAACCTCCACTGTGCTCCTGTTCCCCAGGGTCGGGTGTCCACATCAACACTTGTCGTGTTCTGCCCGTTCTCGTTCACGAACGTGTTCTGGATGTTTTCCCGGAGGGATCTTTACCTTGGGCGGCACTGACCCTGCCTTTAGGCCAGCTCGGACTCGACTACCTTCTTCTACTGGTCCCCTAACACTTCCCTGTATCGCCCCCCCCCCCCCACCCCCTTACTGGCTGTGGCCGGTACCGCGCTTGCTACATATGAGACTATCACACTGGGTCGCTCGGGGCTCGCTCGCGGCAGCGGTGCCCTGGCCTGCTCCCCCGGCGGCCATCTGGATAGCCACAGATGCGTCGTGTGAGGGGGGTGGGGGCTCCCGATCTCACATGGGTCTTCGCCTCCAAGGCAGGTGGTCAGGGCTCTTCGCTTTTGCGTACGGGCCATGATCCTGTTGGTACCGTTCTTCTTCCTGCGGGATCGCTGTCTTGCCCTGGCGGGCTTGTCGGTGGCCTTTCGGTTGGTCTTCTTATCCGCTGATGCCTTCGGCACGGACTGGAGTGGGTGACAGTCGGTGTCCACATTGCCTCCGCCCGTCGCACTCCTCATGTGCTACGTCCTCCACAGGCTGGGAATTTTCTGGCGCGGGGTTTGGTTGATCGCGCCCATGTGGCCGGCCCGTGCTTGGTACGCTCCGCTCTACATACGTGTACTGGGTTCCAGTCATTTTTCCGTTCACATGCATTGTAACGGCTCAGACGGGTTGCTTTTCGGTAGTTGGAGTGTACTGTAGGACGATAAAGTCCCACCACACCACTGCCCCGCCCAGTCGTCCCTGTGGATGATGTTGGTGTGGTGCTAACCGTGCCTCAGCACGACTCGCCGGGGTCCCCCCGCTGCACTTGCTCCTGCAGTCTCGATTACCACACCAGCCTTAACAGTGTTCCAAAGAGACTGCACCTTCACAAGACTCTCCTGTCGGTTAGACAATTGGCCTATGGAACACTAAAGTCCTGCCCCACCACTGCTCCAACATGTAAACACTGTTGCCGCCGCAAGTGTGTTGCCAAACGGCTGAAACAATGGTGTCCGTGTTCCGTTCCCCTCCCTGTCTCCGGCTTCCTCTTGGGCCGGATTGGGGCCCTTGTTGGCATTTGTGTCATTAATGTTGGTGTGGCTGGGTGGTTGCCGCCTTTTGACCTCGGCTTGGCTGATATGCTTCATCGGCGCTGGCTGATGTCTCCGTGGAGGGCTTCAGTCATCTTGGATTGGGTTACCTACCTGGCTCAATGACGCTGGGTAGTGAGCACACAGCTCCCTCGGCTGCGTTTGTGTTCCGTTCCCTTCATCACTGGTTTGGGCCGCTCGCCGGCATGTACGGTCCTACATCTTTCGAGGCCGCCTGCCCGCTCTTGGGGTACCCTTAGAGGCCTTGACGGGGCTGGTGCTCCCTCACAAGGGGTGTCACCTTTCTTTAAGACCTGCTCCAAACCATAGCCAGGGCCCCTTCCCTCGGGTTCGTCACTTTGACCCCTTCTGTTCGTTTTGTAGACTCGTATGGAACTTCTGCTATGCCAGATTCACGCCCTGTTTGCTTCTGTGTGTGCCACTGTGTCGGGACGGGCTTCGGTGTGCACATACCTCTCCATGCCCACGGCCAGGCTTCATATGCCTTGGGTCGCGTTCAATCAACGTGTCCCCTGCTTCGTCATCCATCCTGCTTCTCTTCCTGCTGTCTTCGTCCCATACTGTATTTTCTTCCTTTCCCTGACAATGGGGGGGGGGGTCTTTTTTGTATGCTTGTACAAAGCCTTTCTTTCAATACATGTCTGTTTGGTATGGAGGATGTCGCTCTTACAGGTTTTTGCCTTGGTATGCGCATACCCATGCCATGTACATGACGAATGTCATATGATGTCATCAGCCGGCTATACTGTGCCATTTTGTTTTGTAAACACTTAACACCTGCCTTCACTTAAGGTTTTCGCTCTTACACTTTTTACGTTCTGACTCCACTGTCTCCGGGTTCTGTGTTGGTATACTCATGCCTCCTACCCATGTCATGTACCTCCAGAGTGTCATCTGATGGCGTCCGCCAGCTATGCCGTTCCTTGTGTTTTTGTGAATACTTTTCACTTGGCTTCACTTTAGGATTTCGCTCTTACAGTTTTTACTTTCTGCCTCAACTGTCTACGGGTTTTGTGTTGGTATGCTTCTGCCTCCTACCCATGTCGTGTAACTACAGAGTGTCATGTGGTGACGTCCACCGTCTCCTGTGTCTCTTCCTCCCATACTGTATTTTCTTCCTTTCCCTAAAACAGGGGGGGGGGGTTTGTATGCTTGTACAAAGACTTTCTCTTTCAATACTTGTCTGAACAGTACTGTCTGTTTAGTGTTACAGATGTAACTCTTAAGGTTTATTACATTTGGACTATACTGTCTACGGGTTTTTGTATTGGTATGCCTATGCCTCATACCCATGCCTTGTACATAAGAGTGTCTTCGGAGGTCATCCACATGCTGTGCCGTGCTGTTTGTTATTGTACTACTTTACAATTTACTTCACCTTTCCCATGTTGGTGTGCCATTCCAAGGTCGACATGACCTCTTCCTTTACCTGCTTGTGCATTTTAGACCCTCGACTGATACACTTGTAACATGTACTTTCTTAATATGCACCGTACTGTTACGCTCTTTTTCCTATAAACTGATTTGTTTATTTGTGTCTTTTCTTGGTCATCTACTTTTGCTAAGGCTTGGGGTTTTTAAGGTTTCTTGGTTGTCCGCCTCCAATTTGGGATTCAAGCCCTACGTTGGAAACGTAGAGACTGCTACTAAATTGGGAGGTTTGACGACCTCCCTTATAACCAAATAAGGAAAACCTCTTATTTGGTAGCAGTCTCGGAGTATCCAACGACAGAGTATCCCGCCCTCATGCCAATCCCCTGCCCATCCAATCTAAACTGATTACTTGATACCTCGATACTTTGGCAGGTCCTGGCGCAGGATCATAGAACATGAGCATGGCTTAGAGGAGAGCAGCTAGATTAAATGGGTAACTATAACAATTCTTTCTCTCCTTCGCTTTCTCTTCCTTCTTAGTCGTCTCGGAGTGTGTACAACGTGCCTAGTAGTGAATTGAGGTGCAACTCTAGAGATTATTTGGTTACTTCGCGTGAGTACCGATAAATCGGCCCGCTGTGGTAGCGGCTGAGATCATAAGCCCTACGTTGGATACTCCGAGACTGCTACCAAATAAGAGGTTTTCCTTATTTGGTTATAAGGGAGGTCGTCAAACCTCCCATTCTCATTATGGTGTGGGTCATCTATCTATCTATCTATTGCCTGACGCCGTGATCCCCGAAGGGGTGGCCACGAACGAACCGCCCCCATGCACCTCTGTCCCCAGTCAGTCGACGCCCCTCCCCCCAACCAGCACCGCCTTCGTTCATGTAGTTCCTCACTCCATCCTTCCACCTCATATTCGGTCTACCTCTCCCCCTCTGTCCCTCCACCTCGCTCTCGTACACCCTCTTAGTCATTCTCTCGCTTTCCATTCGTTCCATATGGCCGAACCATCTCAAGTTGTTCCTTTTCACACTTTCCAGCACATCTACCTCCACACCACACCTCCTTCTTACTTCCTCATTAGTCTGTCTATCCCTCCATGTAACTCCGCACGCACTCCTTAAGTAATTCATTTCCACTGCTCTCACTCTTGGTCTGAGTCTCTCAACCAACGTCCATGCTTCGCTTCCGTAAGTCAGTGTCGGGATTACCACACTGTCATGCAAGGACTTCTTCACTTCCATACTGACCACCCTATTTCTTGTTACTCTGCTTTTAGCGTTCCTACAACCCTCTTCCCCTGTTGTACCCTCTCCCGCACCTCTTTATCCATAGTCCCATCTTTACTCAACACACTGCCCAGATACTTAAAAGAGTTGACGATCTCCATAGCCTGACCGTTCAGCTTCACCTCACACTCTGTGACTTCACCCCTTTCGAAGACCATAACCTTGCTCTTCCCCGTATTTACCTTCAAATTCCGTTTTTCGCACACTGTTCCAAACTCATTTACCAGACCCTGCAACTCCCATTCATTATCACTCATCAGAACTGTATCATCCGCAAACAGCAGTATAGGTAGCTTCCACTCAATTCCCTCCCTTTTCAGCGATACACCAACATTCACTGCTCTTGATAGTATTTCTTTCATGACTCCATCCATATATACAGTAAACAACCACGGGGACATCACACACCCCTGTTTCAAACCAACATTCAGGTCAAAGAACTCGCTCTGCTCACTCTCCACACGTACTGCCGCCTTTGCACCCTCATACATGCTCTTCACTGCTTTCAGCAACTTGCCCTCTACTCCGTATTTTCTAAGTACTTTCCACAAACCTTCTCTATCCACTCTGTCATAGGCCTTCTCCAAGTCCATAAAGGCAACATACACCTTTTGTTTCTTCTCCAGATACTTCTCCACAACGCAATTCAGGGTAAAAATCTGATCTACACATCCTCTTCCCTTCCTAAAACCTCCCTGCTCGTCGCCTATCCATTTCTCCGTTCTCACTCTCACTCTCTCAATCACTACCCTACTGTATACCTTCCCTACTACGCTTAGAAGACATATTCCTCGGTGGTTACCACACACTCCTCTTTCCCCTTTGCCCTTATATAGGGGGACTATTATGCCAGTCTTCCAGTCATCGGGTGCACTCCCCTTCTCCCATGCTAGTTTGCACATTTTCCATACCCATTCTATCACTATCTCACCACCATACCTCAACATTTCCCCACACACTCCATCTGTTCCTGGTGCTTTCCCCAACTTCACTCTTTTCATGGCTTCCCACACTTCTGACCTCCTGATCCCCACCTCCTCCTCCACTACTTCTCTTCTTCTCCCTCCCATACCATATCCAGCTATGTTTGCTGGCTCTTCATTCCTTTCATTTAGCAACTCACTGAAGTACTCCCTCCATCTTTCGACTCTCTCTTGCTTCTCGGCTAGCATTCTCCCATTCTTATCTTTCACACCCTTACTGTTTCCCTTGCTACCTTCCCTAACTTTCTTGACTTCTTTCCAGAACAGTTTCTTACTCTCCCTCCATTTTACACTCAGATTCCTTCCAAATTCCTCATCTACTCTTCTCTTACTTTCCTTCACTACTCTCTTCACCACCCTCTTACTCTCCACGTACCTCGCTCGTTTCTGTCTCTCGGAATCTTCATTCCCTCTACTACCCAACCACACTCTATATGCTTTCTTCTTTTCTTCCACAGCTATTCTTACCTCTTCTGTCCACCATGCTGTACCTTTCACTCCCCTCCCTCTTCTCCTCACTCCACACACCTCCTCACATGCTGCACAGATCTCATCCTTAAACACCTTGCTCATCTCCTCCACTTCCTCCATAACTTCCAGGTCGAACCCACCTAGTCGTCTTTCCACTGCTCTCCTGTACTCCTCCCTGACTTCCTCCTCCTGCAACCTCTCCACCCTCCTCACCATTCCACCCTCCTCTCGCCTCCCTCCCGCTCTCCTCACCCACTTCTTTTGTATCCTAACCTTAGCTACCACTACATAATGATCAGACAGACCCCCTCCAATACCCCTATACACCCTAGCATCCATCACAGATTTCTTCATTCGTTCATCCACACATACATAATCAATCAATGACTTTCGTTCCACCACTGTCTTATCTTTCATCGTCAACATCCGTTTCCACGTGTACCTGTGGATCATTCTGTGTCGGAAGAAGGTGTTGGCTATCCACAGCCTCCTTCCCACACATACGTCCACAAGTGCACTACCATTCCCATTCACCTCTGATGGTACCCCCCACCCTCCCACCACTCCCTCAACTTTCCTATCACCCACCTTACCATTCATATCCCCAATCAGAAATATTCTTTCGTTCTTGTCAAACTTCTCCAGGCACGCCTCCACATTCATCCAGAACTCCTCTTTCTTTCTTTCAAGTATATCCTCTGTCGGGGCATACACGCATACAATCACCCACGTTTGTATTCCTACTTTCATGTGTGGTCATGTGGTAGCTTATTTGCGCCAAAAATGGTGGATCCCACACATGAGACAGACGGTAAAAATGGTACTACGAAAGTGCATAGTATGTAAGAGACTTCAGGGTAAATCCTACTCACCAAGGAATGCACCTCCCTTGCCTAGTATTAGAGTACAGCCTCAAGATCCTTTCTCAGTGACCGGTATAGATTATTCTATCTATCTATCTATTGCCTGACGCCGTGATCCCCGAAGGGGTGGCCACGAACGAACCGCCCCCATGCACCTCTGTCCCCAGTCAGTCGACGCCCCTCCCCCCAACCAGCACCGCCTTCGTTCATGTAGTTCCTCACTCCATCCTTCCACCTCATATTCGGTCTACCTCTCCCCCTCTGTCCCTCCACCTCGCTTTCGTACACCCTCTTAGTCATTCTCTCGCTTTCCATACGTTCCATATGGCCGAACCATCTCAAGTTGTTCCTTTTCACACTTTCCAGCACATCTACCTCCACACCACACCTCCTTCTTACTTCCTCATTAGTCTGTCTATCCCTCCATGTAACTCCGCATGCACTCCTTAAGTAATTCATTTCCACTGCTCTCACTCTTGGTCTGAGTCTCTCAACCAACGTCCATGCTTCGCTTCCGTAAGTCAGTGTCGGGATTACCACACTGTCATGCAAGGACTTCTTCACTTCCATACTGACCACCCTATTTCTTGTTACTGCTTTTAGCGTTCCTACAACCCTCTTCCCCTGTTGTACCCTCTCCCGCACCTCTTCATCCATAGTCCCATCTTTACTCAACACACTGCCCAGATACTTAAAAGAGTTGACGATCTCCATAGCCTGACCGTTCAGCTTCACCTCACACTCTGTGACTTCACCCCTTTCGAAGACCATAACCTTGCTCTTCCCCGTATTTACCTTCAAATTCCGTTTTTCGCACACTGTTCCAAACTCATTTACCAGACCCTGCAACTCCCATTCATTATCACTCATCAGAACTGTATCATCCGCAAACAGCAGTATAGGTAGCTTCCACTCAATTCCCTCCCTTTTCAGCGATACACCAACATCCACTGCTCTTGATAGTATTTCTTTCATAACTCCATCCATATATACAGTAAACAACCACGGGGACATCACACACACCCCTGTTTCAAACCAACATTCAGGTCAAAGAACTCGCTCTGCTCACTCTCCACACGTACTGCCGCCTTTGCACCCTCATACATGCTCTTCACTGCTTTCAGCAACTTGCCCTCTACTCCATATATTCTAAGTACTTTCCACAAACCTTCTCTATCCACTCTGTCATAGGCCTTCTCCAAGTCCATAAAGGCAACATACACCTTTTGTTTCTTCTCCAGATACTTCTCCACAACACAATTCAGGGTAAAAATCTGATCTACACATCCTCTTCCCTTCCTAAAACCTCCCTGCTCGTCGCCTATCCATTTCTCCGTTCTCACTCTCACTCTCTCAATCACTACCCTACTGTATACCTTCCCTACTACGCTTAGAAGACATATTCCTCGGTGGTTACCACACACTCCTCTTTCCCCTTTGCCCTTATATAGGGGGACTATTATGCCAGTCTTCCAGTCATCGGGTGCACTCCCCTTCTCCCATGCTAGTTTGCACATTTTCCATACCCATTCTATCACTATCTCACCACCATACCTCAACATTTCCCCACACACTCCATCTGTTCCTGGTGCTTTCCCCAACTTCACTCTTTTCATGGCTTCCCACACTTCTGACCTCCTGATCCCCACCTCCTCCTCCACTACTTCTCTTCTTCTCCCTCCCATACCATATCCAGCTATGTTTGCTGGCTCTTCATTCCTTTCATTTAGCAACTCACTGAAGTACTCCCTCCATCTTTCGACTCTCTCTTGCTTCTCGGCTAGCATTCTCCCATTCTTATCTTTCACACCCTTACTGTTTCCCTTGCTACCTTCCCTAACTTTCTTGACTTCTTTCCAGAACAGTTTCTTACTCTCCCTCCATTTTACACTCAGATTCCTTCCAAATTCCTCATCTACTCTTCTCTTACTTTCCTTCACTACTCTCTTCACCACCCTCTTACTCTCCACGTACCTCGCTCGTTTCTGTCTCTCGGAATCTTCATTCCCTCTACTACCCAACCACTCTCTATATGCTTTCTTCTTTTCTTCCACAGCTATTCTTACCTCTTCTGTCCACCATGCTGTACCTTTCACTCCCCTCCCTCTTCTCCTCACTCCACACACCTCCTCACATGCTGCACAGATCTCATCCTTAAACACCTTGCTCATCTCCTCCACTTCCTCCATAACTTCCAGGTCGAACCCACCTAGTCGTCTTTCCACTGCTCTCCTGTACTCCTCCCTGACTTCCTCCTCCTGCAACCTCTCCACCCTCCTCACCATTCCACCCTAGAGATAGAAGAATAGATTATTCTGGCGCATTATTAGTAAAGGGTAATCCCGCTATTAAGGCTTACATTGTATTATTCACCTGTGCCATCACCAGGGTGATTCACCTAGAAGTAGTAACTAACATGTCTTGCAAAAGCTTTATGCACACGTTCCGCCGGTTTGTTAGTAGCAGAACTGGCACTTCCGCCAACACTTCGCAAATAGCCAATTTCGCCATGGCGGAAGTGTCATTTTGGTGGCGCATTAGCGTTGGTGCCAAAATGGCTGCCTATTTGCGGGTTTGTAACTCTGGAAAGTACCTCCATGTTGCCAACCTCGAGTCCGCAAAATTTGGTTCCCACCACCTGTGTTAAACACAGACCCGCAGCCAGCGCCCGCCAAAAATCAAGTCAATTACTTCTTGTTATGCGGGAATCTAGTGCACCTTCTATATTTCATGATTTTTCGTATGTGATTTGATGTGTGAAAATGCTAAGGAAGACATGATAATACAGATTACTTAATAAACATTGCTTAAATGTAAACACAAATATTTGAAAACCTGGAGAGATTCGATCGATCGACTGCGTAACTCTCACAAATCATAATCGAATCCACTCCTAGGCTAATATATTTTAATTATCAATAGTCTAGATTATTTATTTTTGGATATGAATATTGTCAAAATATCATTAATACTGAGATGTAGAGAGCTGAGTTACGATAAAGACGAATATTAGATGAAATAATGCGAAAACACTTTAATTAGATAGCCTATATTGTATTGTTATTGTTTATCACACGTCACGTGTTCATGACCACATGATAGGCGTCGTATTTATTTATGATTTGAAATGGCTATTTGAAAAGCTTATGGTGTATTTGAAGTGAATAGTACATTAGTCTTACCTTTTATAAACGAATAGCCTATATATAAAAAATGAAGCGGTTAGGCTATAAGCCTAGGCTAGGCCTAATATTCGTGGCCAAGTTAACAAATTTCCATAGCCTAGCTTATAGGCCTACGGTCTCGATTTCAATCGTATGGGTGAGTAATTATATCCTACTGTCTCGATTTATTTATTTCCATTTGAATTGATACTTCTATTTAGTGCAATTTTTATTAGTGCGTGATTTCATGGTCTCACTTGCGAAATAGGCTAGGCTATAGCGGCGCTTCACTTCAGTTAGGCTAGGCCTAGTTAGTTAATTTGATTTAGCCTATATTAATGTTTTCTTAACCTAAACTAAGTTTATTAGGTTACCCTAATCCCATCAAAATGCCTCAAAGCATGTAGGCTAAATATTGCATATAGGCCTAGGCCTAATCACTGACTCATTTTACTAGTGTCAAATAGGCTAGTGTTAATTTTGAAAGAATCATAGCCTATAAATGTACAATACAGTTATATTTTATTCTGATCTGAAGCTATATTCTGAGCATAATAATGAATATAGGCCTAGGCTACTCTACTTTCTATTAAATTACTTAATCTATCTAAAGTAGACCAAACTATTCTATTTATATTGCCATCCCCAAAGGGGTGGCCACGAATGTATCACCTCCTTGCACCTCTGTGATCTGGCGTACCTCCTCCCGAATGGTGCAAATTTGCGACTACTTATTATTACTGAAGGACTCTCCCCGAAAATAAGTCGCCCCAACGTTTAATTGCCTATGCCGGACAAACGAAGTGGCCTATCTATAGGCCTATATATTTGATATATATATATATTTTTGTTGATAACCAAACCTAACCAAAACGGGGTAAGTTCCTCATACAAAATGTGGGACAAAAGTTTTTGGGGCTCTCCATTAACCTAGACTAAAATAAACTGTAGGCCAATTAAACTTTAGGTAAGAGTTGTGTTAGCGGGCATACCATCCGCTTTGTTCACATAGTCGCACGCTCACAGTTACATACGTTTCTAATTTGACTGTTTTTGTATTGCTACTATTTGCCTCTGCTGATAATATACTGTATATGATGATGACAATAAGTCATTGGGGATGAGGGGGCAAGGCCCCCCTCAACCAATATTGTAGAATTTGTATCTCAGGGCCGTCGGCCGGTAACAAAACAATTTACCCAACACCTGGCCGTGGGATACAATAAACTCAACCCATTGATTTACCCTTGATTCTGTAGTTTAATTTAAAAAAATAAAAAAAAATTGCATTTGCTGATTTGCATTTGGGAACCGGAAATTTCACGGGGTTTGCTGACTTGTGTTTGTGGAAGTTATGTTCTGGGTTTGCAAATTTGAGTTTGTGGACTAGATTTTTTGTTTGTGGTGCCCACCTCTGGTTAGTAGGCAGGGCTTTCCTCAAATAATTCTAAGCGATAACGCGACAACATTTGTTAGTGCAGCCAAAAAGCTGGCCGATATATCTAAAGATCCGGTAATTCAGAATTTTATGCTAGAACACCATTGAGTGGCGTTTTATCCCCGCCAGAGCTCCTTGGTTCGGTGCCATTTGGGAAAGGGCAATTGGGATAGTGAAAGCCGGATTAAAAAAGGTTCTCGGTAGAGCATCGGTAACGTTAGAAGAACTGCAAACTATTCTATGTGAAATTGAAGCCTGTGTAATGACCGACCCTTTGGTTATGTCTCGGGTGAACTAAACGATGTGAATGCTATTACGCCATCTCACATGCTAAGAGGCAGACGATTAAAATCATTCCCGAAAGAAGCGATAGCTGATGAGGAATTGATAGATCCGTCATTCCGCAGGGATAATGTTATGACTGCCAGATATCACTATATGAATAAATTGTCAAAAGATATCTGGAAACGTTGGCAGTCTGACTACTTCTTGGCATTGAGAGAGACGCATCAGTGTCACTTGAGGACTGAAGGTAAATCATGGCCGAAGCTAGGGGATGTTATCCTAATACATGACGACGGTCCTCGGCTAATGTGGAAATTAGGGAAAATCACTGGCCTAGAGGCGGGCATGGATGGAATAAGTCGGGTAGCGCATCTTAAGACGAGTACAGGTGTCACCACTCGCCCCATTGTTAGGTTGTACCCCTTAGAACAGGCAGTAAGTCAGTGCGTGGCCCCTTCCGATGAACCGTCGACTCAAGATCTCCCTCTTAACGCGTTAGGCGTTGATCGGGAGGTGAGCGATATTGAGTTACGTCCCTCCCGTCAAGCCGCGTTAGGCGCCGCTTCTTTATGGCGGAATAAAATAGCTTCTGGCCAACTGTAACCTATAAATTATGTATATATATGTATCCTAGCCTGGATTAAGATTAAGAGATTATAAGTATTGATCTCTCTTAGCCGGGACTAAGAATTAATTTTAAGTAATTGTAAATATTGATATTGCTCGTAGCCTGGTAAGACTGATATTTCAGTACCTTTAAGTTTAGTATTTAGGCCCTTGATCGGCCGGGATAAGATTTGTTTATTCCACCTTTGTGGTGGCAGTGTATCATAACTTGACAAGTCTACCATGATTTATTCTCCAATACCTTTTCTTTGGTAACAATAATATAAATTCTTTCGTTAATATGTAGTTTAAATATTACATTCATACATTATAGTATCCAATTTAATTTACTGGTATTGATCAATGTATATGCGAATGTATGAGTGTACCTTGGGTATAAGATAGATATGAAAGATGTAACCCCTTAGTTAAGACTTAAGATTTGTAACCGAGGTCTCGTATGTAAACAAAGGGGACCTCACTTGCCGTATAATAGCCCAGCTGCCAACATCCAATACTAGTGATCATCAATAATCTGCTACATCCTCCACTCAACTTCTTCAATACTTCGCTCTACAATCAGATAAGCCTTTTCTATAATCACTGGGACCCATATTATTTAATGAGTGCTTAAATTTATGTTTTACATCATCATTTTCAAGGTGATTATTTCCTGTTTCTTATATATAGCTCTTGTCCCAGCAGTCCAGACAAGATAAATAACTTAATTAATGGGAGAAGTGTATTCCCTTTATCTTATAGTGTCTGGGAGTTAAACGAGTGAATTAAAACGATCACATAAATTATCCGCATATACAGTAACGATTTTAACAGAAAGAGACTCAAATAAAATATCCTACTCAATAAGAATATTACTAATTAAATACTTCAATCCTATGTATGCACTTACTGTGGCTGCAGAAGAAAGCTACTAACTAAGATGGTGGCAGCGGTGGGATACGGGCAGGTTGCAGAAGACGGGTTGGTTGGTTGTGGGGTTGGTTGGTTGTGGGCGTAGAGGTGTAGGGTGTAGGTACTGCGTCTGTCTGTCACACAGCTGCTTGGTTGCTTGGCGTTGTGGTATCTTGACGGAGGTGATGGTAGTTTGGTAGGGTGGAGAGTGGGGAGGGTGGTGTAATGCTATCCTTCAATGTTTAATCAAAGGAAAGACCACCGCTGCCACCATCTTAGTTAGTAGCTTTCTTCTGGTAGCCACTAGTAATCTTATACTTGTAATAACGGTAGCGGTTATCGCTTGCCACCACCCAATTATAGCTTAATGATCTAATGGGAAGTCATAATAACACAAGATAAATCAGCCTTGTATTTATTGAATAAGTAGGTGTAGAGTCAGCAGGAACAAAAGCAGGACAGGAACATTCAGCAACAAATAGTAGTCAACAGGAACAATTGATATCAGCGTCAATGGTGATTCTTCAATAGGTGTAATGGTGAAGAGGTAGATGATATGCCCCAAGCGAATGCGTGACACCTCTCGTTGCGTGTGGTGTGTCTGGGAGAGTGTCTGAGAGTGTCGTGTTCTCCCGTGTGTGTGTGGGATGTGTCTGCCGGAGTGTGTAGTGTTCTTCAGAAATGTGGAAAGTAACAGCGCCCTATTACCGGAAGATGTTTACTTCCGTGGCCGTTTCAGCTCGAGTGTGAATAATGCAGAACATGCATTTTACAAGTGTTGTGAATGTGAGTGAGGAATGATGAATCACCATATAGTAATCGGTAGCATACCGAAAACTCAGCACTGAACTTCCGTTGACCACAACTCTCACCACATCAAGTAGCAAAAGTACAGTCGTAACCAATAGTCACGTTACCTATATGAACTAAGATATTTCTGTATATAAAGTAGATGGGGGAACTAGATATCATCATACAAATATATTGTATGACATAAATGTACTTACATATTTATTTGACCTTAGTACTTTGTATGAGAGGACGGTACTTCCACTCAAGGTTGTCATATACTGATACCAACAATGAACAGGGTTGACTTCAGAGTGGTAAACTTCATGCTAATATATAAATTACAAACTATGCAATATTGTACATTATTTAACCCTTTCCCTGCGGGAGACGTTCCCGAACACCATGGCAATTTACAGGGTTTTAAAGCCTCTTGAAGCCTGTAAAATCGAGTGCGAGGGAGCAGGAGCGCGGCAGGCCACTCATGCTTCTCCCAGCCAGGCGGCCGTGGCACTGAAGGCTCTGAGTCAGAGTCTCGCTAGATATACAATGCTGCCAAAGGCAAATGTAGCGCGACATTAGCGATAATTGTTAATTTTAGCGAATGTCTATGGTAGCACTGCGGATGAACCCCACGAGCTACGAAGCTCGTTTTGGTGTCATTTTGAATTTTCTTCTAGTTTTCGCCTGACTACATTTTATTTCATTCAGACACTTACCTATCAATCAGGAGTGCCTGAATGAGCCCTAATATGGCGGAAATATCCTCGCAGCGTAAGTGTTAAACAAAGGGAAGACACTGGTTTGGTACTTGGTCATATAGTGGTATTAAATGATCCTGCAGAAAAGTACAAAATAATTTAACACTGAGTAGGGTTTATCTCTTCAAGGAACTTGTTAGTGTTAATGATTATCTAACAACCCAAAACAAGACAAGAAAACCCAATATCTTGAAGATATTAATTTTGTTCTTCTGCAATTATATGGATTGTGGCATATGCTTTTCAGGAGTATTCATATCTCCATCCAGGACCAACTAAGCACTATTGAAATTCAAGTTGACATTCCACAAGGACCCTGATTGCTACAATTGTTCAGTTATAAACTTCTTTTGATTGAAATCAAATTATGTTGGTCTCTATATATGGCCGAAGAAAATACCACGAATACTAGATCCATATTTTTCACTCCTTGCATTCTGCCCAGAATCAAACCAAATCTGTTCTTCGACTTGCCAAGCACTCTTTCATCAATAATAAATGCACTGAACTATCCAACTCTAGCTCTTCCCAAGCTTTCTGGTATCTAGCCAAAAACCTCTCCAACAATTTTTCTTCCTCGTCTTTCCCTCCCCTTTTCCTCTCTGATGGCACAACCATAACTTCTTCCTCTAACAAAGCTGAACTCTTCGCTCAAACTTTCGCTAGAAACTCCACCTTGGATGATTCCGGTGCTATTTCTCCCTCTCCACCCCCCTCCCTCCTACTTCTGCCTAATAGCCTAATCTCTTCTAAAGATGTACTTTCTACCCTCTCTGGGCTTAATACTAAGAAGGCGTACGGTCCGGACGGTGTTCCTCCTGTTATAATAATATAATATAATAATTATATAATAATTAATAATAATAATACTCAAAAACTGTGCTTCCATGCTGACCCCCTGCCTAGGCAAACTCTTTCGTCACTGTCTCTCCTCTAACGTCTTCCCTTCTTGCTGGAAGTTTCCTCGCATTCAACCTGTCCCAAAGAAGGGTGACCGCTCTCAACCCTCCAACTATCGTCCAATTGCTCTCATCTCTTGTATCTCTAAAGTTTTTGAAACTATTCTTGCTTCCAAATTTCTTAAGCATTTCTCTTCTCATAATCTGCTCTCAGATCGCCAGTATGGCTTCCTTAAGGGTCGCTCTACTGGTGATCTTCTTTCATATCTTACTAATACTAACTCTTGGTCATCCTCCTTTCGGGACTTCGATGAGACTTTTTCTGTTGCACTAGACATATCGAAGGCCTTCGATAGAGTCTGGCACAAATCTTTAATTTTTAAACCACCCTCCTTCGGTGTCTATCCCTCCATCTGTGCCTTTGTTTCTAATTTCCTTTCCGGTCGTTCCATAGCTGCGGTTGTGGATGACCATCACTCACTTCCTCATCCTATCAACTCCGGTGTTCCTCAGGGTTCTGTCGTATCACCTATTCTCTTTCTAATTTTCATAAATGATCTTCTCAACTGTAGATCCAGTCCTATCCATTCATATGCAGACGACTCTACCTTACACTACTCAATTAGTTTTCCAGAATGCCCCAGCCAGCAGTCCCTTAAAAACAAACGTACTGAAGCCTTAGAATACTTATCTTCTGATCTAGCTACCAATTGGGGTAGAGAAAACCTTGTTGTATTTAATGCTTCCAATACCCAATTTCTCCATCTTACTACCCTTTCCGGAACCTCCAGAGGACTAATCCTTATTCTTCAACAATACAAAAATCAATCCTTCATCTTCTCTCAATATTCTCGGTGTCTCTTTTTCTTCTGCTCTCACTTGGAAGGACCATATTACCAGTCTTGCTAAGACAGCCTCCCAGAAGCTGGGTGTGCTCAACCACCTCAAGGGGTTCTTTACCCCTGCACAGCTTCTTGCTCTGTACAGGGGCACAGTGCGTCCTTGTATTGAGTATTGTTCACATGTGTGGGGAGGATCCTCTCACACCGCACTCCTAGACAAAGTAGAAAGGAAAGCCTTTTGTATCATTAACTCCCATCCACTTACCAACTCTCTGCAATCTCTCTCTCTTCGCCGCAATGTTGCATCTCTCTCGCTATTTTATCGCTACTACAATAATCAGTGTTCCTCGGAGCTTTCCCAGTGTATACCACCTCCTCTACATAGGGTACGTAGTACCCATCTTGCAACACAATTCCACCCCTACTCTGTGCAACTCTCCAACCCAAGAGTGAAATGCTATTCTCAGACTTTCTTCTATTCAACTGATGAGCTCTGGAACTCTCTCCCAGAATCAGTCTTTCCCTCTTCCTATGACTTAAATTGCTTCAAACTCTGTGTGTCCAGACATTTTAGCTCGAGTGTCCCTTGATTTTGGCCCTGTCACTCTTTCAACTCTGGGGGAGGCATTCGCTGCAGGCAGTTCTGCCTTTTGTCTCCCTCATTCACATAGAAAAAAAATATATATATACATAATTTACACCTCTGGTAATGGTCAAATAGCAGTATCAGCTACATAACCATTTCTCATGCAGGGAAGTTTAATCAAATCACAGTCCTCCCTGACCCCAACCCACTGCATTAGTGGCCCACTGAGCTGGATCTGTCAGAGTGAGGGTTGGTGTCCTCTACCGTACATCCCATAGCCAGTTCTGACTTTACCTGTTTCATCATTCTTATTTCTATCATTTATCCTGAAAGTGGTGAAGGCAGTGGGGCCATAATGGTGTGCCCCAAGGTTCCCTAGTATATTACTCTCTCAGCCCACTGACACAAGTCGGCCTTTCTCTCTCTGGCGTAGGGATGCAGCGACCCCACCGCTCGCCACTTCGGTGGTGCAATCAGCCTCTGTAGCAGTTACGGTGATTATTTGTTACTGCCTTATTGTAGCACGGTTAAGGTACTGTGGTGCGATTTCGCCAGGTGCAATTGCTTCAGGCAGTCTTGGTTGAGTCTTGCTGAGACAGTGTTAGCGCTATACCAACATCGGCCACTCTGATGACATGATTAGGCTGTGTTTTAGTAAGTCTTTATTGTACTGTATTATAGTATGGATACTGAAACCACTCTCTGTGGATGAAGCGGTCTCTAAACTTCTATGTATGTATGTATGTGAGCCAATAAGGTTAGCCTACTCGGCAGAGACTGAACGGTTGTATTTATATATTTTATGTCACCTTTATTCTCGCCATTATATTTAGACCTTTTTGCAGATAATCTTGAATTTGTATTAAAATGTAAAACTTGCAAACAAAGTCAAACCAAAACTGGGACAAAGACAATATAAAGTCAAAACAACATATCAAAATCGCTATGTGGAATCAAAATAAAATTTATGAAATGAAAGAACACAATCAACAGAATACAATACAAAATAGTTTCTATATAGGAATGACCAAGCCACTTGTACAATCAGAGATTGATGAGAATATTCATTATAAAGTCAAAACTACATGTATTGTCTTTCATTTTTATGAGCAATGGCCTCACCCCAAGTTTACAGAAGTTCTCCAGTAATTCTACGAGAAATCCTAAATGGATTTCTCGTAGAATTACAGTACAGTACTACTGATTTTTTACTTTGTAAAAAATAACGGGCTTCATCAAGCTGAAGCTAAAGTTGAAGCCGACTTTGGTCGATTAAAGCCTCATCGATACATATTGTCTAATTATAATTTTTTGTTCCAGGTCCATACTGAGGTGAAGCGTCCAAAGCATTAACTAGTGTTTGGCTATCAAGTGCCATATCAGTGATGTTGATAATCTGTTATCAAGATATGTGAGCTTAAGTAACTTTCCCTGCAATATACATTATGAATAAACAAGATATCCATACAGTATTAATTTCCTCAAAAACTAATTTGTTGATCAACAATATTTAAAGCATTGCTATGGAGATGATGAATGAAGAGTCTGTTCTGAAGTTAGAGTGTCATAGTGTAGTGCATGAAGAGGAAATATTGGATTATATGAATAGTGAAGAAGATAACAAGTGTAAAAGTTTAACATTGAATAACAGTGAGGAAGCCGAAGCTAGCGAGAATAATGTCCTACTGAATTATGCAAATGAGGAAGCCGAGGCTAGCGAGGATAATGTCCTACTGAATTATGCAAATGAGGAAGCCGAGGTTAGCGAGAATAATTATCAAC
The DNA here is from genome assembly GCA_032716605.1 of Paralithodes platypus. Lineage (NCBI taxonomy): Eukaryota > Metazoa > Arthropoda > Malacostraca > Decapoda > Lithodidae > Paralithodes > Paralithodes platypus. The sequence continues at coordinate 17,810,168 of CM064582.1, forward strand.
ATTTGATCCCACCAAATGTCAAGAAACATGAGTGCCTTGTATGTGGTAAACTATTTGGCCAGAAGGGTCACCTCAACCGACACTCTCTGGTTCATTCAGGAGAGAGGAAGTATGAGTGTGGGGTGTGCGGTAAACAGTTTGGCCTCAAGTGTCGCCTCACCCGGCATGCCAGCGCTCATTCCTCGGTCAAACAGTACGAGTGCGAGATCTGTGGTAAGATGTATGGACTGAAGAGCCTCCTCATCTCACATGTACTAGTTCACACTGGGTTAAAAGATTATGAGTGTGAAGTATGTGCTAAATTATTTGTGTCAAAAAGTAATCTTACTGAACATATGCATGTACATTCCGAAGTAAGGAAATATGTGTGTAATTATTGTGATAAGCCATTCAAGACCAAGGGAGTTTTATTGAGGCACATTAATGTTCATACAAATAATAAGGAATTCAAGTGTGAAACGTGTGGTAAATTATTTGGACTACAAATCTACCTCAACAGACACGTGCTGCTCCATTCAGACGTGAGGAAGTTTAAGTGTGATCGTTGTAGTAAATTATTTAAAACCAAATCCGGGCTGGTTGAGCATGTTGTTATCCACACAGAAGGGAAGAATTTTGTGTGTTTGGAGTGTGGTAAAGAATTTAACAGTAACTTAAGACTGAGTAGACATGCCATGGCTCACTCCAGAGTCCAAAACCAGTGTAAACAATGTAACAAAGGTTTTACTGCCAGCAGTAGCCTCAAGAGACATATGGAAACTACTCATACCATATCTGTTTCTAGTGGTTCACACTAGAGATCCTATAGTAACAGAGATCGCCCAACCTCCGCCATCTTGATGCCACTGGGGGTATTTACCTCTCTTTGTACTCAAAACATTTTCATACCCATAATAAACTTGTGGGAGTACTGGTAAAAGATATATAGTTTGGTCTTTGGATGTGCATTCTACATGATCAAAAATCAAATATAAGCTAGTTTTGTGATAATTGAGGCAGCGCAAAAGCGTCCAGAGACAAAAGATGGCCCCTCTCTCTTACTGCAGGATCTCTAGTTAACACTAGTAGCTTGGATGGTCTAGGATTGGCTGATATTACTAAAATATTATATTTCTTTACTTATTTTTATATATTCTATTAACCCTCCTGGACCGGGCAGGCTCTCAAAATGACAGTGTGGGCTACCCGGGCGATCTGGCCGAAAAACGTCTAGGCCTAGGCTACCGTATTTTTGTTTAGTTTAACTGCTAGAAATTTCTCACACATCTATAAATGTAGTGCGGTTTCCAATCTGTAGACTGGCGTTGAGTAGAGCTCTCTATGTCAACTGGTTCAGTTGTGATGACGATTTCAGTGGAGAGCACTTGCAGGCGATGTTAACAATATGACGATCTTTTCACTACTGAAACAACGACATACAGACATACAATAACAAACGAGTCTTCTCTTTCTTGTTTTCGGAGGTGCGGTGACGTAACGATCGGCTTTGTTTACATGCGTCGGACGCACGGCGTTCAGACCAAGCTGAATAGGCTTTCAAGCTTACAGATTTTAAAATGACACCCGGGCTCCTGCCCTTAATTCGTGGTGTCATTTTAAAATGACAACCGGGCCAGGAGGGTTAAGCAAAGTTCCTCTTAAGTAATGCTCAGATGACTTACCACAAATAACATCCCCAGATGGGACATGAGCAATGTTTGCTAACTCCAGGCTTCTATTTACTGCATGGTGAACAGAGGCATTAAGTGTGAAAACATTGCCCAAACATCATCTGCAGTGGCTGAACTGCTGTTATACCACCCCACTTAGTTTCTACCTACTTGGTGTCCTTTTGGCATATCTAATGGCACTGACAAGCGCAGTGCCACCCGTGGGTGGCTGCCTGGGTGAACAGCCCCGTGGCTGTTTTATGATTTGGTGCAGCAGACTGTTTGAGGGTTCAGCACGCTCTGCCGCGAAGATGGTTTAATCTGACTTCTTTGCATGTTGAATGTTACTGTAGGCTACTGTTGGAGTGGCTTTTGTTGTGAGTGTTGTCTGTAATCAGTGTAATCTGCTGGAGTATACTGATTAGGTGCTATCATTCACGTTACCAATGTGATACTGGTCTACTGCACCTGTAATGTCCACCATTGCAGAGAGGGGTTGGGAGTCTATCGGAAAGAGTGTCAAAGATATTCAACCAGCTAGGATCAAACTCGCGGCCTTCTACATGCGGGGCATGCATGCTACTCACCCTCCATGCTGGCTCAATATGCAATAACCATGCCTCTCACAATTTGTCCACTTGTGAGTTTTAGGTTATAAGGAATTTGTAACTGTTGGCATTGCTAATACGCAGAAATACCAACTTAAGTTTGGTTATAGTGCATATGAAAATACATAAAATCGTCTGTAACAAACTTTCTATTTATCACAAACTCATTTAATTGCTGTATCTGTGTTATATATCTAGGTGTATGGCTCCAACTTCCTTATAGCTAGAAACTTGCAGGGGTCAATCTATCATAGGGTATCATATCCCCAGCTCCTTTTACTATTGAACTTTTTATGACTATTATAGTACTTTTAACCCTATTTGTTCCCAGGGGGGTCTTTTTGGTCCTCTCCTGTTTGGTCTATTAGTTTACAAATGTACAAATTTAGCTTAAAGGAGATCTTGGTGATATTTTTTTTTTTTTTTTAATTAAGTCTGGGAAGGCTCTTTTGTTAGCTTATGTGTCAAACTAAAATACATTGCTCCAACAATGGCATCAGCAAGCCAAATCCTCGGTAATGATTAAACAAAATATGATAATGACCCACAAGACGTCGGACCAGGGAGTATTGAATGCTCCCAATGTTTTAGCAAGTTTATATTGAAGGTGAAGGTCCTCAGTAGGCTACTCTCTTATATGTTCATGTATCTCACTATAGTCTATTCAATATTATTAGGCCAAAAATCTTGATCACAAAATTCTATAACTCAAAAATGACTAGAGTAGTTGAGCTAATATTTCCACCATTTGGGACGAGTCAGCTTACTTTCTTTTTTTTTTTTTTTTTTTTACAGAGGATCTGACGTCTTTTGGGTTATAATGATAGGATAATAATGAAACTTAAAAAGACTTGGCCTTCACAGGGGATGCTAGGTCCTCCCAGCCTTCAAAATCAGCAAGAGGCATAGGTTCTGGTGTGGTAAGAGGTTCAGGTGAGCTGGTACGCGAGTCGTCTGTGAGAGGCATTGTTGCAGGTCTAGGGTTATCTGGTTCATCTGATCGGCGGCCATGGTGGTGCATGTTTTTCATCAGGTCCCTGATGTCTGCCTGCTTGACTGCCCTGCCCCTTTTCTCATAGAACTCATTACGGAGGATGTGGAAATCGATTGTTTCACTTGCATTATATTGGCTAGACTGTTCCACAAATTTGACCATACCATCGAAATAGGTAGCAGCTTCCTTCCAGGTTACTTTGCCATCGTCATCTGCCTCTTCCTCTTCCTCAGACGAGTGCTCCTCAACATATTCTGGCTCCACAACACTCCGGATAATTTCTATATCTGTCACCTCTTCCTCGCCCTGCAGGTCACCATCCACATCAACCCACTCCTCAATATCCTCTTCAGTCATCCTCTTGGGGTCGTTGACCGGCACGGTATCCATCAGGCCTCGGATTTCGTTGATTGCCTCCCTGCGACGCCCAAGAAAGCCTTCGAAATCGTGCTCATCTTCTTCAACCTCTTCAGGGTCATCGACCTGGGCATACAGCTTGTTCCAACATTTCTTGAGGGTTACCTCTGAAACATCCTTCCAGGCTAGGGCAGCATCATATATGGCATCCTTGATGGAAAAACTTGACTGGAAAGTTTTTACTGATGCATCAGAGTTAATCAGCTTGCGGGCAAATGAGGACTTGTAGCTCTGCTTAAACTTTTGGCACACACCCTGGTCCATTGGTTGTATCAGACTAGTCACATTAGGGGGCAAGTAGGTGACAAAGATGTTTCCAGACACTAGTTCGTGGGCAGGGGGATGTGCTCTGCAGTTATCCAGGAAAAGGACAGCCTTGGTGTCCTCAGAAAGGCCAATCGACTTGAAGTAGGCCTTGACTTCGGGAACAAAGTGTTAATGGCAAACAGCGCCAATATAGCCCTGTCTCGTCGGCGTTGAAGATTTGGTCTGGGGTCAGCTGGTGATCATGAACAATGGTAGCAAAAATGTGTGCAACCTCTTTGTCGGCAGAATTCTTCCTTTTCAATTATCATAAAAGTTCTTGTCATTCCTCCCTCGTGCACCTGAACTTGCTGTGGGACAACGAGTTTACTGTATATATATTATTTAATATTTTTGAGGATTTTGCTTGCTTGTGCCACTTTCGATCAACATATTTTAGTTTGTTTCCTAGGCTAACAATAACGCTGTCCCAAGCTTCCTTAAAACTAAAAAATGCCCACTCAGACCCCTTATAAAGCTAAATTTGTACATTATTCAATAGAAAAATATTCTGGCCATAGGCAGATTTCTTCAAAGTTACAGGCTCACCATTGCTAATAAAAATAATAATAATAATAGTTTATTCAAGTTAGCATTGTACGTAAAAATATGTTGCAAATATAAAATGCACCAGTTTTGCATAGCCCAATAAGGCCATTAGGCATTTTTCCATTGGGGTCCTTCTGGGATTAAGTTAGCTGGGGACAGGGAGAGGACAAAATTCAAATAATATTAAATGTAAATTAATATCAGTAGTTAAGATAAATATATATATACAGTATATATATATATATATATATATATATATATATATATATATACACTGGTATATATTTCATGGGGTTAAACTAAGCTAACTTACTTTCTAAAGCTGAACTTAAAGTAGTAAAGTAGTTAAAGTAGTTAAAGTAGTAAAGTAATCATATGTTTAATTTTTACCTATCACTTAATTATGATGTGCCGGTATTTAATAGTAAAGTAGACATAAGTTTGGTGCTCCCTTCTTGCAGTTGTTCATTTCAGGTGCTCCTTCAAGCTACGTCTGAAGGAGTACAATGTTCTCTTTTCATGGACTGTCTGGGGTAGGTTGTTCCAGTCTTTGATGGCAGTGAAGAAGAATATTAGATTTCCCTGCCCTTGGATTCTCGGAACATTAAAATGTTACTTCCTATTCCGTGTATTTTGTCCATTCCTTTCATTTGCTTTATCAAAATTACACTTTAGATACTCGGGAGCCCTGTCATAAGATATCTTGAAGGCATTGATGAGTCTGATTTGTTTGACTCTGTCTGAAACATTGAGCATGCCGAGTGAATGAAGTTGTTCCTGACCAACATGAGATCTAGGTCCTAGGTTCAGCATAAATCTTACCATTATATTTTGAGTGACCTGAAATTTACGCACCCGGAGATACAATATGGCATCATATTATCATAGCTGATTGGCTGAGGCCAGTATTGACAATCAAGGGGACTGGAATCAAATTAATAATATAATGCAGAATTCAAAGAGCTTTATGGATTAATACTTATTGCATTGTTTTCTTGATATTAGATTTTTTCATATTTTCCTCTTAATTATTTGTCAGAAATGGGACAATTAATCTATCTATCTATCTATCTATTGCCTGACGCCGTGATCCCCGAAGGGGTGGCCACGAACGAACCGCCCCCATGCACCTCTGTCCCCAGTCAGTCGACGCCCCTCCCCCCAACCAGCACCGCCTTCGTTCATGTAGTTCCTCACTCCATCCTTCCACCTCATATTCGGTCTACCTCTCCCCCTCTGTCCCTCCACCTCGCTCTCGTACACCCTCTTAGTCATTCTCTCGCTTTCCATACGTTCCATATGGCCGAACCATCTCAAGTTGTTCCTTTTCACACTTTCCAGCACATCTACCTCCACACCACACCTCCTTCTTACTTCCTCATTAGTCTGTCTATCCCTCCATGTAACTCCGCACGCACTCCTTAAGTAATTCATTTCCACTGCTCTCACTCTTGGTCTGAGTCTCTCAACCAACGTCCATGCTTCGCTTCCGTAAGTCAGTGTCGGGATTACCACACTGTCATGCAAGGACTTCTTCACTTCCATACTGACCACCCTATTTCTTGTTACTGCTTTTAGCGTTCCTACAACCCTCTTCCCCTGTTGTACCCTCTCCCGCACCTCTTCATCCATAGTCCCATCTTTACTCAACACACTGCCCAGATACTTAAAAGAGTTGACGATCTCCATAGCCTGACCGTTCAGCTTCACCTCACACTCTGTGACTTCACCCCTTTCGAAGACCATAACCTTGCTCTTCCCCGTATTACCTTCAAATTCCGTTTTTCGCACACTGTTCCAAACTCATTTACCAGACCCTGCAACTCCCATTCATTATCACTCATCAGAACTGTATCATCCGCAAACAGCAGTATAGGTAGCTTCCACTCAATTCCCTCCCTTTTCAGCGATACACCAACATCCACTGCTCTTGATAGTATTTCTTTCATAACTCCATCCATATATACAGTAAACAACCACGGGGACATCACACACCCCTGTTTCAAACCAACATTCAGGTCAAAGAACTCGCTCTGCTCACTCTCCACACGTACTGCCGCCTTTGCACCCTCATACATGCTCTTCACTGCTTTCAGCAACTTGCCCTCTACTCCGTATATTCTAAGTACTTTCCACAAACCTTCTCTATCCACTCTGTCATAGGCCTTCTCCAAGTCCATAAAGGCAACATACACCTTTTGTTTCTTCTCCAGATACTTCTCCACAACACAATTCAGGGTAAAAATCTGATCTACACATCCTCTTCCCTTCCTAAAACCTCCCTGCTCGTCGCCTATCCATTTCTCCGTTCTCACTCTCACTCTCTCAATCACTACCCTACTGTATACCTTCCCTACTACGCTTAGAAGACATATTCCTCGGTGGTTACCACACACTCCTCTTTCCCCTTTGCCCTTATATAGGGGGACTATTATGCCAGTCTTCCAGTCATCGGGTGCACTCCCCTTCTCCCATGCTAGTTTGCACATTTTCCATACCCATTCTATCACTATCTCACCACCATACCTCAACATTTCCCCACACACTCCATCTGTTCCTGGTGCTTTCCCCAACTTCACTCTTTTCATGGCTTCCCACACTTCTGACCTCCTGATCCCCACCTCCTCCTCCACTACTTCTCTTCTTCTCCCTCCCATACCATATCCAGCTATGTTTGCTGGCTCTTCATTCCTTTCATTTAGCAACTCACTGAAGTACTCTCCCTCCATCTTTCGACTCTCTCTTGCTTCTCGGCTAGCATTATCCCATTCTTATCTTTCACACCCTTACTGTTTCCCTTGCTACCTTCCCTAACTTTCTTGACTTCTTTCCAGAACAGTTTCTTACTCTCCCTCCATTTTACACTCAGATTCCTTCCAAATTCCTCATCTACTCTTCTCTTACTTTCCTTCACTACTCTCTTCACCACCCTCTTACTCTCCACGTACCTCGCTCGTTTCTGTCTCTCGGAATCTTCATTCCCTCTACTACCCAACCACTCTCTATATGCTTTCTTCTTTTCTTCCACAGCTATTCTTACCTCTTCTGTCCACCATGCTGTACCTTTCACTCCCCTCCCTCTTCTCCTCACTCCACACACCTCCTCACATGCTGCACAGATCTCATCCTTAAACACCTTGCTCATCTCCTCCACTTCCTCCATAACTTCCAGGTCGAACCCACCTAGTCGTCTTTCCACTGCTCTCCTGTACTCCTCCCTGACTTCCTCCTCCTGCAACCTCTCCACCCTCCTCACCATTCCACCCTCCTCTCGCCTCCCTCCCGCTCTCCTCACCCACTTCTTTTGTATCCTAACCTTAGCTACCACTACATAATGATCAGACAGACCCCCTCCAATACCCCTATACACCCTAGCATCCATCACAGATTTCTTCATTCGTTCATCCACACATACATAATCAATCAATGACTTTCGTTCCACCACTGTCTTATCCTTCATCGTCAACATCCGTTTCCACGTGTACCTGTGGATCATTCTGTGTCGGAAGAAGGTGTTGGCTATCCACAGCCTCCTCCCCACACATACGTCCACAAGTGCACTACCATTCCCATTCACCTCTGATGGTACCCCCCACCCTCCCACCACTCCCTCAACTTTCCTATCACCCACCTTACCATTCATATCCCCAATCAGAAATATTCTTTCGTTCTTGTCAAACTTCTCCAGGCACGCCTCCACATTCATCCAGAACTCCTCTTTCTTTCTTTCAAGTATATCCTCTGTCGGGGCATACACGCATACAATCACCCACGTTTGTATTCCTACTTTCATTCTCACCCACACAATCCTTGAGCCCACAGACCCATACTCTCTTACACATTCCTTCCATTTGCTACTTACAAACAAACATGCACCTTCTCTCGCTGTTCCTTCACTCACTCCAGCACACACACCCATTCCACACTCCCACTCTCTCACATCTGAACCTTTCCATTTGGTCTCTGTCATTCCACATACATCCAGCCTGGCATTCACTAACACTTCCAGAACCTCTCTCTCTTTTGTGCCATCATTCATGCCACTAACATTCCACGTAGCCATTCTCAGAATGTCCGAAGACAATTAATTAACTTGATAATTACCTCCTACAAATTAATAATTAAGTAAAAATACAATTTAATCCTCTCACGCCAGGATACTCAAATCACATATTTATGGTGTTCATCAATGTACGGATATGCGATTAGCGTATTAGCTACTTTAGGCATCAATTGCATCAGAACCAAATACTCTAATTGTGTAAAAATTGGGCTACTGTACAATAAATTTTGGTAGTGACATGCTGAATGAAACTCTCCCGGTTGGTCGGGAGAGTGAGAACCGTCAGTGTTAGTGGTGCTGGCCAGTCCATTTAACCCGGCAAGTGCTGGAAGACTCTTAAGAGTTTCCCCGGGCGACTGCGGGAAGACTTAAGAGTCTGGGAAAAAAGAAAATCCATTTAAAACACCCAATTTTTTTTTTTTTTTTTTTTTTTTTTTGCCCCTGGGCCATGCCAAATATCACTCCTCCACCTCCCCTCCTTTCCCACTTTCCTCACCTTCAGTTATCACCTATTTTCCCTGTTATTCCCTTATTCTGTGATCTATTTTCGTGCTAACATTAGCGAGTTGCAAGCAGGGCATTGTCATCACTGTTACCAAGCGAGTGCAAGAGAGAGAGAGAGTATTGATCGACAGTCTCTCTCCAGACGTGGGGAAAAGTGGAGGGGAGGGAGGTTGCCTCGGCCATACATTATGTAACTCCCGGCCTGTATCGCCGATTTTGACCATCCAAATGCTGTTTCCACTTGTTTTATTGTTGTAACAGGTTAATACCTTTATAATCAACCTATAATAGGCACATATGGAGAAGTATTAATGCTATTTATGGTAAAATAACGATGTTAGTGATGGGAACAGCTCAAATTTGTGCGCACAGGAGTGTGGTGTCTCATACCCCCCATGCGCACGTCTTAGGTTAAGGGGAGATTTTTAGTTTGCTCCCTAGACCCCCATAAAGCTTTAAAAAAATACCCTCAAGACCCTCCTTCGATATAGATTTGTAAATTTTTGTGTAAAAATGTCCCGGCCAAAGACCAGTTTGACCTGAATTACAGGCTCGCTATCGCTCGCCAGGAAAATAGTGGCACTTAAATGGTACGAACGGTCTTAATTTTGACAGAAATTGGGCGAAATGTCTAAAAATCTCAAAACTAATGGGGTTAAACATGAGGGAGAAGGTGGACAAAAAAATCCCTTGGTGAAAATCTCCCCTTAAACATGTCTGATATTCTGCCTGGTTAGTGTATCTAGAATACTACGGGATAGTGTTAGCTAACATCCCAGTACTGTACTGCATAACTCGTTTGTATATAAAACCATTATGAGTGTTAGGATTCATGTACAACAAATGCCTATATATAAATAAATGCATTACAATCTAATATTAAGAGCAGGAAGTTTGGGTTTGTTTTATTCTCTTCCTCTTACCATGACATAAAATATAGGTTTGAGCCCCGGAATCATTGACGATGCGACTTACAATTGTTATGGCCAATCTTTAAACCCCTGGCTTGCCGTTCAAACGACCCGCCTAGGAGCTAAAATATCAAGATTGCCAAATCTTCATGAGCGAACGCTCCAGAACACTCACGGACTCATCCGTAACATGATGTGGATGCCACTACTGAAGAAAAAAAAATAAGTAAAAAATAAGTAAATAAGAAAATAAAATTCTAAATTGTGATCTGGCAGAGTGCGCTTCTCGTGCGTCTGCTGTTATCTTTGCGCGTCCCCGGGCCCTTATCTGGGCTCTTACTTCCTTCACTGATATATCAAGACTCTCTTAGCAATACAGCAGATGAATGGGAAGGGGATGGTTGGGAGGGCCGGAATCGTCAATGATTCCGGGGCCACTACTAAATATTAGGTTTTCATTCTTCCCTTCGGGACTCAAACCTAGTATTTATTAGTGGCCCCTCCATCATTGACGATGCGCCTGATGTTACAAGTCTGGAGGGGGAAATTCATCGAGAATATCAAATAGCCACTAACAAACTACTTACAGTAGGTCGAGCTAAACACGCAATAAACAGATAAATTTTTATAGAAAAAATATAAAAGATGGTACAGGTAGTGTTTTAAAATATAAAAGATGGTACAGGTAGTGTTTTAAAATATAAAAGATGGTACAGGTAGTGTTTTAAAATATAAAAGATGGTACAGGTAGTGTTTTAAAATATAAAAGATGGTACAGGTAGTGTTTTTAAAGTACTGTAAACCTGAAAATTGCTGTAACCCTTACTTTTTTATAGAAACAGTCGATTACGGCACACATAGACTATTCATATAGAATATGCAACAATATGTACATTATTTTATCACAAAATAAAGGTAGCCTATTCAAAATTATGTACTTTACCTTTATCCAAAAATAAAAGTTCTCATATTTGTACTGTTACAAAAAATAGCATTTACTTAAAATTAAAATATTCCTGACTAGACTAATTGAGTCTTAGGAAAAAGGTATATCACATGAAACCTTAACTTCTACACATGTATATTGATTCATAGAAGGCAGACAGGAGGTCCCAGCTGAACACTTCCCCCCCCCCCCCCCTCTTTCAAAAACTTAAAGGTAGACTTTCTGCCTAAGAGCTATACATTGCAAGTGTGGTTTCGTGGTTCACTGACAGGTACCGCGTAATGAAGGTATGATTAGAAGACCATAAGTTGGTCTGTTGAATGTCATCCAAAGAATAGTTCTTCAAAAATCAGAGCGAAGCTGCCCATTTACGAATATCGTGTGCTCACCTAATAGCACCCGGATTACTTTCCTTTATGACTTCTACCAACAAAGCTTCTAATTGCCGCTTTTGTAAGCGAGTACCTGCCCGTGACACCTAGAGGGACCCGGCCTGACTTGGTTGAGATTCCTGCTTAAATAAAATTAACGACTTCACCGGGTATAAAAGGTGGTGTCTGTCGCCGTGTTTGAGGGCTGGTACCTCAAATTCAGTAAAAACATGATCAGCGTGCTAATTTTTTGCCACAAAATTAGTTGTAGGCCTAGGTGCTATATGGACACTCATATCACGCCGGGAGAACCTAAGGCAAGATGGGTCAGAACTCATCGCAGCTAACTCAGATACCCTATTACCCCTGGCCAGGGCCATAAGAAAAACAACCTTCTTTAAATGTGACTCAAATGTAGGATTGTGACAATACTTGGGAGAGTGAAGTAAAGTGAGGGCTTGATCTAGAGACCAGGTGGGCAGGAATTGGCGCGGTGGGGGACGAAGCCGGAAGCATACATGCATGAACCCCTTCTCCTCCGCCTCATGAACCCCTTCTCCTCCGCCTCATGAACCCCTTCTCCTCCGCCTCATGAACCCCTTCTCCTCCGCCTCATGAACCCCTTCTCCTCCGCCTCATGAACCCCTTCTCCTCCGCCTCAGGTATGGAAAGTCCAGTTAAATCGAACAATGGCTTCCTAATAGCCGTGAGGTGGTTCCTTAATGTGATTACTGACAAAGATCTACTATCGAAAAGATAATCTAAATATTTGAATATTAACGACACTGAGGACTGTCGTTGGTCAGTTTCTGTGATCCAGGTATGTAAAGGCCTTCCAATGTGATTGGTACTGTCTTTGAGTCGAGGTAGTATACTGATTAATTAATTTGTGAGTCACGCTCTCCCCAAATTTATTTAGCCATTTAGCCTTCTGAATGTCCACAAGGCAAAAATTAGCGAGGTCTTGAGGTTTCCAATCGTGTCTAAGTGGAAGTACGAGATCGGGAGTGACACCGGGTTCTCGCACCCCATCTTCAATATATGAGAGTACAAGTACGCTATGTGCCTATATGAACTTACACTGTTACCAATCACTCATTAGAAAGCTAACATATAAATTCATTCAGCGCCTTAACACTTCTGAGAACAGTATCATTAAAATGCTACAAACTCCAAGCATAGTGTACACCTCTAGGATCCAGGCACACTGGAGGAAGTTGCTCTATATTTAACCTTAAGTAATGATTTCAGGTCTGCTACTCTACAGAATTAGCATACCGGTACTGAACCTCATAGTGCAGTACAGTACCGATATTCCTATACTGTACTGTAGCAACATACTGTACCGGAAGCTAAATGATGTGAGGCATGGTACTGTACACAATTAGGACAGTGGTTTTGGTAACACAGTAGTTTGATGACCACTGTTTTTGGTTGAGGCAGTGCTGTGAACTACATGATAGCAAGCTGGGTATTATTTAATTTATTTTTATTTTATGTAGCCTATGTACAGTAGCTTATATATATTTATGTTACTGTAAGGTATATATGGACCCCAGTATGGTCCCCTCTGTACTGTGTGAGTCTGAAATAAAGTATTGTTATTATTATTATTAATTGGGTGTACCAAACTTGGGCCGGCCACAAGGGCGCTATCATCGAGATCACGCCTCGATAATCGCGTAGGGATGCATCTGGAGGCGGAAACAGATAAATGGAGCTCAATTTGTTCCAGTCCACCAGAAAAGCATCTGGTCCTCCCGCCGGGGTCTTTGTCCGGCGTGTGAGGAAACTTGCGAGTTGTCTCCGACGCGAACAAGTCCACTTGTGGACGGTATGGCTCTGCAATAATCTCTTGAAAGATGTTTTGCTTGAGAGACCATTCTACTAGAGTGCTCTGTCACCGAAACAGAGCATCTGCCCAGACATTTGCCATGCTGGGGAGATATGTTGCATGAAGATAAATCTCTAGCTTTTCGGCTAGCAGAAAGATCTTTTCCGACAACCCTTGTAACACTCGAGATCTTGCTGACCCTTGCTTCTGAATGCATGACACCACATTCAGATTGTCCATCCTTAAGGCTATTGACTTTCCTGCTAAAGTTGAGCCGTACTCCTTTAACCCACAGGACCCCAGCGAGGCACGTGTTGCATCAGCAATGTATGTAACGCTAAACCCCAGCGCCGCAGCACCTGCGTCCGCAATTTCGACCTTATTTACTCGTCTCCTATGGTAGATAAAGGCTTGAAAATGGTATGGGATATTCCTTAGGGTATTGCCGAACAGCGGTGGTACTCATGCAGCATCCCTCAAGACCAGCCGCGTGGGTGGTGACGCGTGGATGAGTGGCGGCTGTTTACCCGCTAACTTCACTGCGACTTTCGACCTTATTTACACTTGTCGTATGATAGCTAGAGGCTTGAGATTTGTGTGGGATATTCCTTAGGATGTTGGCAATACTTGGCAACCACCCAAGTCCAGCCGTGCGGGTGGTGATGTGCGGGATGATGGGGAAAACACTGTACCCACTTATCTCCCCACGACTTTCGACCTTATTTACTCTTGTCTTATGGTAGCTAGAGGCTTGAGATTCTATCTATCTATTCTATCTACATATGCTCAGGCCCAATCCCCATTTTGGGGGTAGCCGACTCAAGACAGAGCAAGAACAGGGAAAAAGGCTTGAGATTGGAAAGGGATATTCCTTAGGATGTTGGCAATATTTGGCAACCCCCAAGTCTAGCCTTGGTGGGACAGGGGATGCATAGGAGGAGGGGAAGTCAGTTTACCCATTGATCTCGCGAGTGAAACATTATGTCGGATTTACCTCACCGTTACCCACACAGGGGAGTTACCCTTGAGGATGCACTGGCTATACTTTAGGAAAGTGATGTGCCTGATAGTGACACTGGATAGTCAGATGCTGATTCAGGGGAGGAGTATCAGCCAACTTTGATGGAGATAGAGGAGATGCAAGAGGAGGAACCCTTTGTCCCCGTCTCTCGTCGCCTCTCTATGTTGGAACAAAGGGAGGAGAGTGGGTATCGCTCTCCCACTGCTCCCCATGACATAGTTGACTCCCCAGCAAGTGGGGAAGAGTAGGAGGAGGCAGATGACCCAGACCCCATGGCATTCCTCAATATTCCGCCTGGTCATCGTAGGGGTCAGAAGAAAAGAACTGAAGAGAGGGGTCAAGGTCTTACACCACACGTGCCTCGTGGTCCTCCCCCACGCCTGTCTTCACCTCTACCTCGCATTGTCTCGATCCCACTAAAAGCTGCAACCCCTAACACCTTCTATTGGTTGCGCAGGGGTGCAGCCATCTTAGCAGCGCAGTCATTGACTTCCTCAGAAGAAGAAACAGATGAGGAAATGCCTGCACTAGAATCACCTCCACCACACCACCTCTCACGCCGCTTATTTCCCACCTTATCAGCCCAGGATGACTCAGCGCATTCTCCGCCTCGCCACCCGACACCACCACCACCACCATCACCCCCCGGCCCACTACCTTACTCACCTCTACATGGTTCACCTCAGCCTGGGACCTCCCACGCACACGACACCTTCGGACTACCTCAGACACCATCACCGCCTGCGTCGCCGCAACGCCCTAATCCTGCACAACGCCCTACCAGCCAACGTGGACGTGCCCGTGGGCGTAGCCCACGTGCACGGGATCTAAAGTGACCCTCTTACGATGCCCCACCCCTGGTGGTGCGAGATCAAGCACCAGGTCGACAACTCGATCAAGGTCGAGGTCGAGGTCAGGGCCCAGCTCCCGCCGCCCTGGTGCCTCTGGTGCCCCTGATGGTGACTCCTCTCCTGACGACTCTGGCGACGAAGGTGCTGCCGATCAACCCGATGTGTGGAATTGGGTGGATGGGGAGAACTTTGAGCCCACCGACTACAACTTTGTGGGCGCCGGGATTGCCGGCCCTGCGCTCCCAAACCAAGGCAACCAAACCACGAGACTTGACATTTTCCTGCATTTTTTTACTGCAAACCTCATGTCTTTGATCCCAGAATTGTACATGTTCTTGGCTATAGTCATCCTGATGGAGGTCACAAAGAAATCTTCTATCAAGAAATACTGGTCCTGGGATCCCCTCATCCGAACCCCCATCTTTGGGCAAATAATGAGCAGGAATAGGGTCAAGGCCATATTGGGGAACCTTCATTTCACAGACAGCCTGGCAAGCCACACCAGAAATCAGGATCAACCCAGAGCAATGAAGGACCCCATGGAGACATAAGACCCATCTTTGAGTACCTGAAGGTGAAGTTTGCTGCTGCCTTCAATCCCCATCAGAAGCTGATAATTGACGAGAGTTTGCTGCTGTGGAGGGGAAATATCAGCATCCGGCAGTACATGCCCAGTAAACGACATTGTTATGGCCTGAAGACCTTTGTGATGTGTGACTGTCGCACCGGTTATATTCAGGACATCATTCTGTACATGGGCAGGAAGACAGAATTGGTGGAATCGAGGAGCTACAGAATTTTTGGGGCCGTCGTGATCACCATGATGCAGAACTACTTGGACTGGGGCCACATACTGTACCGGGACAACTGGTACACCAGCCCCTCCCTTGCCAAGTTCCTGCATAGCTGCACTACAGGAGTCTGCGGCACCATCAGGAGGAATCGGACTTTCATGCCCGATCTACCACCCAGGCGGGAAAAGGGCTCCATAATCTACCGGCAGGCTAACAATGTCCTCCTGTTGTCCTGGATGGATAACCGGGATGTGAACGTCCTCACAACAAACAGTCCACCGTCCATCTTCCAAGACAGCAAACGTCGTGACAGAGCAACAGGTGAACTAATCAAGAAACCATTGGCCATCTGTGATTACAATATAAACATAGCGGGTGCCCAACCTCGAAAGGGGTTGAAATAGGGGAGCTATCCCCCCGCCAAATGCGGCTTTCTAGGGCCTTTCCTAGCTGATTCTGAGAGGATTGGGTTCTAGTCATGTGGTGATGGGCTGGTCTATCAGAGTGAGAACTGAGCTATCTCTGCCATACCCATAGCTTACTCTGACTGTTCCTTTTACTTACATATTTTCTAGATCTCAAGTGACGGCATCTCTTCTGTGGATTGACCTCCCAATCTATCAAGATTGGAAGCCAAAGAGTCACATTTTTCCTTTGCCCCTCAACTTTCTCTTCATAATTGCTGAGGGGCACAGGGCCCTGTGTGGGGCTTTGGTTTCCCGGGCGTTTCTGCACCCTCCTTAGCTCCCCGCCATGGAGTGGCTTCGGTCACCCAGGCTTTATTGTGGTCGGCAGGTAGGGTTCTGTGGGGGCGCTCGGTTATGGCCTTGGCCTTGCTCGGGGCCTTGGGGCTGTTCGGCCAGGCAGCTTGGGGAACAACAACAACAACAACAACAATATAAACATGCGTCTGGTCGACAAGTCTGATGCTGTCATCTCGTCAGTCGAGTGTGCGAGGAAGGCAATGAGGTGGTATAAGAAGTTATTCTTCCACCTCCTCGATATAACCCTGTATACCTGCCACATCCTCCACGCAACAATCACCGGCAAACAGGAAACGATGGAGAACTTCTGCATAGAGTTGTCCAGGGAGATGTTGAGGAAAAACATGACTGCCCCCCAAGCCCAGCAACGCTCCGCACATTGACAGCGCAGCAGCAGAAGGGATTGCCAGGCTGACAGAACGCCACTTCACTGACTTTGTGCCGCCCACAGAGGGCAATGCAAGACCCCGCAGACGGTGTCATGCGTGCCGGAACACGACAAAGAGGACCCCATCACGAACAGATACCAGGTACTGTTTCCAAGATTGTGGTGTTGCACTGTGTTTCCCGGACTGCTTCAGGGACTATCACACCCTTGAACATTTCTAAAAGAGTGTGTTCAAAGACTGCGATAAAAGGCGCTATCAAAAGTGAAGTGTGTGTATAAAAACCAAGTGTAAATATTATATACAAAGTGTAAATATTATGTACAAAGTGACAAACACAATATGTAAGTGATAGTGACACTCAAATATACATAAAACAGTGAAGGACACCAATAAGTGTAAATATATCATAACCCTGTGAACAATGGCGATAACAGTGAGATAGAATACTGTAAAACATAAATACAATATACAAGTACAAAATACAATGAAAATTACCCATATTTCTAAGTCAAAATTGCCTAAAACAATGTGTAAAACTCATATTATAACTACTTAACAGTGTAAACCAAAGGTCTACTAAGGGTGCAAGTCAATATGTGAAAGATAGTAATTATGAAGACATTAAAGTGACTGAAAGTGATCTTGAGAATGCCATAAGAAAACTTAACCTAAACAAAGCTTGTGGGCTGGATGGTATATATGCAGAACATCTTAAATATGCAGATAAGTTGTTAATAGATAAACTTAGTTCTTGCATCACCAGTCTATTTACGCATGGTGTCCTGCCGGAGTCTATGATATCCGTAATACTTGTTCCTGTCATTAAAGATAAATCAGGTAAAATTACAGCAAAAGACAACTACCGCCCAGTAGCACTTGCTAGTGTGGTGAGTAAGGTAGTTGAAATGATAATGCTAGAAAGAATGTCTGCATATATTGTCACCAGCAGCAATCAGTTTGGCTTTAAGAAAAATCACGGCACAGACCAATGCATATATGTGCTGAAAGAAGTGATTGATACATACAACAAACTAAATAGCTCAATTTTCTCTTGTTTTCTTGATGCAAGTAAGGCTTTTGATAGGGTGTGTCACAAAACCTTATTTGAAAAATTAGTTAACAGGGGAGTGCCTAGCTATATTGTTAGGATACTTATTTTCTGGTATGCTAATCAAAAAATGTGTGTAAGATGGGGCAACATTCTGTCAGGCTCTTTTGCCATAACCAATGGTGTTAGGCAGGGGGGGATATTGTCTCTGTATCTTTTCAACGTCTACATGGATCATCTTAGTCTGGAGCTGAACAAGACTCGCACTGGGTGCTGTATTGGCAGCACCATTGTAAATCATCTCATGTATGCTGATGACCTAGCCTTAATCGTGCCCTCTGGAGCAGGACTGGATAAATTATTAAGAGTATGTGAAAAATTTGGAATCAAACATTCAGTCAAATTTAATCCTATAAAGAGCAATATCATAATATTTACATCTAACCTTCTATTGAAATCAAAGCTACCTAAATTCCATTTGTATGAAGAAATTATAGAAGAAGTACATACATACATACATAAAATTTTAAGACTGAGTGTTCCACACATAAGTGCAGTTTCAGTCTCTTGTCCTAATGGCGGCGTTCCAGGCAACCCTGTTAAGGGCTGCTTCACTTGTCAAGTTCTTGGATTTGAGATCGGCGCGTATAGTCCGATCCCAGGTCTTCCTTGGTCCACCCCTTGGTGCAGCTCCCTCCACAATCACAGACCTGCATTTTGTCACCCAATTTTGTTCATCCATTCTCTCCACATGTCCATACCATCCCAGTCTACTTGTACGCATCACCTCGCTAATACTCTTTATACCTAAACGTCTCCTCAGCTCAACATTTGTTATTCTATCCTGTAGCCTGGCCCCACACATCCTTCTCATCTCATTACGCTCCATTCTGTTGACATCCTCTACTTTAACGGCCCATGTTTCTGAGGCATACGTCATTGCACTTCTAACACATGAGGCATACACCTTTCCCTTCAGGGAGAGAGGCATTCTTTTCATGGTCAGGATTGGCATCAATTCTCTGAACTTCCCCCAGCCACACCTAATTCTAGCAACAGTGGCAGCCTCGGCCCCACCACCGGCAGAGATGGTATCTCCTAGGTAACAAAACTTGTTCACCA
This sequence comes from Paralithodes platypus, assembly GCA_032716605.1. NCBI lineage: Eukaryota > Metazoa > Arthropoda > Malacostraca > Decapoda > Lithodidae > Paralithodes > Paralithodes platypus. The sequence goes on from CM064582.1 coordinate 17,829,306, forward strand.
GCTCCAAAGACTCATTTCCAAAATTCACAGCCACAGGATCATCACTTAACACAAGCTCGCCTTTGCACACTACGCACTCAAATTTCTCTATTTCTGACTTATCCTTCGGCAGGGGCCCCTTTATTCTACTACAGCGCTTACTCCCATGGTGTACCCAACATCGACAGATGCTACATTGAATTGAGTTAAAGTAAGTAAAGTAAAGTATCTAGGACACTATATTTCAAGTGATCGCTCAGATGATGAGGATATGGGTCGTCAGCGAAGGCAACTTTACATGCAGGGAAATTCGATATTAAGAACATTTCATATGTGCACATGGGATACAAAAATAACATTGTTCAACTCCTACTGCTCACCAATGTATACAGCACAACTATGGTGGAACTATAAGAAAATGACAGTGAATAGACTAAGTATCTCATATCACAATATCATGAAAATTTTTCTGGGGCTCTCAAAATATGAGAGTACAAGTACGCTATGTGCCTATATGAACTTACACTGTTACCAATCACTCATTAGAAAGCTAACATATAAATTCATTCAGCGCCTTAACAATTCTGAGAACAGTATCATTAAAATGCTGCAAACTCCAAGCATAGTGTACACCTCTAGGATCCAGGCACACTGGAGGAAGTTGCTCTATATTTAACCTTAAGTAATGATTTCAGGTCTGCTACTCTACAGAATTAGCATACCGGTACTGAACCTCATAGTGCAGTACAGTACCGATATTCCTATACACTCGACCCTCGCAAATCCGGACTTCACCAATCCGGACTTTCAACAATCCGGACACAATCCGGAGTCCGGTCCGATCGTCCGGTAGTGCGTACCGTAACGCATACTTGTCCGAATACTTAAAATTTTGTCCGGTAGGTGGCTCTCGCGACGGGTGGCGCCACCCGTTCCCGCCTAGTCATTCAAGCTTGTTTACAACCCGCCGTGCGACTACCTGGTTATTAAGGTGTTATTATCGACTTTCATTGCCAGCCACCATGCCCCCCAAGCCTCAAAAGACTGTCAAGCGGGTAAAGGTTACTCTGAGTGTAGAACAAAAGCTAGAACTGATAAGGAAGCTTGAGAATGGTCGTACAGTGCTCCAGGTTTGTGAGGAGTATGGGTGCAAGAAGCAAACCGTCTCCGATATACGTAAGACCAAGGACAAGTTAAAGAACTATGCTGCTAAATTTTGTGTCGAAGGCAATAAATCTAAAACTGGCAAAGCAAGACCAAGGAAAAATATGACCACAGCTGATCATTCCCAGCTAGATGCAGCTGTACTGAAGTGGTTTCTTCAGGAGAGGTCTAGTGGCGTGAATGTACGGGGTGTGGAGATTATGACCGCCGCAGTGAAGCTGGCTGAAAATTTAGGCCTAGCTAACTTTAAGGGTAGTGATGGTTGGTTATGGCGGCTTAGGAATCGACATGGATTGTTTAATGTTAAAACTCATGGGGAAAGTGGGAGTGCAGACAGTTCTGGGATAGAAGCTTTCCGTGCTCGTTTCCATAAGCTTGTGGAGGAAGAGAACCTAACCCTCTCTCAAGTATATAACGCCGATGAGACTGGATTTTACTGGCGTTCTATGCCCAAAAATACCCAGGTAACGAAGCATGAGGGGAAAACAAAAGGAAAGAAACTATCCAAGGAACGATTATCAGCCCTGTGTGGGGGAAATGCCAGTGGCACGCACCGTCTCAAGCTGGCGATTGTGGGAAAAAGCAAGAGGCCACATGCAATGAGGAACCTAGACATCGAAACAGAACTGCCAGCGAAGTATTACCACAGCAAGAAAGCCTGGTTCAACTGCGCTATTTTTACTGCATGGTTTTTCGAATACTTCGTGCCTGCTGTCATGAGATATCAAGTGGAAGTTTTGTGCATCCCCAGAGACGAAGTGAAGGCAGTTCTATTGTTGGATAATGCCCCAGCCCACCCCAGCGCTGATATATTGGTCTCACCTGACGGGCGAATTAAAGTTGTGTACCTCCCGCCTAACACCACAGCACTTATCCAGCCCATGGACCAGGGCATTATTAGCGCCCTCAAGAGGAAATATACCAGGAAGTACCTCAATGAAGTCCTGGTGGTGCTGGAGGACGAGTCCGACTCAGTACAGGACACTCGTGGGGCACGCACACTGGCTAACATCAAAGCCTATAACATCCGCTCTGCTATTTGCAATCTTTGCTCTGCTTGGGATAGCCTACAAATTTCCACCTTAGCCAACTGTTGGAAACCATTCCTTCATGCCGATGATGATCCCAACGACTTCGAGGGGTTTGGTAATGATGCGGCTGCTGATTTCCACAACCTATTGAGGAATGCTGGGGAAAAGGATGTCACTGTGGAAGATGTTCAAGATTGGCTGGACGAGGCAGAGATAGTACCAGGGCATGAAATTTACACTCATGAACAGATCGCAGAACAGATCCAGAGCCAAGAAGCAGAAGAAGAGAGCAGTGACGAGAAAGAGGAACCAGTAAACCGACACAAACTATCGTCACTGAGGGCCAGTGTGGACGACCTGATTGCCTTCACTGAATACACTCCTGAGGTAGCGTCACACTACACCCAGCTACGTTTACTCAGGGAGGCAATCATACTGAAGCAGCACCAAGTGGGTAGGCAGATGAAAATCTACTCTTTCTTTCGCCGGCCAGCCACAGCCACCCTAGCCACCACCCAGGAGCCTCAGCCGGGTCCCAGTAGTGCCACCACCCAGGAGCCTCAGCCAGGTCCCAGTAGTGCCACCACCCAGGAGCCTCAGCCGGGTCCCAGTAGTGCCCCCGACCATCGCCGGCCAGCCACCACCCAGGAGCCTCAGCCGGGTCCCAGTAGTGGATGTGGATGTGAGGTGGATGATCCGATGGTCGTGGATTCGACCTCGGATTCTGATTAACCCCCTTCAATCAACCCCTGTACATAGTGTAAATAGAAGATTTAGGATAAGGTGAGTACTGTACAGTACTGTATATTACGTAACTTTTATTTACTGCTAGGCTATTAATATTAATAATGTGTGTGCGTATGTGTATGCGTGTGTGCCCCCCCCCCCCCCCCCCCCCCGTACACTATTTTCTGAATCCGGACTTTTCCTGAATTCGGACAAGGCCCAGTCTCTTTTAGTCCGAATTTGCGAGGGTCGACTGTACTGTACTGTAGCAACATACTGTACCGGAAGCTAAATGATGTGAGGCATGGTACTGTACACAATTAGGACAGTGGTTTTGGTAACACAGTAGTTTGATGACCACTGTTTTTGGTTGAGGCAGTGCTGTGAACTACATGCTAGCAAGCTGGGTATTATTTAATTTCTTTTTATTTTATGTAGCCTATGTACAGTAGCTTATATATATTTAAGTTACTGTAAGGTATATATGGACCCCAGTATGGTCCCCTCTGTACTGTGTGAGTCTGAAATAAAGTATTATTATTATTATTATTATTATTATAAAACATACGATAAAGTATAAAATCAATAAATTAACAGAGTGAGTGAGAGAGGCAGACAATGAAAGTGAGAGTGGTGGGTGGCTAGTGTCAATCAGCTGGTTGTGTGTACGTGCGTGCGTTCTGTTATCGTCTTGGCCCAAGATGGCCACCGGTCACCATGGTAACCTGGACGCGTGCGGGGCTTGCCACTCGTCGGCAATTATAAAACTTTATTCTATGCACTTATCACACTGTAACTTCACTTATAATGACATTATGTGATACATGTTGCTAATATATGAACTATGAAGGCACACATGATGCTCAGGTGGTGTAAATAACCGTCACTCGAAAACTGGACTCATCGTACATCTGCCATGCTGCCGCGCTCAGCTGTGGTATGACGGGCGGGAGGTTTGAAGACCGCCCGGTACCAGCTGATGGCTTAGACTCTCCCCCCCCCCCAGGACATCCAAAAGACCGAGGTGAGTGTTTTGTTTTTTTTTAAATTCATTTCTCACCTATTTAAGCTATTTATCAAAATACAAATAAATAGCAAAATCTGCTGGTCCCACAGCATGTTTTTATTATTAATTATCTGGTGCTCAGTGGGTTAAGAATAATAGGGGGACTAATAATTCTTTGGCATTTATATGAAAGTCTTTGTACCTGAACCATAGACCCTGACCTTGATGGCCCAGGTTCGACTGGTACCCCCAACCCAGGGTACGCGACCCGTCTGTGTCGATCCAGACCGTTGGAGGAGGAGTTGTCCAAGTTAGAGAGGAGTGTAATACTTCTGGCTTCGCCCAAGCCGCCAGCAGGTTGTGGATTAATTTCGGGATTTGCCATAGTTTTTCCGCCGGCAAAAGTGGAAAGCACTTGTTTCCCTCCAAAATTATCCTCTTTACCTTGAGACGACCTAACGAAACCGTCAAACTTATCCAATTGAGCGAACCGACCAGAGACTCCCAAATTCTCCTCGTACAGGTCAAAGAATGGAGATAAAGAAAGAGTTTTTTTTCGAAACCTCCGTCGGTTGTCCACACTCTGACTCAGAGAAAGAAGTTCGGTGTCCCAGAGTAGGCCCACCCATTGGATGGCTACGTGGGGTTCAAAGTGGACTTCGCCAAGTTCACCTTGAATCCCAGGGCTGTTACATGAGATAATACCTGTTGTACATGTTGAAGGCAGATAATTTTGGAATTTGCTACTATTACCAGTCGTCGAGGTACCATAATATCATGATCCCTTGTTTGAGCAATGGTAGCAGAGACTGTCGGACTAACTTTGTGAAGATACGGGGTGCAAGATTTAGACCAAAGGCATTCTTTGAAAGACAAATGTATGATTCCCTTGGCGCAAAGCTAGGTACAGTCAGGACCCCCAATACGCGATTCCACAATGCGCGAAAACCCTAATACACGAGTTACCCCTCCAAAATAACCAAAAACATTAATTACGCGAGGTGGTACCACAATGCACGAATCGAGAGCTAAGAAGGGGCCAAATCCGCTATTCCCGCTTGATACGCGAGCACGGTCTACGTTTCGCGAGGCCCAGGCGGGGCTCCGAAAAGAGAAGAAGAAGAAGGGCATACGCCTGCCTTCCCTCCCGCTTACCCAGCTCCCTCCCTCCCTCCCACAGTCCAGCTCATAGCCGTGCGGAGTGACCAAACGTTTGTAGTGCCTGCCACTTTTTTCGCCATGCCATGCCAATATAAGAAGATAACACACAAAATGAAGGTGGAAGTGTTGGATCGCAAGAAAAAAGGAGAAGGAAACTGTGCAATAAGCCGTGCTATGGGCTTGTCAGAGTAAACTGTTCGTACGATTTGGTCAGGGAGGGAGAAGTTGGAGAAAATCGTGAAGTCCTACGGTCCTAGTGTTAGTCCTAGCCTATCTACTACTAATTTTAAGGTAAGGTTTCATATTTGTATTCATTGGTGTTCTTATATATAAGATATAGACTGTACTGTAGAGCCAAACATTTCGAAAATAGGGCCAAAAATGTCGAAAATAGGCCATAATTGAGAGATGTCACCCAATCTAATTATTCCCATTTAAAGTTAGTTCCACAATACGCGAATTCACAATACGCGATGCCTCCTGCCACCCCTATTCTCGCGAATTGGGGGTCCTGACTGTACTTTTGAAATAGTTTGTTTATAGGGATGTGCCAGTAGGCATCGGTCAGATCTATGGAACTCATCCAGCCTCGCGGCGGCAGTGTCAGCCTGATCTGATTCACAGTCAACATCCTGAACGACTGATTGAGAATATAAAGGTTCAGAGAAGACAAGTCTATGACCGGTCTCTTCTAAACACTGTCCCTCTTTGGCACCAAGAATATTCGGAAAGTGAACACGGGTTGCTCGGGGGATACGGGGACAATGATCTGCTTGAGTGCTATATCCTGGATGACAGCTCCCACCTCTAATGAAACATGATTGAATTTGTGAGGGATACGTAAACGAGGTCGCCGGGACTATCTCCACGAGAGACCCTTGCGGACCACTGTCCTCGCCCATGTGTCCCGGGGCCATGCCCGGTTTTCCGACTCGCCTTGTGACGGCACTGGAAGTGAGGGAGCTGCGTGGTGTCTCAGTTTTTTGGTTGGGAGGATTGTGACTCTGACTGGGTGTTAGAGGGACGAGAGGCTTTGCTATCATTGCTACCTGACTTATTCTTGGATTGTCCCCTGAACCATTTCCCGCGACCCCTAGAATGACCTCTGCCCCTAGCTGTGCCACTGATTCCTGGAGTGCTAGTCTTGGATGACTGTGGTGACTGAGACCGTCCACGAAAGGGACTCTTATGAGAAAATTTAGGTTTGAAGGTCGAATCACTCTTCGGCTTAGAAGAAGTGGCACGGCTAGATTCCAACAAACAATTGACTGTGTGCCAGGCATCTGTGGAGGCAAGAGTTTTAGTGAAGACATCGGATAAAATCAATCTATCAACTGCCAGCGGAGATCCGCCGGCAGTTTCTTAACCAGGTAAACCCTCAGATCTTGACGTACCCTCACGGCTTCAAAAAGCGCCGTGCGGATATCCCAATGTGACTGAATGGAATTCTGGAGTAAGAGGCGCCGGGTCAGAGAGAGCGCCTTATGGGTACTATTGTCAGTTACCGACTCAGTCGTCCTGGCTAAAGAAGTTGCAAGCTGGCGACTGAGAAGATACTATGACAAAAGCCACCAGGCTTTCTGCCTCATCTTAAAATCTTTATCTATTTGCAACTGGGTAGGGGAACAGAATGGGTCTACAAGTTGACATAATAGAAGTTTAGGAGCACTCAAAAATTCTAACATATTTTGCGGTACACCTGCCGCCTTACCTACTGGCATGGAAAACCAATTATTATCTTCTGGTGGTAGCTGATGACTGCTCTTATTTGTAATACTGCTGGCAAACAGCTGGGCCTCCTATCCCCACACATCCCACGGCCCAGACTCACCACCGTCAATGTGAATAACCGGAGTACCTGAATCATCCCTATGGGGAATAGAGTTAAGTTCGGGGGTCATTCCCTGCAAGAGTTTAACATCATTAAGGCCGTCAGACTTCGACCAGTCCGAAAACAATTTCACAGAGGATGCTGGGGGGAAAGCCGGGGATTGTGCGTAGACAAAGAACTCAGGATTATTTAACTCGGGACAGCTTTGATAATCATAATAACATTTAATATATCACCGGCTTGGTTCTTGGCCCTTAATTTCTTGGCCTCACTCATCTCAATAAAACAATGTTCCATTACAGGACTCTCACCTGCTACTGTCGGCTGCACGACCTCGGGACGAGTGGGCTTGATCACAGTCGAAGAAGTGTCAGGGCCATATAAAAGGGGCATAGGGCCCCTCTTAGATAGCACTGACCTGTCAAGGGGAGGTGGTATCAAATCTGCTAAAATATTTAAATTTGACGATGAAACGGGTGCGGTAAACGGCGTAGAAGTAGCCGGCATGACAGTTACAGGGGGTTAGATGATAGATCGACCTGAGGAAGAACCTTGACATGTCCTAGAGGTCGCACCACCGGGGCTGCTGGTGTTGGAACCTTCAATTGTCTTTCTTCCTTTACTGACTGCATAAAGTTCAGCCAGTCATGTGTCACTGTTACACCACCTTCCTGGTCCGATGCGGACGTCGGGCGAGAAGATTTTGAGCTCTGCGTGCCTGGGTGTGAGGGAGATGGTCGTTGGCCAGACGGTATCTCCTCCACGTCTGCGAAGTATTGTTGCAGTGTGACACCCGGTGCTGGGGAGCTGGTAAAGCCTCCGACCGAGACTCGCCAGCCTGGGCAGCAGTATGTTGTGTCCTTGTTTGTGAAACAGGCTCAGGGGGCAGAATATCCCAGCCGAAGTAGAGATCTGGGATCAAGGAAGTTTCCAAGTAGTCCGCCCGGGATCTTCAAACTGCTCGGAGGATTGGTAGATGTCATCATCATGTCTGCCGGAACTAACACTGCTGCTACAATCCGCCTTAAGTACCGGAATAACGGTGGGCTCTTGTACCACTCGTCGGGGGATCGTAAATGATGGGCTAGGGCTTACGACACTACCATCTGTGTCTGAAGAGGGATCCCGGCGGGACGAAGAAGGTTTCTTATCTGGAGATGTCGAGGTATGAGACTTCGAAGATTTCTTCGTTGAAGATCGCCATGAGGATGCCTTAGTGCCTTTGGACTGTTCATCGCCTTTAGCTATGGCGATGAAGGTCCTGGGAATGGTCCCGGGGTAGACTGGAGCCGGAGTTCTGGGGGGGGGGGGGGGGGGGGGGGGGGTGATGCCCATCTGCCAGCCAACTTACCTAATATGACTAAAACTAAAGAAAATAAACGTAAGTCCGATGATCCAAAACCGCACAGGATAATGACAAATGCCCCCCACAATCTCAGACTTGCTAGTGTGAATGTTGGTAGTTTGAATCTGCGTGCAAATGAAGTGGCTGAGATGTGTGAGAGGAGGGAAAGGTGTATGCCTCATGTGTTAGAACTGCAATGACGTATGCCTCAGAAACATGGGCCGTTAAAGTAGAGGATGTCAACAGAATGGAACGTAGTGAGATAAGAATGGTGAGATGGATGTGTGGGGCCATGCTACAGGATAGAATAACAAATGTTGAGCTGAGGAGACGTTTAGGTATAAAAAGTATTAGCGAGGTGATGCGTACAAGTAGCCTGGGATGGTATGGAAATGTGGAAAGAATGGATGAACAAAATTGGGTGAAAAAATGCAGGTCTGTGATTGTGGAGGGAGCTGCATGCACCAAGGGGTGGACCGAGGAAGAGCTGGGATCAGACTATACGTGCCGATCTCAATTCCAAAAACTTGACAAGTGAAGCAGCACTTAACAGGGTTGCCTGGAACGCCACTGTTTAGGACAAGAGACTGAAACTGCACGTATGTGTGGAGCTCTCAGTCTTAAAATGTTATGTATGTATGTACAGTATGTATCAAAGTCGTGACGGCGTTTCTTAGCCCCTTGTGATGGAAGAGGCGAAGAGGGCCTTAGATTCTCAAGAGGTGAACGAGACCTGGAGCGCCGTGGGGTCAGAGCAGACGGCCCCGGTGCAGGTTCGTCAGAGGTCCTAGGTCTCTTGGGAGGGCGGGAGGGAGCTTCGCGACCGCGAGAGTCATCTGAAACTGTCGGCTTAGTCTTTTTTACTTTCGAACCACTGGCTATATATGAAGAAGGTACTGTCCTTACTAAATCATCTAATAAGGGATCATCCAATCGAAGAGATTTGTGGGCTACTGTTTTGCAGTACTGGACAAAGATGGACTGAATGGTTAGCAAAACTGTCATATACTTACTATCAGAATGAGTCAGAAAACCATTACGCATAACCGAGCACTGTGGGCGTCTTTGAAAGCCACCTGCCCCTTGATCTATCGAGGCAAGTTACACACCTAACACATAGCTGATGACCAAGGACAGCAAGGTTCGCACAGTCTTGGCCGGTACAAAACGTGTACCCTCTGTAATCCATCGCTCCCTTCCGCCGTGGGGGAATTAAAAATCCTCCTAGGCGTCCCGGGTGACAACTGCACCTGAGGGTTGAACATTTCAAGAATCAATGCTCATAGGGATATGCTAGGCTGGAAAAGCTTAACTTTCTAAAAATTATTGTGACGTTAAGGAGAAAAAATAATTGAATTAACACTAGACAATCTTGGTTCCCCTTACGTTACTTTATCATTCCAGATGTTACTGTGAGTATTATGTACCATTCCAAGTGGTACTTGAGTAATTACTTCTTATTAAAGTGACCAGCACTGACCTAATCCCATCTAAATTAGAACTAGGTTCCAGGCTGCCAGTGCCCAGAATCTGTCCTTTATCCCGGCGGCCAACGTCAGAATGTTTTGCTACACAGTTTACTGAGATGCTGAAGATAGGAAGAGGCGAGTTCGTATTCGGCTCAGCCTTGACCCGGCGGAAGTGGCTCCCCACTATTTATCAACCAGGCATGTGTTCTAATGAGTCCCAAGCTACGAACACATTCTGCTAGACCTTGAGGCGGGAATGTCCTGTGGGCGACGGACAAGCCGGGGACCCCAATAGACAAAAGTAGTAAAATTCCGCCTCCCGGAAATTTATCACCGCCGGCAAAAGTAGACACAACATGTCGACCGACCGAATCTTGTACCAAGCAAAGAAAACTCGAAAAAACATAGCTCTAAACGCTTAGGCATTATTTCCCGGCGGGGAAAAAATGCAGTGAAGTGAATAGAGGCACATTGTTACAAGTCTCACTTAACAATCCTGCCGGAAGGGCCATTTGAAGCTGTGTAGAACTAAATGGCTCAACTAACTGACACAACAAAAGTTTAGGAGCACTCAAAAAGTCTAATCACAATTCGGCGAGGCCCCCTATATATTGGCCTACACACCTAACCATACAAGGTGTTAAGTCCCGGTTGCTCATTGATACCGGGGCCTCCAGATCATGGATTTTCTCATCATACCATAAAAAACACCAAGCTACATTTGGACCCATAAGGTCATCCCCCACAGTGCTTGTTGATGCCAATGACAAGATTATTCCAAAAAAAGGAGAGACATCCCCCCTTTATGTGGCCACTTTAACCCAAGACCATGGACACTATCATCCCTTCATGGTATTTCTGTCTTCTGAAGTCAACTATGATGGTTACTTAGGGTTTTATTTGCTGTCGGCACTTCGAACTAACATCGAATGTGTCAAACGGGTCCTTACCTTTCAACCTCAAAAGCCTAGCTCTTTGGCCTGTCCTCCAGCCTTAACGTCACTACAAGTCATCAGGACCATCAAGACATCACAAGCCATCTTGACAAAAAACGTCACCCTACCCACCCACCATGAATAATGGATTCCTATCCAGCCCACCTTAGAGGTGGATATCATTTTGACCCCCCCACCTTCAGAGTCCCTTCAATAGGGATTGTTTAACTGCCCCTGCCCTCCTAAAAGAAAAACAAAAAAACTCATAAGAATCACCAACATCTCAGATCAAACAGTGACACTACCAAGAGGTTTAACAATAGGTGAGTTAGAACCTTACGACGAGCCCATGCCCCCTCCTGAAGACAAGCCACCTACCGCACCACCTCCACTACCTACCATTCCAACTCGAATCACCATCCAGCAACACGAAGACCTCCACACTCTCATGACTTCATATCAAGACATCTTCGCCACCAATTCGCAAGATGTCGGGTTCACACATGTCCTACAGCACCCCATACATACTGTGGGACCACCCATCCGCCAACCCATCCGCTATAAGAGCCCAGTTCAAAGAAAGGAGGAAGAAAAATAGGTACAAGAGATGTTAGACACTAGGATATCTACCAGCCCGTGGTCATCCCCAGTCGTCTTAGTAAAAAAAAAAGATGGCTCCACCCGCTTCTGCATCAACTACCGCCAACTCAAAGATGCCACTATTAAAGATGCAACCCCCCTGCCACGTATCAATGACTCCCTAGATTCCCTACTGGGAGCCAAATGGTTCACAACTCTCGACCTACAGTCCGGATATTGGCAAGTCTCCGTCGTTCCCTAGCATCAAGAGAAGACGGCGTTTTCTACCAGCCAGGGGAGACTCTATAAATTTACCGTACTACCGTTCGGACTATGCAATGGCCCTGCCACCTTCTCTCGTCTAATGGAGTCGGTATTGCAAGGACTCACCTGGGAAACCTGCCTCACATATCTCGACGACATCTTTGTTTTCGGGAGAAACTGGGCAGAACACCTACAACGCCTCACTCAAGTATTACAACGGATTCGCCAAGCAGGTCTAAATCTTAAACCATCCAAATGTACCATGGCAAAACAAGAAATGCAATTCCTAGGGCACATCGTATCTGAAGCTGGCATCGCCCTGACCCATCCAAACTCAACGCAATCCGAGACATTCTACCACCCAACAATGTGAAAGGAGTCAGAGCATTCATCGGCTTAGCCTCTTACTATCGACGTTTTGTCAAGAACTTCGCAACCATCGCCAAACCCTTACATGATTTAACCAAGAAAGAAGAACCCCTCCTATGGACTCCAGCAAGACTGCAGAAATCATTCAACACCTAAATGATCTCCTTGTCTCCTCCCCAGTCGTCTCATTTCCCGATTACCAACTACCATTTTGACTCTACACTGTCCCAGTGTGGTATAGGGGCCGTATTAACCCAAACAAGAGATGGCAGGGAACACATCATAGCTTGTGCCAGCCGGACACTAACACCATCGGAAACCAATTATCCGGGGACAAAAAGAGAATGTCTTGGGATCATCTGGGCTCTCCAACATTTTAAGGCCTATCTAACAGGAGTACAAGTAACCATTATCTCCGACCATCAAGCACTCCAGTGGTTACGGAAATCCGACACAAAAAATGCCCTAACAGTGCGTTGGAGAGAGTCACTCGAAGAGTTCAATTTCGAAATTGCTTATCGGCCGGGAAAACTCCACACCAATGCGGATGCCCTGTCCCGCCTTCCGACCACCGAAACCTCTCCCACGGAATACCTGAAGGCTATTCAACACCAAAGCCCTGACGTTGACCCCCAACACCACATGTTACAATCATTCCAGATGCAAGAGAAACTTAAATGGATGTCGGCTCGCGTCTTCAAGGAACTAACTCGACGAGACGACTCACTTTTTACATCAGAAGGTAAAATAGTGCTCTGCCCTGACACAGCAACTCAGATCATGGGGTCCCGACACTCTAACAACGGCATTCACCTCGGACAAAAGAAGTTACTAGCCACCTTCCAAGATACTTACTGGACCCCCCAACCTTACATCACCGCCAAGAGAATTACAGAAGCCTGCCGAGCCTGCGCATTGGGAAAGGACCAAACAAGGACTCCAGGACCATCCGGCAAATTGATAGCCTCCAAACCTTGGCAACTCCTCGCTGTGGACTTCATGGGACCCATGGAAAGCGCCAAAGGGTACTGATTGATAATCACCTTTGTCGACATATGCTCCAAATACGTCATAGCTTGTCTCGCCAAAAAGCACACCGCATTTGCCGTGGTCGAGGCCCTATACTTCGGATTACCTCAAGCAATCCATTCGGACAACGCCCCCGAGTTCACTGGCCAAGTCTGGAAACAAGTTTTCGAAGTTTTCGGCTTCCAGATCAGCCACTCATCCCCATATTGGCCAAAGGGAAACTCCGTCTGTGAGAGGAGCCATAGAACAATATATAGTAAACCAGGTCCGCACCCGGCTACAGCAAATGAACTCCACAGACTGGCCTAGTCAAGTAAGAATTGTGCAATGGGGAATAAACACCTGCCCTCGAGAAGATGGCACCACACCCCATGAAATGATTTTCGGCGAACCACCCCTATTGCTCCCACTTAGACACCTTGCTGCCCCATCCGAGCCTTCGCCCGCCCTCAACATCAACCTAGTCCACCTGAGAAACCTCCTACGACAGCTACAGTACCAGCAAGACCTGCAACCCGATGAGACCCCCAAAACTAGCCCTCATCAAGTGGGAGATCTTGTGATGGTTGCCCAACTACCAGTGCCACCCAAGTTAAAACCCAGATAGCAGTGACCATTCGATATCTTGAAAATTCCTAACTGTTACCAGGTTATAGTTAATTATCACAGGGAGTCATGCACGTATCGGAATAGGTATGTAAGACGTTTCCAGCGACTCGACAGGAACATCACAATTATGGCTGAGAAACCAAACATCAATGTCAACCCCACTACTAATCTTGACCCTATCATTCTTCCACAACAGAGACCTATTTCCCCTCCTGCCTGTCTTAACACTCCTCCCTCCCCCGTCATTTATACCCCCTCCCCCCCAACAACCCAGAAAACCACCTCATCCTAACCTGTCCACCCCCACCTCCTCCACAGCCGAAATGCCCTCACCCAGTTCTACCAGCCATTCCTACCACCCTTCCACACCACCACCCTCATTCCTACCCACATCCTTACCCTCCTCCCCCCCATAACCCATCATTCCCATCCCCTACCAATGCCCCACCTGTACCCCTCCAAATACTCCCTTCCTCACCCACATTCACCCCCCCCCCCCTATTTCACCACCTCCAACCCTCTCCTTCCCCAACCACTCCAAACCCCTGACCTTCCACAGACCCACCCCACTCCACCCCCCATTAATCCTTCCACTTCTAAACAGATCCCCACTAAACCTCCTTCCACCACTTCAATAAAACCCCTCCCCACATGAAAATTCTGAGTTTCCGACCATCACCCTCACTAACTCCGTCTCCACCTCCTCCCAGACATCCAGTTTTCTCAAGATTTGGCCGCCCCATTTGCCGTCCAACCCGATGGGAGCCCAAAACCACCTCACCGAAGCAGAGACGCCCAAAACCATACTCTTCAACCAGAAAAATCAACCATGCCCCTGCCACAGCCCCTGCAACATCGGTTTCAACATGGGCAACTAACACGCTTGGCCCGCCACCAACTTCACCCCTGCCCACACCTGGTACTTCGGCATCCGCAAACGTCAACAAAACCCCGACGGGGTACATGTCAAGAGGTCACTTCCCCTCCAGCTACCATCACGACAACAGCTAACCAGTCCAGCCCATCGACTCCCTTACCCACAGTAGCCGAGATGAAACTCAAACGTGTCTCCATCATCAAGAACGGGGTATCCCCAATTATTAAAAACCCTCGTCACCTCATCAACACAGTAATGCCTCCCGACTACCCCCTCACCCTTGTACTCTCCTGCAACCCTGATTCTCCTACAAACACCACAGCGCGCATCCGGCACTTCTTCCTGAGACATCTACAGCCTCAGCACCACGACGCCACCTCTTCAACGTACCTGCTCCAGCCCCTGGGTCGGGACTATTTTTTGGAAGGCGATCATGAGGTGCGCCCTGACCAAAATATCATGCCAAACCACCACTACCGGGCAGACATCATCAACAACAACCAACCAGACAGAATCAGAATTGCTTCCATACGAGAAATGTGAGGTGATGCCCGCCAGAATCAATCATTTTCAAATGGCGGCACCACCCCTAAAGCTGCGTGCGCACTGGAGGTCGATATAGAAAATGGGAAAGAACGGGAAGACCAGGGGAAGCTAGCTTATTCCCGTCCACAGCAATCCACCAAGCCCACACAAAAGATCACCACCCCATCACTACCAAACAGCCTGAATGCTCCAACTTCGCCAGGCACCACCAGCGCAACAGGTGGGAACAATATTTGCCAGCATAACCATCCACAGTAAAGAGGAGAGTCCTTTTCTCTCAGAAGTTCTGAGAACAAGGGAAGAACAATAAAAACCTGTAAATACAGTATAAGATTAAGGATAATAATAAACATTTAATAACCATTGTGTAAAGAGTATGTATTAATTTTAAATATAGCATGTCACCAGACAGATTCATTATGTAACAAGATCATGAACAAAATAAGAAACATGTTGAAGGACTTCGTCAAGATACGAAAGTTCTAAAATCATCTCACCGAGATGCTTCTATCTTTTGAAAAAAAAATAATAAACACCTATGTACACGTCTTCTCAAATATTACCATTTCTCTATTTTTCAAACAAACCACATATTCTTCCTTCCTTACTTTGGAGAGTCGTAGGCCAACAAACTTTTGCCCACAGATAACAAAAAGTGACCATCAGAAGTACCAACCAAAAGTTCACCAGCTTGGACCCCTATTAACTCTGTAGATTTGTGTCTTATATATCTTTCCATATAGAAAATATCCGTCTTACTTTTGTTAACTAACTCTAGCATAAACAGAGATTGTTATTCCCCATATTAACCGCTGTAGGTCCTTGTATGCAAACCTACAACTTCACACCGCGGGACTACAGGACGTGTGACATTGCCAGTTCAGCCTCCACGTATGAAAATCCTATAACTCCCATAAACATGTTATTTATATACTCAGAGTCTAAAAACTATCAATGTTAAAGTCTACTAAGAAAACCTAACCTTCTCGGCTATTCTAGGACTAATATTCAAGCTCACAGGCCTTGCCTAAAAACAGTATAAAAACACAGGCGAGCGAGGCTAGGGGACACACGCACCCTTCCGAGGACCCCCAGGGTTGCCAACCTAACCCCATGCCGACCAGCATTTACTTATGTACGATACGTATGTTCTCTATATACAACACCTAAAGTAATGATCAAGAATAACTCTAGAAAGAAAGACTAACCTTCCCATTTAACTCTATCCAACGTCATCAGTGACAAACTCTTATAGAAATAAATAATAAATCCACGATGCAGGGAAACCTCACGTACAATACCCCCTTACCCTCTTGAACTCTCACGCTCAGAGGTCAATGAGAAATACCCCCGAAACTCTGTACTAAAGTTCTAATATACCCATTCCCCTTTTCTTCTCACAGTAACTTAGAAAGGCAAATAAAACCTTGCTTTGCCTAACATCTGCTCCTCATATTATTTTGAATTACTCTTCAAGTATTGTAGAGTAGTATTATAAAGTAACTGAGATTCACCTCCTCTAGGACAAGAAGGACTTCTTGTCCTACTAAACAGTGCAAACACGCCCTTACTATCCTTCGACAGAGAATGGGTACCCTCCAGTACTGGTGCACATTAGCCCAAGGAAGTTTGAAGGAAGGCAAGTAACTCTTAAGCTTTCTCAATTGTCGGCACCCCGCTTTGAGAAATATTATTATTACCCTTCCTAACAGTTTGGATGACGGCACCCCGAAGTCCTTATACTGTCTGTGAATAAGAAATCCTATTCTAGGATCTTTGTTAATTGTGGCAACCCAATCATTTAACATAGAGTCTGTACCTTCAATATTGAAATCTTAAGTGTGTAGGCAACCCTCCACTTATATTTTAATATTTTTAGTACAACAATAGTGACCTATATATAAGTAACTTTATTATTTCTGGCAACCCGGGAATTAATTTAATTACTTTCGTTAGGTTATATTTCTTTATAGTTAAAAGTTGAAAGACACAGGCACCCCTACCTTTCAACATTTCACTATTGGAAATTATACGACCATTACTCACAGAAGATCTAAGTGCTAAAACGATCTTTTGTGTTATAAGGGTTTAGCGAGACACCCTCACGAGAACTCTGCATATATAAATCCTTGGCGCATTTTGTCTGTGGCACCCCACCAGAATTTGCAACTAAAAGGTTAACACCGCCCTGAGTTCTTTGACCCTCTCATAACGGTTAGTGACAGTCAAGAAGAGCAATACCTAAACTCTTCTAGCGTTAGTCCGATATTGTGTTAATCCGGCATCACTGAGACACAATATTTAAAACCCTACTACAAGAGTACCTTAACAGAACTTCATCACTGGTTAATATAAAGGTCAGGATAGTCGAGTATATTTGATAAAGCTATAGGCTTAAATACTCGCATTAGTCCGATATGGTGCCCAACTGTTTCATTACAAGTTACGGAGCCATATTTAAGACCCCACGATCATTAACCCAGCTGTAACTTAACTTCACACGACCGGCCAACCTGGACATCATGGAGCATTGGAAGATATCATCAACTAGTGTATATCTCTTCAAGGAAAAGAAAGAATATAGAAACTACTAAAAATCAGTATCAGTGACGAGATACAAAAGAAGTTAGAGTTCAAAAAGTGATCCAAATAAACAGAGTTCTTAATACCTCTTAATTAATGAAAAGTTAGTAAAAGTGTTCCACTAGGTTAATCTACGGGAAAAGATTACTATTAAGTATGTACTATAAATAACCATATTTAGTACGACTTTGTAACTCAAATAATAACTAATATACCAAAATAAGACGGATTTCAAGCGCCCAGTAACTCTGCCATATTTCCGCCAAGTGATAAAAATAAACCGTCCGTCAGCCCTAAACTTTGAGTTAATAGAATCAAGTGTTACAGTAGCCTAGTAAATAGAACAATATTAATAATCTACGTGTTCAGTGAAAAATACGTACAGAATACTTGTTTTACAAAATTAGTGAATTTGTACCAAATACTGTAAGAGGATTTTCACACATTAATGAACTCTGAAAATAATCTCATCAAGTGCAGTAATATTGTAGAGTCCACAAAATTGAGCTCAAACTAAATAAGTCCATCAATGCATAAGATTCCATATTCCGTGCCAAGAAATATAGGAACTTATATAACCTCGTCCAATATTATTCACGAACAAACTTCAAGTCAAGATATATCGTGAATATTAGTAAGAACCTGATTTAGTAAATTAATTATAAACTTTCGAGAAGAGAATAGTGCGTATGATTCTCTAGAAGAAGATTCCACATCTAAGTTGAATTGAATATACTTGATCTCCATCTTGATCCGCGATCGTGCTGGGAGAAATTAAATTGAGTTGTATCACTTATGCTCCCGTGTCTTTAGTGTTTTAGATTATCTATATTGTAACTAGTGATTAAGTGAATAAAGCTGTACTACAAACTATATTTCGGTATTATACATATCCTCTATTGTATTATTTATAATTATGTACTTTTATGAACTCAGATATCCCAGTCTCGAAAGAACTCACCCTAACTAATAGTTAAACCTGAATAAAATCAGGGCATAACAATTATCTAGAGGTTGTTGATCTATTATTAAAATGCCCCAGAACGAGAAGCCCACCACAGAAGCCATGAACGAACACCACACAGAAACACCAAAGGAAAGGTCCACAGAACGAAAGGACCAGCTGACCGAGCCAGCCATTTCAGACAGGCCCAAGCCCGCAGGGCTAAACAGCTCCAGGACACACCCATTTACCTTTTCTAAACTGACCATTTTCCACACCTCACGTACACTAACCCCCTCGTGTCCTACACTCCTAACTACAAAGATGATGAACAGGAATATACATTCATATTAAAAACACCCATGCCTGTCCCGACGTTGAGCCAATGCCAACACATCAGACAGCCATAATTATATCTATGTATGTTCTTGCATCCGAGAAGTAGATGTTATATATCTTAGAAGTTAAAACACCCACGCTGTCCCTAGACCTCGTATATCATTTTCCATGACGAGTATAGATATGTGTAACCCGTGCTCAGTCGCCCCTTGCATTGTTCCTCTAGTAACTAAGTCTATAATATTAACTGCCACCAGCATTGATACGACATAGCGGCACTGTCCTTGCTACAAAGATGATGAACAGGAATATACATTCATATTAAAAACACCCATGCCTGTCCCGACGTTGAGCCAATGCCAACACATCAGACAGCCATAATTATATCTATGTATGTTCTTGCATCCGAGAAGTAGATGTTATATATCTTAGAAGTTCAAACACCCACGCTTGTCCCTAGACCTCTTATATCATTTTCCATGACGAGTATAAATATGTGTAACCCGTGCTCAGTCGCCCCTTGCATTGTTCCTCTAGTAACTAAGTCTATAATATTAACTGCCACCAGCATTGATGCGACATAGCGGCAGTGTCCTTGTGTCGTATTGTGCCAAGTACAGATCAACCAGGTTTCATCACCTTATTAGGACGACGACTATAATGTCATCGTTCATCGATGTATGCAATCCTTTAGGTTAAGTATTTTATCCGCCATTGTGTTCACCTTTTTCCATTTACTTTCCACAATTGTCATACGTCTTCCCCTTGCCTCCTTCGTATCCACAGTCCACACTACGCCAATTTACTTCGTGTCTTACACCTCTTACCCCAACCAGAGATTATATAAGATAACCTGGTTATCAGTATCTGTCATAAGTACCCCGAAACAATAACTAAGTACCCCTACGAACTGCCGCTGTTGTTGATATTTATATTTAATAGAAAACGCAGTTCCCAGGGCCAACTAATAGTATCCATAACCCTCGGACTGATCACATAACTCTATCTTTTCCAGACTCCTATACCACCCCATAGTTGCATTCCCCGGTAGCATTTAGCTAACGTATTCTACTGCCTTTTCAAACTTCCATATCAATTGTAGCCTAATGCCACCCCCACGCCCAGGGACCTTAGGGGCAAAATTTCCCTGTAGCCCTTGAACTCTCCCCCCCCCCTCTCATTAAGACACCCGCGCTTCTCGACTCTTGTCCGACCTAGCCTCTCTCTCATACCTCTTGAAGATCCTTGAATTGTCCGTTACTAACGCTCTCCAACCTTTTATATATATACTCCTATCCAGCCTACCTTCACTTAGTAGGCCAGAACAACATTAGAACTTTACTAGCCCCTTGCATGCCATCTATTCTCTTACAACACATTCACAACCCTGCACCCAATGGTCGTCGGTGCGAGGCTAGCCGCCCCGCCAGTAACTAACTTCTATTGCCATACTTCCAGATAAATGTGGCAGAGTTAGCAACCCAGTCTCCACCATATCCAGCAAACCCTACAATTAACAACCAGCCGAGTAAAACCAGCTAGCTAAGGCACCTTCGGTTTTGGTATTAAAGACACCCACATCTGTCTCATACACAGAGGGTTATTACAAACACTGGTGATATGGCAAGCCCCTAGCCACAGCCGCCGGACGACTATCACAGAAGAGCCCAGCTCCCCCTTTTTGCCCACCCGAGGAGGGAGACCCCCACCCCCGCGGAGGTATACCTGGCCCCTGTTTTGACTTTCGAGTCATTGCCAGGTAGCACAGGAATTCTTCCTATCAATGAACTAACCATGAATGACTAACACCTTTACTAACCTCTATTACCTCACAATAAACCATTTACCTTTCTTGCATGCTCTGATCACTAAATTAGCACCTCAGCTATACCATAGAATGAAGATTGAACAATCTAGAGAGACGCTCCTATCACAGCTGTCCCCATCCTCCTCGCAAAGTAGATCCAGTCTCTCTCTCCTAAATACGTCCAGTATAGCCAAAATAGTACCTCTTACTAAGGCTCAGTTATATGAAAATATAAAGGCTTCCTATCGCCCTGTGCCACAACAGTAAATACCATCTTACCTAGTCCCCATATCTATTGAGAGCTCAATTAAGTCCATAAGAATCGAGATCCCTACTGTCTACAGGGTCCAGAACCGAGCCTATAAATCTAACTCCCGCCCCCAGTCAAATCAGTTGAAAGCTAGACACCAACCAGGGGTCACTACCCTGCAGTTAATTTCTAGCTCTGCCCTTGTGTTGTTCCGGAGTGAGATCCCAGAGCCGGCAGACTCCGTGGCAGATTTGGATAGAAGGACCTGCCCACGTATTGAAGAACTTTACACATATGGCCCCCCTGGACGGCCGCGGAACCAGTCGTTAGCCCCCAACATCATGGACGCAAGATAACCAGGACCAGACCCATCAGATACTACCCAAGATTCCCTTTAGCAGTACTACATATTACTGTGCTGTTTTAGATTCACTAATTAATATTTCTACGAAGTGGCTAAGACCTTGCCCAGTGTAATTCATACTTAACCATTCCATTTGGGACGTACTAAGCGATCAGTGCTCTTTAATTAACAGGCGACCTTGACTCTCGTAATTACCTTATTCAGATTTTAAAACTCTAGTGATATCTAACGTTCGCCCACTGATTTGCGTTCTATGTATTTCTGAGACAAGGATATAAAACTTAGATCAGTACCCCCTGAGGTTACTAGAATTCCCGTGCTCTAAAATACGTGTGTCTAATCTAGTCTGTGAACTACTACTTGTGCACCAGAGCTACCAGTAATAAATCTAACAGTGAATATGAATCTATAAGTAACATTGATGGTCTTCGGTATATAAACCTGTGAAATCAAAGCCAGTGATCAGAAGATTAATACCTGAACGTTGGAAGTGGGAGACTAGGTTCCATCCAGATCCACTTATGCTAGTGTTGTTCAATTCTATTATATTGTCTTACACAAGTATTCTGCAGTGGTATATCAATAAACGTGATCATGTAACTTGCTACCATGTGTTTCTTTGTGTTCTCTATTCCTCATATCTTGTATTGTGCATGCAGCCTTATATACCCAGTCAATTTAGAACTCACATTACCCAAGTTAAACCTGTAGAAAAACAGGGCATAACATTGGCGGCAGCGGTGGTTCTTGATTCGGATAAAAGGTTGCATTACACTGCAAGTTTGGAACAGTAGAAGCATGGCAACATCGCGAAATCTTCAGCCACTCGCACACATTCCCAAGTATGATGTAAACACATATGATATCACCAGTTACTTAGACATAATAAAGCCAGTGTACGATGTGGTACTTCATAATGACCGCGAAAAAATCGCCATGGCAATTTTGCATATTATACAGTTGGAAGAAGCCGTTTCCCAACTTGTTGATAAGCCTACCTTTATAGAATTTATTCACCAAATGGTGACACAGAATACGCCAGAGAGTACCTGGAACCAGTTTCGATCCTTCGTGATCCGGACTTTAGATCCACTTTTGGGTTCCCCCGTCGCCCCCAAAATAATAAAAGTCGACGAGATCAAGTATGAAGGGGATATAAATGTGACCCTCATACAACTCTACAGATATGTGAGGACCACGTATAGCTATGAAGATTACGACCAACAAAATGAACTCTTATTCACCGCTTTGTTAAACATCCTCCCACTCCACATCACCGCCCATCTCGACCCGTATGGCTTATTCGAAGAACATATGCTCTCCATCAGAGAAGAATGCCTACGCAGTTCGATGAATCCCCTATCCAACCCTTCAGCCCCTATCCAAGACTCCGTGCACCCTTCCAAAATGACTTCCGGTGAAAGTCCAACCCCAGTGAACTCTTCCCCCACCAACCCTCCGCAGCCCCCCCCAACAAGCCCCGTATTCTAGCTATGCCTACCTATGTAGGCCTACCACAACATATTTTCCCCATGACCCCAGAAATGTTCAGCTATCCCCCCACCAACAAAATTTCCCGTGTGACAGTTTTCCGTCAGTAGCTCCCTTCCACCCCCCCACAATTCACACACCTAATAAACTTCAAAACCCCACACTTGACTCACCCCCTCATGACAGACAAACCCACCAATCCCATATAACCTCTAAACAAACTGTCACTGCCACCGACACACCCCACCCCTCTGATCCTCCCACACGCGCCGTTAATCCCCCCCTCACGCGTGACTCCCACCAAAGTGATTCCCCCCCCCTCATGCGTACCGAACACCTGCTCACCAGTCGGTCCCCCACCATCATGAGCCCAGCTAAACTTTCAACCTCCACCAATTCCCACCAACAAAATCTCCCTTGTGACAGTTTTCCGTCAGTAGCTCCCTTCCACCCCCCCACAATTCACACCCCTAATAAACTTCAAAACCCCACACTTGACTCACCCCCTCATGACAGACAAACCCACCAACCCCAGATAACCTCTAAGCAAACCGTCACTGCCACCGACACACCCCACCACTCTGATCCTCCCACACGCGCCGTTAATCCCCCCCTCACGCGTGACCCCCACCAAAGTGATTTCCCCCCCCTCATGCGTACCGAACACCTGCTCACCAGTCGGTCCCCCACCATCATGAGCCCAGCTAAACTTTCAACCTCCCCCTCTTCACCGTTACCCCACCCGCCCCAAATTCCCCCCCCAAAGATCCCGCTCGACGAAATACCACTCCCATCCCAATCCAACCACAAAACTTTTTCCACCTTGGCTAAACCCCAAAATACTCTCTCTCTCGCCCCAAACAACATAATCAACCTCTCAACTTCAACCACTCCTCGAAATCCCATCCATGTCTCTCCCGGAAATAAAATCAGTCTAAATTCAACCCCTCTCAAACCACAACCCTGCCTGCCCAGACCCCCCCCACCATCTCCCTATCAAATCCCCACACCCCAAACCTCCAAACCACCCGATCATAGTAAACTCTCAACCTTCAGCCTTACTCACCCTTCCCCAAACCCCACTCACGACCACAACTCTCTACACAATTCAACCCCTCCCCAGCACCAACCTCTTCCGCAACAACAACCCCGACTCGACCTGCCCATTTCATCTTTAAAACCCCCCTATCACTACCCCCGACCGAAACCACTTAGACCCCCTCTCCAAAACTGGCCCCGGGCCAGCTCGCCCCCAGACCCACATTCCTAACGACAAGAACTAACGGTAGATCCACCCCAATATTCACTTAAAATCAGGATTGGTAGAGGAGGTGGGTCATGCCGGCTCGTCCACAGTCCAGCCTCCCTACCACTCTTGACCTAGATTCCTAGCTTCACTTCCCATTAAAATGTATAATTTTTTCATTCATTCATTCATTCATTCATTCATGATGAGGAGATTATTGTACTTTATTTTTTTATTTTTTTCAATTCCTAGGCGATTGGGCATGATTCTATAAATTTACATGTTTTCCATATACTGTATATACTATATTTTTTTTCCTTAGTCATACTACTTTTCTTGTTACCTACACTTTTCTGACTATCTTTTAAATTTGCTTTATACATTGTTAAACACTTTACCTCTTCTTAATTTCCTGTGTTCTTAATTATCTGTCCTTTCTTAAATTTAAATGTTTTCCATATACTGTATATATTATTTTTTCCCTTAGTCATACTACTTTTCTTGTTAACCTACACTTTTCTGACTATGCTTCTTTTTACTTCACCCTTGAGGCTCGAGGACGAGCCTATAATGAAGGAGAGGGAAGTAAAATGCCCCAGAACGAGAAGCCCACCACAGAAGCCATGAACGAACACCACACAGAAACACCAAAGGAAAGGTCCACAGAACGAAAGGACCAGCTGACCGAGCCAGCCATTTCAGACAGGCCCAAGCCCGCAGGGCTAAACAGCTCCAGGACACACCCATTTACCTTTTCTAAACTGACCATTTTCCACACCTCACGTACACTAACCCCCTCGTGTCCTACACTCCTAACTACAAAGATGATGAACAGGAATATACATTCATATTAAAAACACCCATGCCTGTCCCGACGTTGAGCCAATGCCAACACATCAGACAGCCATAATTATATCTATGTATGTTCTTGCATCCGAGAAGTAGATGTTATATATCTTAGAAGTTAAAACACCCACGCTGTCCCTAGACCTCGTATATCATTTTCCATGACGAGTATAGATATGTGTAACCCATGCTCAGTCACCCCTTGCATTGTTCCTCTAGTAACTAAGTCTATAATATTAACTGCCACCAGCATTGATACGACATAGCGCACTCCTTGCTACAAAGATGATGAACAGGAATATACATTCATATTAAAAACACCCATGCCTGTCCCGACGTTGAGCCAATGCCAACACATCAGACAGCCATAATTATATCTATGTATGTTCTTGCATCCGAGAAGTAGATGTTATATATCTTAGAAGTTCAAACACCCACGCTTGTCCCTAGACCTCTTATATCATTTTCCATGACGAGTATAGATATGTGTAACCCGTGCTCAGTCGCCCCTTGCATTGTTCCTCTAGTAACTAAGTTTATAATATTAACTGCCACCAGCATTGATGCGACATAGCGGCAGTGTCCTTGTGTCGTATTGTGCCAAGTACAGATCAACCAGGTTTCATCACCTTATTAGGACGACGACTATAATGTCATCGTTCATCGATGTATGCAATCCTTTAGGTTAAGTATTTTATCCGCCATTGTGTTCACCTTTTTCCATTTACTTTCCACAATTGTCATACGTCTTCCCCTTGCCTCCTTCGTATCCACAGTCCACACTACGCCAATTTACTTCGTGTCTTACACCTCTTACCCCAACCAGAGATTATATAAGATAACCTGGTTATCAGTATCTGTCATAAGTACCCCGAAACAATAACTAAGTACCCCTACGAACTGCCGCTGTTGTTGATATTTATATTTAATAGAAAACGCAGTTCCCAGGGCCAACTAATAGTATCCATAACCCTCGGACTGATCACATAACTCTATCTTTTCCAGACTCCTATACCACCCCATAGTTGCATTCCCCGGTAGCATTTGGCTAACGTATTCTACTGCCTTTTCAAACTTCCATATCAATTGTAGCCTAATGCCACCCCCACGCCCAGGGACCTTAGGGGCAAAATTTCCCTGTAGCCCTTGAACTCTCCCCCCCCCCCCCCCCCTCTCATTAAGACACCCGCGCTTCTCGACTCTTGTCCGACCTAGCCTCTCTCTCATACCTCTTGAAGATCCTTGAATTGTCCGTTACTAACGCTCTCCAACCTTTTATATATATACTCCTATCCAGCCTACCTTCACTTAGTAGGCCAGAACAACATTAGAACTTTACTAGCCCCTTGCATGCCATCTATTCTCTTACAACACATTCACAACCCTGCACCCAATGGTCGTCGGTGCGAGGCTAGCCGCCCCGCCAGTAACTAACTTCTATTGCCATACTTCCAGATAAATGTGGCAGAGTTAGCAACCCAGTCTCCACCATATCCAGCAAACCCTACAATTAGCAACCAGCCGAGTAAAACCAGCTAGCTAAGGCACCTTCGGTTTTGGTATTAAAGACACCCACATCTGTCTCATACAGAGGGTTATTACAAACACTGGTGATATGGCAAGCCCCTAGCCACAGCCGCCGGACGACTATCACAGAAGAGAGGGCGCCCAGCTCCCCCTTTTTGCCCACCCGAGGAGGGAGACCCCCACCCCCGCGGAGGTATACCTGGCCCCTGTTTTGACTTTCGAGTCATTGCCAGGTAGCACAGGAATTCTTCCTATCAATGAACTAACCATGAATGACTAACACCTTTACTAACCTCTATTACCTCACAATAAACCATTTACCTTTCTTGCATGCTCTGATCACTAAATTAGCACCTCAGCTATACCATAGAATGAAGATTGAACAATCTAGAGAGACGCTCCTATCACAGCTGTCCCCATCCTCCTCGCAAAGTAGATCCAGTCTCTCTCCCCTAAATACGTCCAGTATAGCCAAAATAGTACCTCTTACTAAGGCTCAGTTATATGAAAATATAAAGGCTTCCTATCGCCCTGTGCCACAACAGTAAATACCATCTTACCTAGTCCCCATATCTATTGAGAGCTCAATTAAGTCCATAAGACTCAAGATCCCTACTGTCTACAGGGTCCAGAACCGAGCCTATAAATCTAACTCCCGCCCCCAGTCAAATCAGTTGAAAGCTAGACACCAACCAGGAGTCACTACCCTGCAGTTAATTTCTAGCTCTGCCCTTGTGTTGTTCCGGAGTGAGATCCCAGAGCCGGCAGACTCCGTGGCAGATTTGGATAGAAGGACCTGCCCACGTATTGAAGAACTTCACACATATGGCCCCCCTGGACGGCCGCGGAACCAGTCGTTAGCCCCCAACATCATGGACGCAAGATAACCAGGACCAGACCCATCAGATACTACCCAAGATTCCCTTTAGCAGTACTACATATTACTGTGCTGTTTTAGATTCACTAATTAATATTTCTACGAAGTGGCTAAGACCTTGCCCAGTGTAATTCATACTTAACCATTCCATTTGGGACGTACTAAGCGATCAGTGCTCTTTAATTAACAGGCGACCTTGACTCTCGTAATTACCTTATTCAGATATTAAAACTCTAGTGATATCTAACGTTCGCCCACTGATTTGCGTTCTATGTATTTCTGAGACAAGGATATAAAACTTAGATCAGTACCCCCTGAGGTTACTAGAATTCCCGTGCTCTAAAATACGTGTGTCTAATCTAGTCTGTGAACTACTACTTGTGCACCAGAGCTACCAGTAATAAATCTAACAGTGAATATGAATCTATAACTAACATTGATGGTCTTCGGTATATAAACCTGTGAAATCAAAGCCAGTGATCAGAAGATTAATACCTGAACGTTGGAAGTGGGAGACTAGGTTCCATCCAGATCCACTTATGCTAGTGTTGTTCAATTCTATTATATTGTCTTACACAAGTATTCTGCAGTGGTATATCAATAAACGTGATCATGTAACTTGCTACCATGTGTTTCTTTGTGTTCTCTATTCCTCATATCTTGTATTGTGCATGCAGCCTTATATACCCAGTCAATTTAGAACTCACATTACCCAAGTTAAACCTGTAGAAAAACAGGGCATAACAATTATTATTCCAATATCATCTTGAGAATGTACCCTAGCTATCAAGGAAATAAAACTTGTGAACCTTTACTGTGTATTTTGTGTCCATTGATTATTATTGAAGTGAGATTATAAAACTTGTGAACCTTTACTGTGTATTTTGTGTCCATTGATTATTATTGAAGTGAGATTATAAAAACCAACGTTAGTTGGGTCCCAGCGGAGAGGAACCCAAGTTGTTGATTGACGCTATTTCCTAAGGTGGAAACCGCAATCAGAGTATATCACGTTTAATTATACTGTGGCATAACAGGAGGAATAAGGGGGGGAGGGTGGGGAGAAACATATGGATGAATGGTAGGAAGTACTAGAGGGGAATTATCTCAGCTAATGACATATTCCTTTGTTTTGAGGTGTTTTGGAAGTTTTTTTTATGGTCTTGCTTCCGTGAGGCCTATCGCGGTTCTTTGGTTAAAGGACTCGGTATCCAATTTGCTCCATTTTAATCTTGAAGATTATTGTTATTAACTCGCTTTGATTTAGATCGCTTTCTTGTGTTTCAGTACTTGTTAACCCTTAACTGGCAGCACCTGGCTATTGTCGAGTTAAATAAATGTGGCCTATGTGGCGGGTCACGGCTATTGTCGAGTGCAATTTTGAGCACATAATGTGCTCTGAGAGAGAGCGGAGCGGTGGGAGGAGCGTAGATTACCTCCTGACCGCTCGCCACGGCCGCCATGGAGCTACTGAGCTGTACCGATTTTGCCCTTCGGTTGCACGATCGTTGCAAGACAACCAGTGATCGTAGAAGGATGGTTCGGGTGTCATTGGAAAGCTCAATTTACGCCCTTTCAGTGATACATACTTGTATTATGCTCTGGGTCTTGTTTATGCATGAAAAAGAGCACGGAAACAACCCCATTTATGGTAAAAACCCCCGCTGGGCGGCACGGTCAAATATACCGCCTAGCCCGCTCGTAAGGTGTTAACCTTTATTTAGCGGCGAGCAACATAAGTCGAGTTAAATAAAGCTGGACTATGTGGCGGCGCTCGACATAACTCGAGTGGCAATTTCAGCACGTAATGTGGCTGAGAGAGAGAGACAAGTGGTGGCAGGAGACTAGCGAGCGTATGACTGCTCCAGACCACCGCGGCGAACCTACTGACACAAATCTCAGCTCCCTCCTCCCTCTCTCACTCGCTACATACTCAATTATGTACTGAAAGTACCGAATTACCTGCTTTTTGCACTCGCGTTGCACGGTTATTGCAAGAAAACTATCCATCATACAAGGATCGTTATGGTGTCATTCGAAAGCTCTGTTTATGCCCTTTCAGGGATAGGTACTTGTTTTACGTTCTGGGTCTTATTTAGGCATGAAAATGATCACGTAAACAGCCCTATTTTGGCTAAAAACACCCCGCTGTGCGGTACACATAAATAAACCGCATAGGCCGCTCGTAAGGTGTTAATAATTAACCTTGTACTTATGTCCTTTTTTTCTCTGTCCATTTGAGTATCTAGTACACTCTCTCTGATCATACTTTGATCAATGTTTTGAACGATTTACCTTGTGTCGAGGTTATTGCCTCTATTTTATTTATTTAACCGTGCAGTGGTTCCCAAACTCTTCATGGTCATTACCCCTTTATCATATAGCATCCATATTTATTTATTTAACGCAGTGGTTCCCAAACTCTTCATGGTCATTACCAGTGGTGGGCGTGGGCACGCCGATTTGGCGCTCTGCGCTCTGCGATCCGGTGCGCACTACCAATATAGAGGAGCACGGAGCGAGGAGCGGCAAAAATCTGAACTCGGAGTGCAGGCGGGGAGCGCAGCTTGAATTTTGCGCTCCTTTCTGGCGCTCCGGAAGCGATTTTTCCTGTCAACAACAGGTTCAAGAACGTCATTATCGTGTACAGTCATCGTACGGTGTTACTCACGGTGTTAGTGAACTGTGATACAGTGATACTATAATAGTGACAGACTGACAGTGCCACCTTCAAACCCTGGAAAGGTAAGAACCTGGCCAGTGCCAGATTTTTTTTTTTTTTTTTTGGCTAAATCTATCAAGTTGGGTGAGAAAGGAAGGATAATGGTAAAAAAAAACACCCCCCTTGTCCATTTTCGCAAGAAATCAGGTCCCCGAAAGTCGCGAACGTAGCTGAAACGAGTCAAAAGACACTATAGACTTCAGAGACTTTTATCATTTTATGGTATCGATACCATCGGAATGTTACTTGAATGTATGGGTGGGAGGGTGGTTTGAGGGATGGTGGGGGGAAGGTAGAAGCGTAATTGACTCGTGTTACAAATATGAAGCCGATTGGTGAGGTAGTTTCGCCACCACAGATTTTTATTTATTTCCTTTTCTTCGTACGGATACGCTGGAAGTGGGTTGTGGGAGGCAGTTGGGGGTGTTGTGGAGGGAAGGCAGAAGGGTAAGGCACTTGTCACACAAATATGGAACCGATTGGTGCAATCGTTTCGCCGCCATATATTTTCCTTTTTTTCCCTTGTGAGGCGACCGATAGTCAGCAAGGGGGTGGGAGGAGGGGTTTGGGGTAGTGGTGGTGGGTATGCAGAAGGGTAAGATACATGTGGTAAAAAACTAAAAATATGAAAGCCATAGGTGCAGTCGTTTCGCTGCTACGATTTTTTTTCGGCGAGTCAGTATATAATTATATACGGACCTGGCACTGGGCGTGACAACTGACAAGACCCTAGTCCCGGCCGTATATATACCGTCGAAGACTGGTCAGTGGGTCATCCATGATATGATATCAATCATATCATTGATATGACATAAAGAATTACAGAAACTGAGAAAGTGAGAAACTTAAACTTCAGAAAGACACCATGACTTGAGTTTTTTTTAATTTTTTGATTTTTTTGAAGTGAAAGACAAAAGATTGTATTAATTTAGGTAAATAATTAAATAACTTCTAGAAGCTGTTTTTTACTTGTTTTTATTATATACCTATTTTTGGGAGCGCGGAGCGCAGGAGCGCAGAGCGGGAAGCGCATCGGGTCGGCTGACCAAAGGAGCGTGTGAGCGCTGCTGCATTACCTTATGTCTGAGGAGCGCGGAGCGCTGCCGCATTACCGGTCCCACCGGAGCGCGCCCACCACTGGTCATTACCCCTTTATCATATAGCATCCATATTTATTTATTTAACGCAGTGGTTCCCAAACTCTTCATGGTCATTACCCCTTTATCATATAGCATCCATATTTATTTATTTAATACAATGGTTCCCAAACTCTTCATGGTCATTACCCCTTTATCATATAGCATCCATATTTATTTATTTAACGCAATGGTTCCCAAACTCTTCATGGTCATTACCCCTTTATCATATAGCATCCATATTTATTTTCCCCCGTCCGTCCATCCCTAGCCCGCTACAGTATTTAAGGGGAGGTCACCGGCTTTTATATCTTTCTCTCCTTCCCTGGCTTATATCCATTCGGCCCCATTCAGCCAACTGTTTTAAGACGTTTATACTCATCCAGGTGTCGATTTCTTCCTGGCGAGCGATAGCGAGCCAGTATTGTATGGAGAAATCCGGCTTTGCCGGCGACATTTTTCTATCAAAAAATGTACAAATTTAGCTTGCTGTCAAAACAAAAATATATATATGCTGGCTCGCTACCGCTCGCCAGGAAAATATTGACACCTGGATGGGGGTAAACATCTTAAAACAGTAGGCTGAATGGGGCCGAATATATACAAGCCAAAGAGAGAGGGAGAGAAAGAGAAAAAAAGCGAGGTGGGCCCCCTTAAAAACACACACTTTTAGCAACATAAATTTCATTGTTGTAATTATGTTATATTTATTTGTTCATTTTTTGAGTATGATACATCAATAGAACTAAACAATTAATACACATTGTAGTACTTTTTTTCTTATTCCAAATATACTACTAGAGTGGGGGATAATTCGACAGTCATTTAGAGGTTCGTATACTTTATTTAACAAAACTTACTACTAACCTAGTAACTATTTCTCTGTTCGGGCCAAAATTAGTTCAAGACACAGATTGAATATTTTCGTCGACCCACCATACATTGGAACTCTAGAGCTCCCGTTACCACCTATTTGGATTCCCGCTATTCAGGTATTGACTCACTTCGACTTCGATCCAAAGTCACGTTACTAGTCTCTAAAATAATATAGTTTTACCGGGCCCTGTTGTGTCTTCTCAGAGACCAGGGCGTTACTACCTCTGACACCTTTAGATTATATATTCTCTTAACCCTATACAATATATCTACTCAAACGACCAGGGCGTTACTACACTTGACCTCGATTGCCCTATCTATAACACTCTTAGATTATATGTTCTCTTAACCCTATACAATATATTTACTCACAAGACCAGGGCGTTACTACACTTGACCTCGATTGCCCTATCTATAACACTCTTAGATTATATGTTATCTTAACCCTATACAATATATTTACTCACAAGACCAGGGCATTACTACACTTGACCTCGATTGCTCTATCTATAACACTCTTAGATTATAATTATGTTCTCTTAACCCTGTTACCAATAAGTCATTTATGTTACATATACCACCTATTATGTTCTCTTAACCCTGTTACCAATAAGTCATTTATGTTACATATACCACCTATTATGTTCTCTTAACCCTGTTACCAATAAGTCATTTATGTTACATATACCACCTATTATGTTCTCTTAACCCTCTTACCAATAAGTCATGTGTTACATATACCACCTATTATGTTCTTTAACCCTGTTACCAATAAGTCATTTATGTTACATATACCACCTATTATGTTCTCTTAACCCTCTTACCAATAAGTCATTTATGTTACATATACCACCTATTATGTTCTCTTAACCCTCTTACCAATAAGTCATTTATGTTACATATACCACCTATTATGTTCTCTAACCCTGTTACCAATAAGTCATTTATGTTACATACCACCTATTATGTTCTCTTAACCCTCTTACCAATAAGTCATTTATGTTACATATACCACCTATTATGTTCTCTTAACCCTCTTACCAATAAGTCATTTATGTTACATATACCACCTATTATGTCTCTAACCCTGTTACCAATAAGTCATTTATGTTACATATACCACCTATGTTCTCTTAACCCTGTTACCAATAAGTCATTTATGTTACATATACCACCTATTATGTTCTCTTAACCCTCTTACCAATAAGTCATTTATGTTACATATACCACCTATTATGTTCTCTTAACCCTGTTACCAATAAGTCATTTATGTTACATATACCACCTATTATGTTCTCTTAACCCTCTTACCAATAAGTCATTTATGTTACATATACCACCTATTATGTTCTCTTAACCCTGTTACCAATAAGTCATTTATGTTACATATACCACCTATTCAATAATAAAACTCAGTAAATGGCTTAATATGATCGTTTACGTTTACGTTGAGGGACCCGCAGAGGGCCGCTCTTGGGTGGCATGATATGCGGGGGTTGTGCATTTTAGGACTAATGGTTGGGGACAGGATCAGGATTAGGGATGTAATGATTGGTGATCCTAGTTCTAAATGAATCAAGGGTGGGGCTATTAACTACATGAGATGGGAGGTGATTCCACTCTTGGATGCTGCAGGGAAAAAATGATTGTCTAAATATGTCCGTGCTTGCCTGATATGTGTGGTATTTTAGGTTGTGGCTGCGTCTCGTAAATCGTATACTTGTAGGGTGTAAATATATATCTTTGTCTATGTCTACTAAGTTGTTGGTGATTTTATATATCATCTGTTGTCTGTGCATTTGTCTTCTTGTTGCAAGTGGGTCGAGTTTAATGTCTTGTTTGAGCAAAGTGACAGATGTAGTGTGTCTGTAATCACGTCTGATCCATCTTGCAGCTTTGTTTTGTATGGCCTCTAATTTATTTATATTGTTGTGAGTGTGTGGTGTCGCAGTATTCTAAGTGTGGCCGAACAAGTGTTTTAAATGCTAGAATTTTGATGTTTGCGTTACACTTGCTGAGATTCCTACGCAGGAAGCCCAGGGCCCTATTAGTCTTTGCTCTGACGCTGCTAACGTGATGGTCCACCTCATGTCCGCTGAGATGTGGACCCCTAAATATTTGTGGGAGGGAACAGTATCCAAAAATGTGCTATGGAGTTTGTAGGAGAATGGGATGATGTTATTTGAACGGGTGAAACGGATATGGTGACATTTGTCCGGTCTAAATGTCATCTGCCACTTGGCTTCCCACTCTGCAAGCGCAGTTAAGTCGTCCTGTAGTCGAAGGCAATCGTCCCTATTAGTAATTGGTCTATAAACTAAGCTATCATCTGCGAAAGTCTAGTAGTAGAAGTAAGCGATAGTGGGAGGTCATTTATGTATGAAAGGAAAAGTAGGGGACCCAGGACAGTGCCTTGTGGGACCCCAGAAGCTACAGAGACAATGGAAGAATGAGAACCCTCGAGAACAACGCGTTGATCCCTATTGGTCAAGAAAGTCTTAATCCAGTGAAGAAGTGGTCCTCGGATGCCATATTAATCTAACTTAGCTAACAGTCTTTGGTGAGGGACTTTGTCGAAGGCTTTGGCAAAGTCTAGTACTATGGCGTCAACTTGTCGAATTTTGAGGTCGTTAAGGGTTTGGGAAATGTCATGTGTGGTCACAAGTAGTTGTGTCTCGCACGACCGTTTGGGTCGGAAGCCGTGCTGTGCGTCAGTCAGTATATTTTGCCTATCTAGATGGTCCAATTAAATGTCGGTGGATGATATGTTCTAAAATTTTGCAAGGAACTGAGGTAATCGAAACAGGTCTATAGTTAACAGGGAGGGTTCTGTCTCCGGATTTGAAAATAGGAGTCACGTTTGCCAATAGGCCCTAGCCAGTCATGGGGAAGTTTTCCAGTGTCAATGGTCTGTGAGAATATAACCTGCAGGATAGGGGCAAGAATGGCAGCATTCGCCTTTGTTGCGCTGGCCAGCTTGCCAGAATGTGCTCATGCTCGCTAGCGCTCGCCAGGGCAGTGGAATGGGCTATAATAATCGTAGAACGATGTTCTTTCTTTCCTAGTATTCATGTAGTCACAGCCAGATCAGTGGTTGTCTTTATTCTTGTCTGTGACACGTGGAAGTATTTTATATCAGTGATAGAGTATAAGATGTATAGTGTGAAGTTAAGGAGAGAGAGAACGAAGGAGGCAGCGTGGGGGTATTATGTGCGTGTGTATGTACGTGTGTCTCCTCGCTCGGGTGGAGGTTCCCACGCTCCTGATTAGCCGGCGGGCCTGGCTACGTCATACGACGCTTGCTCTTCATGACGTAGTGGTCTGTGATTGGGTGCCGCTGTCCTAGTGTTGGTGCTGCGGGGGTCCCTGCCCGCGTGTCTCCTTAGAGCTTGGCATAGCGTGCTTGGTCCTAGACGTCCCTTGCAATCTGTCCCCCAATCTAACCCCCTGTACTACTGTTTCTCTCTCTGAACTTCTTAGTTTCCATTACTTCTCCTCTTTATTCAATTACTTATCCCTTCTGGTTCTGCATACGACTTCCATAGTCGGCCAGTCGTATTACCAGCACCAGTTCTCACATACATGTTTTGCACTAGTTTTAGGGATTAATAGTCATAGCCACATGAGTCATATTATCATTGGGTGCTTCTAATTATTAAGTTGTTCTATGTTGCTATTTAATGCTAGACAGTGGAAGGTATCCTTAGTCGTTGTCTGAGTTATGTATATGGCGAGTCAAAGCCTATACGACTACGACGGAGCTAGGTGCCTGTAACCTTTGTGCATATTTTTCCTTTGCGAGTGTAGCAGTATACGAGCGAAGGGCTTTTGCCTACTCTTGCTCGTATGCTCGCTACCTCATTGTGTTGACCTTTGTGGAGCGCCAGGGCAAGACCAGATAC
Source organism: Paralithodes platypus (assembly GCA_032716605.1). Lineage (NCBI taxonomy): Eukaryota > Metazoa > Arthropoda > Malacostraca > Decapoda > Lithodidae > Paralithodes > Paralithodes platypus. Next base: position 17,865,135 of record CM064582.1, read on the forward strand.
TTGAGATCTGGACTTACCAAGAGAGCCTCCTAGTCAATTAACGTAACATAAGGGAAATCTGTTCAAGGGGAGACAGTAGGCTACGAGCATGCTTGCGCTCTGCCTAGCCTCCTGGTATCTTTTATGCTGCTGCTAGACTTTATTAGTAATAAAGACAACATTGTTTTTATTAACTTTATCTGTGTATGTTTTAGGAATTCACGCATTATTTTAGCCTAGGTTAATGCTTGGCGCACAACCCAGTATGGCTGTTACTTTGGCTAAGGAAGTACTGTTTTGAGTGGCTATTATTAGTGCTGTCACAGAGTTGTTGCACTCCCTTGTTATATATATGTATCCTACTTATTGGTGTATTTAAGATACACGCTTTGGTGTCCTGCCCCTGCATTATTTCTGTTCTATATTAACGAGCATCTTAGAGCATCAGACGTTTCCAGAAGATTCCATATCTGATTGCTGTAGGACTAGACTACCAGTGTTTTCATAGAGCATTGAAGAGTTTAGTGTTGAGTACAGACTCACACTAAAGTTAACGTAAGCATATATTTCTTTATTAAATCTTGTTATAGTTTATTCAAGCATTGTTATTACTTAAGAGCATTTTATTAACGTAAAGTACTCCTGTTGTGAGTAGGCTTTGCCGTCACCGGAAAGCCTTTGTAGAAGTGCACTAAAACCCAGTTAATTGATACCCCGTTATCCAGGAGATTAACTCTGGAGGGTTTAAGTGTTTTGTTCACCGGCGTAATAGTTCGAGGGTTTGGAATTAGCGTACCGTTGTTGCAGATATAGCCTATCATCTAGTCCAATATTGAGTGCCCTTGTTTATTTCGTAGTGCCGGTCGTAACAAATGGCGACCTTAGACCAGAATATAGTGAACTGAATATTGCATTTTTTTTTTTTTTTTTAGAAATCTTATTGCCATTTGGGGTTGAATTTATTTCTCACATTGTTGGCAGTGGACATTGTTTTAAGGATATATCGAACTTGTTGGAGTTTATTGGTGACCTAGTATTGCACTCAAGAACATCTTCGAATATTTTTTGTGAATAAAGCTACGCGAGAGTTTGGCTACTTTTGTCTTGACTTGAGAATTTTGTTGTTGACTCCATCATGTCACTGGACGGGTCGGAACATAGTGAGGGCGCAGTGCGAGAGACAGGCGAGGATGTGGAGAAGGTGGAGTTGTCTAACGGCGTTTGGGTGGTGAACAGTGAGGAGGATGCTCGGATTTTTTTTGGAGGAGCCTGTGTCGGCGGATCGAGTGTCGGGGCTAGACCGGTACGGACTGCAGTGTGTAGCCACGGTCTTAGGGTTGTCCGGTACTAGCGGTTTGTCGAGAGGTGAGCTGGTTACCTGGGTGCTCGGTGGGGTGCATGGGGCATCGGGTGGAGCGGGAGCTGGGGCACCTTCGGCCCAGCCCCCATTCCACTCGACTCCTATCATGGCGCCCCCTCGGGCTCCGGAGCCAGGTACGTTCCCGCAGGCCGATGCCCGCTGGCGGTTGGGTATGCCTCTAGGTGGCTCACGGGTGGGTCCCCGATAGTAGCACCCCCTCCTCAAGGTTTGTCTGCCAAGATATTGTTTCAGCTCGAACTCGCCAAACTTAAGCAGCAGTCTGAGCTTGAGCAGCGGAAGCATGAGACTGAGCTCGAGCAGCGGAAGCATGAGACTGAGCTCGAGCAGCGGAGGCATGAGGCTGAGCTGTCGCTCGAGCAGAAAAAGCATGAGGCTGAGCTCAAGTATAAGTGTGAGAACGAGCTCAAGCAGAGAGAGGCTGAGCTTAAGTATGAGTCTGTAAGGTATTGTGCCGATGTTGATCTAGAGAAAACTCGTGTAGAGGTGACAAGGAACCAGGTCGTCCAGGGGGGTCGAGCCCATGACCAGTCCCTGTCGCATCTACTAAAGTTGGTCCCAGTGTTTGATGAGTTAGGAGTTACCAAATTTTTTCTCCGGTTCGAGAAAAAGTGCCAGGAGCACCAATGGCCCGAGGAGAAGTGGGCAGCCCTTGTTTCGTCATGTTTGACGGGGAAAGCACTCAAGGCGTATGATGCTTTGCCCCTAGATTCCTGTGTGAATTACGAGGCGTTAAAAGAGGCTTTCCTGAGGGCATATGAGTTGCAGCTAGAGACCTATAGGCTGAAATTTAGGGCTGTTCCCAAGAGAAAGGAGGAGACTTTCCAGGAACATGCTAGTGAGCTGTCAGATGCATTTGAGAATTGGTTAAGATCAGAGAAGGCAACTACTTTTGAGGCAGTGAAGCAACTAGTATTGTTAGAGCAATTTTGTAAATGTACTGGCAGTGACTTGACTCTTAACCTGAAAGAAAAGCAACCTAAAACTTTGCAGGAGGCGGCTAAGATGGCTGACCTCAGGTGTCATTGATTCGTGGGTGCGGGTCTGCACAGAGAGCTGAGGCAGGTAACAAGGGGCGTACCACTCCACCCCCCCGAATTAATGACACAAATAGTTATCCATTTAAGAGTACTGTTGCCAATTACGAACCCAAGTCGAAACCCTTCCCGTTAAAGAGAGGCCAGGGCCCTTCCTCACCTCAGAGGAAGTCCATGAGTGAAGTGGAATGTTTCAAGTGCCATGAGAAGGGGCATATTGCGCGCTCATGTCCGAGCACACCGCCTACAGCAGTGGTGTCACTAGTGAGCAACATTAGCGTGTCTTTGAGGTCTTCCGCGTTTGCCCGGGGTAAACAGTCGGTTGCGAAGTCATCGCCGGTGCAGAAGCAGCAGGAGGGCTCGTCACCCGTCCGAGATGTTTTTTGTGGTCATAGGGGGCACGGCACTGTGAGGTGGGCTGGTGTGGAGCATAGGCTTGAGTTGTTGCGCGATACGGGCGCTTCACAGACACTTTTCAAGAATTTCACTGGCAAGCCTATTAACGCGGCTCGGGTTGTGGTGGTTCAAGGCATCAATGCTACGCGGTCTTACCCGCTGGTCAGAATGGAGCTTGAGGTGGACGGTGTAACACGGGAGTTGGATGTGGGTGTTGTGGAGAAGTTGCCAGCTGAGGGGTCGACCTCCTTCTCGGTAACGACTTTGCGGTGCTCACTTCTGAGGTTCCACCTTTAGTCGTTGCCGACAGGGCGGCCAACACGAGTAGGGAGGGTCAAGCGGGGCTCGAGAGATCTCAGTCCGCTCAGGTGTCACAGCCTAATACCCAAGTTTTAGACCAGCGGAGGAAGGGTCGGAAGGAGAAAGTCGAGGCTGGTCTGGTTGAGAGTTTGGATCCAGCGACACTCCTTGGTGACTCGGTACTTGACCCAATAGTGAGCTCCGGAGTGGCCCCAGGACCTGTCCCCCCTAGTGACGTGGTAGGGCGTGATGGCACTCCGCGACAGAGTAGTTCCCAGGAGCAACCAGAAGATCTTACTCTTGAGAGTTGTGGGAACGGGGCTATTGAACTCGACGAGGACGGGGAAGCATGTCATGTGAACCTGTCGAAGGAGTTTGTGAGTCAACCACCTGAGCAGCCTACTGTCCTTATGTTGGTCTGCAGCAGCCAAGGTGGAGAAGGAGAGGGGGGCAATGAGGCGCAGGTGGTGAAGAGTTGGGACTGTCATGTCTCGGCGGAGTAGTGGGCGGGGGTCACGAGCCAGGGGGCTGTGGAAGCGCTAGAGCACCTGCCTGAGCAGCAGTGTGCAGCGCTCCAGCACCTGCTCGGTTCATACCCCACTGTTTGTGCCGAGCACCTAGGCCTCACAACTCATGCGGTGCACGATGTTCCGTGGACAGGTCACTTGAGTGTGAGTAGACCGTTGACCTCGTTGTTTCAGTGGTTCAAGGTGGGCGACGAGGCTTTGGCATGGTTGTCAGGTCAGGGTCGACTCATGGCTGCTAAGGGTAGTGGTCAGAACCAGGACATTGAGCAGATTGGTGAGGTTGGCTGTGGAGTGGATGTGCCCGGTCGTCGCATAGCCTCCCAATGCTGCTCTAGTCGTATGCAACAGCCCTCCCATAGACCGACTGTATCTGGCCATGTCGCTGAAGGCGGTGATGCTGCGCAGGCAGAGGTAGTCGCAAGGAATGCGGGGATGCGCATGTACGGTATCGGCGGGGAGGCCTTAGCAATTATGAACTATGAGAGTGACTGCACAGGTGGTACAGATTGTCCCTCTCATGACCTGGCTGTTCTAGGGACAAAGGTGGAGAAGGAGGGAGGCTATAGTGTAGAAACTGTGGTCTCGGCTGGGTTGTGGGAGGGCAATGAGCATGTTATTTTTCGAGATAAGTTGCAACCTCTTGTTCCTAAGCGTCAAGAGAAGTTGTTTACTAGGCTGTGGCAGTACGTCCGTATGTTTGTTGATTCTCCAGTCCTGATGTACGGGGTAGAATCCGACATGGAGGCTGGAGACAGTGCAAGGCTCAAAGTGGCTCCCTACCGTATAAATCCTGCTCGACGGCCTGTTGTAAAAGCAGAGCTGGACTACATGTTGACGAAGGGTCTGAGGGATAAGGAATATCGTGAGTGGTCGTTGCCTGTAACTTTGCAACCTGTGTTAAGTGGCAAGATCAGTGTGTGTGTTGATTGCAATAGTGTGTGTGCATTATCCCTGACAGATGCCTATACCTTACCTAGAGTTGACGACACCATAGACCGCATCGGGGCTGCCTCGCTTATCACGAAGGTAGATCTAGTGAAAGGTTATTGGCAGGTCCCGTTGCCGGAGAGAGCGAAGAGAAGTGCCAGTCTTGTGATGGACTGGGCAGAGTATCAGTGTCAGGTGTTGAGTTGCTGCCGGAACACAAGTTGGATGTGTGGCATGTTAAGGGCACTGATAATGTTATGGCTGATTGTTTGTCACAGGAGGGTACGCTTCAAGGAGCACCCTCGCCGTTTAGTCAGTGTGTGTTTGAGAGTAGAGAAAAATTAGGCTTTCCCCTGTAGTGCAAAGCCGCCAAAAACACTATTAAAAATAATACAAAAAACCTCACATAAAAACTCTTTCTTTTGATAGTATATAAGTGCAGTATGTTACAGCAAGAATCTAAGACATGCTGAGTTTCTGTCTTAGTAGGCTAGGCTTGTTGAAGCTTGCTCGTTGAGCGTAATATTGTTAAGTGATACTATTCTTTTGGGGGAAGTGTTGTGTAGATTTGTTTTATATAATAAAGTGTTTTATGTTGTGATTGTGCCTTGTTTTCACAACTTGGGGGAGTAGCTAGGTGAGGCAGGGTTTATGAGCATTCTGTCTGGTCAGATGTGGCGTTTACCTGAGGTTAAAACGTCCCATATCTTGGGCGGGGTGTTACGCTGGCCAGCTTGCCAGAATGTGCTCATGCTCGCTAGCGCTCGCCAGGGCAGTGGAATGGGCTATAATAATCGTAGAACGATGTTCTTTCTTTCCTAGTATTCATGTAGTCACAGCCAGATCAGTGGTGGTCTTTATTCTTGTCTGTGACATGTGGAAGTATTTTATATCAGTGATAGAGTATAAGATGTATAGTGTGAAGTTAAGGAGAGAGAGAACGAAGGAGGCAGCGTGGGGGTATTATGTGTGTGTGTATGTACGTGTGTCTCCTCGCTCGGGTGGAGGTTCCCACGCTCCTGATTGGCCGGCGGGCCTGGCTACGTCATACGACGCTTGCTCTTCATGACGTAGTGGTCTGTGATTGGGTGCCGCTGTCCTAGTGTTGGTGCTGCGGGGGTCCTTGCCCGTGTGTTTCCTTAGTGCTTGGCATAGCGTGCTTGGTCCTAGACGTCCCTTGCAATCTGTCCCCCGATCTAACCCCCTGTACTACTGTTTCTCTCTCTGAACTTCTTCTTTTCCATTACTTCTCCTCTTTATTCAATTACTTATCCCTTCTGGTTCTGCATACGACTTCCATAGTCGGCCAGTCGTATTACCAGCACCAGTTCTCACATACATGTTTTGCACTAGTTTTAGGGATTAATAGTCATAGCCACATGAGTCATATTATCATTGGGTGCTTCTAATTATTAAGTTGTTCTATGTTGCTATTTAATGCTAGACAGTGGAAGGTATCTTTAGTCGTTGTCTGAGTTATGTATATGGCGAGTCAAAGCCTATACGACTACGACGGAGCTAGGTGCCTGTAACCTTTGTGCATATTTTTCCTTTGCGAGTGTAGCAGTATACGAGCGAAGGGCTTTTGCCTACTCTTGCTCGTATGCTCGCTACCTCATTGTGTTGACCTTTGTGGAGCGCCAGGGCAAGACCAGATACTTGAGATCTGGACTTACCAAGAGAGCCTCCTAGTCAATTAACGTAACATAAGGGAAATCTGTTCAAGGGGAGACAGTAGGCTACGAGCATGCTTGCGCTCTGCCTAGCCTCCTGGTATCTTTTATGCTGCTGCTAGACTTTATTAGTAATAAAGACAACATTGTTTTTATTAACTTTATCTGTGTATGTTTTAGGAATTCACGCATTATTTTAGCCTAGGTTAATGCTTGGCGCACAACCCAGTATGGCTGTTACTTTGGCTAAGGAAGTACTGTTTTGAGTGGCTATTATTAGTGCTGTCACAGAGTTGTTGCACTCCCTTGTTATATATATGTATCCTACTTATTGGTGTATTTAAGATACACGCTTTGGTGTCCTGCCCCTGCATTATTTCTGTTCTATATTAACGAGCATCTTAGAGCATCAGACGTTTCCAGAAGATTCCATATCTGATTGCTGTAGGACTAGACTACCAGTGTTTTCATAGAGCATTGAAGAGTTTAGTGTTGAGTACAGACTCACACTAAAGTTAACGTAAGCATATATTTCTTTATTAAATCTTGTTATAGTTTATTCAAGCATTGTTATTACTTAAGAGCATTTTATTAACGTAAAGTACTCCTGTTGTGAGTAGGCTTTGCCGTCACTGGAAAGCCTTTGTAGAAGTGCACTAAAACCCAGTTAATTGATACCCCGTTATCCAGGAGATTAACTCTGGAGGGTTTAAGTGTTTTGTTCACCGGCGTAATAGTTCGAGGGTTTGGAATTAGCGTACCGTTGTTGCAGATATAGCCTATCATCTAGTCCAATATTGAGTGCCCTTGTTTATTTCGTAGTGCCGGTCGTAACACCTTGAGTATCCTGCAGGGTATATTGTCTGGTCCAGTCGCTTTGTTGATGTCTACCTCAGATAAAAGTTTCTCAAAACCCCTACAAGAACAAGATTCATTGCTTTAATCCTCTACATAGATTCTATGATTACATTATTATCCTGGACTTAATGCTCGTAACGCTCACCACAAAACTGACCGAATATTCCTTTATACAATATAATTGATAATGTTTCCTCTATAACAAAAGATTTCGTAGATCATACGGACTAGTGTCCTCCCTACCTATTTCTCAAACTAAAGCTGATCTAATTGCAACTATTCTTTATTTCCCCTGAGCCTTATAGTTGCTTATCTATTTAAAAATTATCCCCTCTTACTTTAATTTTAATATCTAGTTGCTGTCCTACCAGATCCTATACTATTGATGGCTAATCGGCATGGAGCCTTCTCTATCAAGAATAACTATTATGCTATTAACACATCATCATTCTATTTATGTACTTAAGTCTAGTATCTTTCTCTTTAGTTTGTCCTATAAGAACACATCAATTATTATTCATGGAACCACTGGGTTAGTCAAGCATTTTCTCTCTTTCTTTGAATCTGGTTCGGGCCCAATATGGGTCCTTTAAAAAAAACTATGCATTACTACTAGGTGTTTACTTGAACAATTTCACCACCTCAGAGCTGGCCAATAGCTCAACTGGAAATCTTCGCTCCCATCTACTATCTGTCGTCCCTTTTGAACCGCTTGGCTGTAGGTATGCAAGCCAGCGATGTGACGACAGGCGGCCGGATACTGAAGGTGTATCCGCCTAGTAGGGGAGAGCGATGCTAGGCCCGAGGTGGACTTTACTGGAACAAGTGATGAGGGCTGGGAGGCTGGAATAAGTGGATCCGAGTTCCCTTGAGTGCCCAAGCGAGAGAGAGAATGTGGGTTGCAAGAAGCTAGCCCAGTGGAGCCCGAGAGGTGAATGACCCCGGCAGCCTCCCCCACCCCCTTGATATAGTCCCGCCTCCCGCTCTCCGGGGCTGTGATTGGCCGAGCCGTCCGCTCGGCCGCGCGACTTGAATATTCCTACCCTTCGCCTCCACTCTTCTCTCTCCATAATATGTTCCTGGAAGCTGGTTGCGAATGTCTTTTAGTGGCATACGGGAGTATAGGTCTGGCACTGATGCATTAGAACCATTGCAACCAGAGGAAACGGCCTGTGAAGAGAGCGAGAGCGAGTTTAAATGCGAGGCGGTACACATAGCCATCAGCTCCGAAAATGGAGGCTTCTGATTGGTCGGCCGGGAGGGCGTGGCTTGTTTACTTGGCGAGCCCGGAATGTCAAACTCAGCTGGTTTAAAGGGAGCGTGTTGATTGGCTGGTGGCCTTTTTACCTTACACATTATTAGAGCAGACAATATATAATGAGGTACTTGAATTTATATTAAACATATCTTACTAAAACATGTTACAGCTCCTACAATGTTCCTATCATTTGCATCCCCATTCCATTCAGTGCGAAGGGTGATGTTGCATATCAACAACCACCTTCTTGATTCCTGGTTATGTTACACTCAAAGTGCATCGTAGGTCATGCTTCACATTAAGTCTATTACAATATTTTGTATTCATGTGGAGTAGGTGAGATAAAGCAGCCTCACAGGAATAGGTTGACACAAATAGTAGGAGGTGGCGAAATGCTAGGTCACATAAGTTTGGGTAGCAAACTGCCATTGATGACCAAAGCACAGTGAAAGATTCAACTTCAAACTTCATCTTGGTTCCTGAATCTTCCTGAAGTTCCAACAGCTCTGTCTGGCCATCATCATTGCCACCAGGTATAGGCTAATGTACAGTCGTCTGGATTAATTTGTTTCAGTTTCCCTGGTTAGTTAGTTAAAATAAGACTTTAGAGGCTATCAACCCAAGAGGATTATTAAGCCCACCTGAAAGTCAGGAAGAATGAAACTGGAGTCCCCGAGACCCCCAAGGTTATATCCCCAGGTATATCCCCAGGTATATCCCCAGGTATATCCCCAGGTATATCCCCAGGTATATCCCCAGGTATATCCCCAGGTATATCCCCAGGTATATCCCCAGGTATATCCCCAGGTATATCCCCAGGTATATCCCCAGGTATATCCCCAGGTATATCCCCAGGTATATCCCCAGGTATATCCCCAGGTATATCCCCAGGTATATCCCCAGGTATATCCCCAGGTATACTGGAAATATAAACTCAGAGGTTGTCCTGCTCGGGAACCCCAGATGTCTTCCTTAATCGCGACCAGGACTGAAGCCCCCTTTCGAGAACTCCAGTCCCTTGTCTCTGTTTCCCTGGACTAAGGCGTTAGTAGCACTGTACGATGGAGAGGTATCCCATCCACCTCCTCTCCTTGTTGTTACCATACCTCCACCGAAACCCTCCCATTTTCTCTCCGACCCCAAAACTACACCCACCCTCCCTTCTCTCGCTCTCACCCAGTTAGGGGCTACTTCTGGACCTCACCAATTGCATGTATTCCGAACACCTAATGAAGGAATGCAATGTATCATAGGCAGAGTCAAGTATTAGCTTTACTAAATTTGAAAGAAAGAAATAGAGAGGGAGAGAGAGAGAAAGCGAGGAAGGTAGGGGGGGGGGGAGGGGAATGTTCGCCGAAAACCTTACATATGAATCGAGTGATTCATGCCGATACATTTACCATTGACCCCTGAAAGATTCATACCGATGTACATCGGTACATCGGTACATCGGTACTTAATAATCCTCTTGGGTTGATAGCCTCTAAAGTCTTATTTTAACTAACTAACCAGGGAAACTGAAACGAATTAATCCAGACGACTGTACCTGATGGCAATGATGATGGCCAGACAGAGCTGTTGGAACTTCAGGAAGATTCAGGAACCAAGATGAAGTTTGAAGTTGAATCTTTCACTGTGCTTTGGTCATCAATGGCAGTTTCCTACCCAAACTTATGTGACCTAGCATTTCGCCACCTCCTACTATTTGTGTCAACCTATTCCTAGTACTGTACTGTGTCATACTCTAATATAGCTGCCAAACTAACCCACGTGAAGTTGTATTTAATTTTCTTTGTTGTAATGGCTCAGTCTGGGCTACGTAACAAGCTTGAGACAACGAGGACCGTCTGTGTCAATTCCACCATGAGTCTCTCCCATCAATGAACACACAAAGTAAACCATTCAAGTATTTTGAATTTTTGTCTGTTTATACAATTATTAAAACTAATATCACTACTTTCAAGCACCGTATACAAAAACAAAACATTTGCTTAATCATATTCACCACAAATCTCTCTGCTTCCAGACAGTTCAGGACTCATTAACCCGGGAACTGCAGGGAGACTCTTAAGAGTTCCCCCGGCGGACTGCGGGAAGACTCTTAACCTCTGAAGTGCGCATGGGGGTAATTGGAAACGTCCCCCTGTGCTGACGTATTTGAGGTGTTTCCGTCACTAAAATATTCATTGTGCCATTAATAGCATTAATATTTATCCATATGCGCCTATTATGGGTTGATTATAAAGGTATTAACCTGAAACAACAATAAAACGAGTGAAAACAGCGTTTGGATGGTCAAAATCGGAGATATAGCCCGCGAGTTGTATAATGTATGGGTGAGGCAATCTGCTTTCCCGCCAATTTCCCCCAAGGCCACTGAGACACAGTCGATCGATACTCTCTCTCTCTCTCTTGCACTCGCTTGCTATCAGTGATGACCACACCCTCCAATCGGATTTCTAATGTTAGCACGAAAATATACCTCAGAATAAGGGAATAACAGGGAAAATAGGTGATAACTGAAGGAGAGGAGGAAAGTGGGGAAGGAGGGGAGGTAGAGGACTGAGATTTTGCATGGCCCAGGGGCCAAAAAAAAATAAAAAATAAAAAAAAAAAAATATAAAAAAAATTTTTTTTTTCGATGTCAAAAGTTGATTTTTATTTTCTCTGACTCTTAAGAGTCTTCCCGCAGTGCGCCGGGGGAACTCTTAAGAGTCTCCCCGCAGCTCCCGGGTTAAGAGTCAGAAAAAAAAAAAATCAACTTTAACCCTTAAAAAGCGGCTCACCACTTAAGTCGTGTTGAAAAAACTGGCAAAAAACGGGTGAAAAAAGGGTGGAAATCGAGTGAAAATGGGTGGGATAGTAATGATCCATACGTCCGACATCTGTGGCCTCCCGGCCCACACTAACTCCAGTTCCCCCACCGCACGTGAGGATGACAGTGTAACCAATAGTTCGCTAAAAGTGAGCAAGGTAGCAAAATCTGCTAAACTTCCATCTTCGAGGTAACACTGTCAGTGCTCCACGAGTGCTACGTAGCTGTATGTGGCGTCATTGTGTAGCGATTTCCACCTAGTTTTCGGCGCAATACAGTTCCTTTCATACTGATGGTTGATATAGCAGTCAGAACGGCCCAGAAAGGCCCAAAACGGCCACAGAGCACCCGCTAGAGGAGGGTTAAACATAAAAAAAAAAAAAAAAATATATATTTTTTGTTTGCCCCTGGGCCATGCAAAATATCACTCCTCTACCTCCCCTCCTTCCCAACTTTCCTCCCCTCCTTCAGTTATCACCTATTTTCCCTGTTATTCCCTTATTCTGAGGTATATTTTCGTGCTAACATTAGCGAGTTGCAAGCAGGGCATTGTCATCACTCTTAGCAAGCGAGTGCAAGAGAGAGAGAGAGTATCGATCGACTGTGTCTCAGTGGCCTTGGGGGAAATTGGCGGGAAAGCAGGTTGCCTCACCCATACATTATATAACTCGCGGCCTGTATCTCCGATTTTGACCATCCAAACGCTGTTTTCACTCGTTTTATTGTTGTTTCAGGTTAATACCTTTATAATCAACCCATAATAGGCGCGTATGGATAAGTATTAATGCTATTTAGGGTAAAATGAATATTTTAGTGATGGAAACACCTCAAATACATGCGCACAGGCAGAGGTGTCTAATTACCCCCATGCGCACTTCTTAGGTTAACCCTTAACTATCGGCGCGCAACTTATGTCGTGTGTAATAAATTTGGACTATGTGGCGGTTCACAAGTCACAACTTATGTCGTTCGCCATTTTCAGCACGTAATGTTGCTGAGAGAGAGAGCTGAGCGGTGGGGCGAGCGTAGTAACCTTATAACCGCTCCACACCACCGCGGTGGACCTACTGATATGAATCCCACCCTTCTGTCCCCCTTCACACTCGCTACACAGGGAATTATGTAGGGAAATTACCTAATTACAGGGTTTTTGCACTCGTGTTGCACGATCGTTGCAAGAGAACCAGTGGTCGTACAAGGATGGTTCGGGTGTCATTGGAAAGCTCTGTTTACGCCCTTTCAGGAATAGATATTTGTTTTATGCTCTGGGTCTTATTTAGGCATGAAAATTATCACATAAACAACCCTATTTAGGGTTAAAAAAAAACGCTGGGCGCTACGGTCAAATAGACCACCTAGCCCGCTAAATAAGGGTTAAGTGTAAACAGTCAATTTGCCAATAAATGCAATGAATTATTGCCGAGAATGTGCCCAGTGAGTCGGCCATGTGACTGCATTACCCTAACTCAACACTCATCCTCTTAACGGAGCTATCTACCCAATCATTAGGCCATATTGTTTTCCTAATTGGCCATAATGTAAAACTACTGTATATAAACGGGACACGAACTACCCTCGGGCAAGGTACTGGGGTTTTCGAAAAGAGGCTCCAGGCTTGAAAATATTAATTGACATAAACAGGCTTAATAATCCTGAAGGGTTGATAACCAATATATATGCCCTATTTTAATGAACTACCCCTCGGGTACTCTTACGTTCATCTATCCATTAGGGAGGGTCTTATTTTAAAGTTCCCATGCCCTCAACACTTACGCTCACCCATACATTAGGGAAGGACTTATTCATTTTGTCACCTTACCCTTAACACCTTGCTATAAGGTTACTCTATTTGATCAGGTATCTTGTTTTGTAACCGCTATGGCTATGTATCAATATGGGTTGAAACATAACAAATTGCGTTAAATACTCCCTGAGTAATGTCAAGACGTAATACTATTGAAAGTTCCACGCCTATTCAAGCTTATTCTCTTGAGATAACTTTCAAGATAATTTGAATTCACACTTGTTAAGAATAATTACTAAATAACTATATAACGCCCATTTATTAAATCCCAGACTAACTACAAGAGTTATAATATTGAACTGATCAATAATTCTTCTACTACAATACCACTCTGTATAACAGTTTCGTGTATAACCAAATAATCTCATTATACCTTATATATAATTATACAAGTGTGTATTTCTACCCCTCACACCTGGTATACCCATATCACTATACAGTTATATAACCCTACTAGAACGCTAGTAATTATTAGCTTCAGGTTAGGTTTTGTTTAGTTCATGTTTAATGTGCAGGAGATGGTGGTCGAGAGATGTGTGTGAAATACTTCATACCTTCATTAGGTGTTCAGAATAAATTTAATCGGTGAGGTCCCAGAAGTAGCTCCTAGCTGGGTGAGAGCGAGAGAAGGGAGGGTGGGTGCTGTTCTGGGGCCGAAAAGAAAATGAGAGGGTACCTTTCGGTATGGGAACAACAAGGAGAAGAGGTGGAGGGGATACCTCTCCACCATGCAGTGTTACTAACAGGGAAAATGAAACGAATTAATCCTGACGACTGTACATGTCACTGGAACAGTGAATGGGCCCTTAGTAGCAGAGAGGTTTGGTTCTGGATATCTGGGAAGTAGGCCTATCTTTTAAGTTCCTCTTCCAAGGCTTAAAGATGTTTGGCTATCAAATTATGTGTAGCAGTGTTGTATTCCTCTGTAACTTCTGACACAGTTTCCAGCATTGCTAAGTTACCTAGGCCAACTTTGCGCCTCCAATTTCCCATCTTACAAATTAATGAAAGCTTTAATTTTGTCCACAGATTCGATTATCAAGCTTCCTTTACCTTGTAGTTCCCGGTTGAGAATATTCAGTTGTCTCAATATATCAGAGTGTACAATAATTCTGGGGATAGATTTTTAGATGCAAGGGCTTGCCTGGGGATCATGCAGTGAAGACAGATAGCAGTTGGAGGTTTTTTGTAGATATATTGTAACAAAGCCTGACTGAGAACCTAGCATGGCTGGAGCCCCATCCGCGCATAGCCTCTGTGGGATACATACATACACATACACAAAATTTTCAGACTGAGTGTTCCACACATAAGTGCAGTTTCAGTCTCTTGTCCTAATGGCGGCGTTCCAGGCAACCCTGTTAAGGGCTGCTTCACTTGTCAAGTTCTTGGATTTGAGATCGGCACGTATAGTCTGATCCCAGGTCTTCCTCGGTCCACCCCTTGGTGCAGCTCCCTCCACAATCACAGACCTGCATTTTTTCACCCAATTTTGTTCATCCATTCTCTCCACATGTCCATACCATCCCAGTCTACTTGTACGCATCACCTCGCTAATACTCTTTATACCTAAACGTCTCCTCAGCTCAACATTTGTTATTCTATCCTGTAGCCTGGCCCCACACATCCATCTCACCATTCTCATCTCATTACGCTCCATTCTGTTGACATCCTCTACTTTAACGGCCCATGTTTCTGAGGCATACATCATTGCACTTCTAACACATGAGGCATACACCTTTCCCTTCAGGGGGAGAGGCATTCTTTTCATGGTCAGGATTGGCATCAGTTCTCTGAACTTCCCACAGCCACACCTAATTCTAGCAACAGTGGCAGCCTCCGCCCCACCACCGGCAGAGATGGTATCTCCTAGGTAACAAAACTTGTTCACCAGCTAAAAAGACTCATTTCCAAAATTCACAGCCACAGGATCATCACTTAACACAAGCTCGTCTATGCACACTACGCACTCAAATTTCTCTATTTCTGACTTATCCTTCGGCAGGGGTCCCTTTATTCTACTACAGCGCTTACTCCCATGGTGTACCCAACATCGACAGATGGTACATTGAATTGAGTTAAAGCCCACTCCCTTTCCACACACTGCACATGGGTATGCACCGCTCTTTTCCACATTGCCTCGTCTCAATCTACAATGCATAACTTTGGTTTTGTTAATATTGACTCTTAAACCCTTGCTCGCCATGCCCTCTCTCCACTCTCTGAATTTGGTCTCAGCATCTTGCATACTGTCAGCTATTAGGACTAAATCGTCTGCATAAAACAATTCCAACGAGAGTCCGCCTCTAAAAACTCTAGACAGTGCCTCCAGGACCATAATAAAGAGGAGGGGGCTTAACACTGAACCCTGATGGACTCCAACACGGACTGCGAACTCATCACTCAGTACACCCTTCACCCTCACCGCACTTCGCGAAGCCTCATACACGCACCAGCCACTTTTCCACACCAAATTTCCTCATAGCCCACTGCACAACATCTCTAGGCACCCTATCAAAGGCCTTCTCCAGGTCCACAAACACAAAGTAAAGATCCCTGCCTTTTAGTAAGTATCTTTCCTGTATCTGCCTGACTATGAAGATAGCATCGGTTGTACCCCGTCCCGGCATAAAACCAAACTGCATATCATCAATAGAGATGCTTTGCCTGATCAAACCCTCAAGGACTCTCTCACAGACCTTCATGATTTGGTCAAGCATTTTCAGGCCCCTATAATTTCCTCTATCTAGCGCATCCCCTTTTCCTTTGTATATATTTACTATTACACTTTTGAGCCAATCCTATGTGATTTTCTCATCTTTAATAATGGTGTTTATCAACTCAGTGACTAGGTTTACACCAGTCTCCCCCGAGGCTTTTATCATCTCAGCGACAATGTCAGAGCAACCTGGAGCTTTACCGTCCTTCATTTTATTGATTGCGTCGCTCACTACAGCTGGTGCTATCAAAGGAGGGGGCCCAGATATTGGTTTTTCGATGCTAAGCTGTTCCTTATCCCATTCAAACTCTACATTTAGCAATCGTTCATAGTGTACCTTCCATGCTTCTCTGATTTCATTTTCTGCATACACAATCTTCCCATTATCGTTTCTAACACACTGTTCACCTATAATATCCCTACTGTCATTTTTAACTCGCCTAGCTAGGTTGAAGATCCCATTGGGATTGTCAGTGTTACACACTTGTTCGAGGACCAGGTCTTTAATGCGTTTTTTAGCATTGTAAATAACTCTTTTGGCAGTTCGTTTAGCTGCCTGGTATTCCTCCTTGCTGCCTCCTTTCTTCCATGCTTTGAAGCATCTCCTTTTCTCTTTCAGAGCATGTTTTACCTCATCGTTCCACCACCAGGAGGTCTTATTCCTGGGGTGACCCTTTGTTTTCCCATAGACTTTGTCAGTGGCAGCGATAAGGCTATGCTTAAGAAAGTTCCATTGACTATTTACATCGTTAAGCCTAGCTTCCTTATTTCTATTCATTTCCCCCAGTTCACTATGAAACCTATCCCTAACTTCCTTGTTCTTCAGCAGCCACACTTTCCTTTTGGGTATGTATACCTTCTTGCGCTTAGGATCTCTGTATAAGCTCATGTCGCACACAAGCAGCTTATGCTGGTGGATACATTCTTCGCTCGGGATGACCTTTACATCTCGAACTAGTTTCCAGTCTTTCCTGTTAACCAAGAAGTAATCTATCTGGCTACTGGAGACCCCAGAGTTATATGTGATCAGGTGGCTCTGTCTTTTCTTGAACTTTGTGTTACACACAACCATGTTGAGTGCAACGCAGGACTCCAATATATATTCGCCTTCCAGATTTCTCCTTGTAGCCATTTCCTCCATGTACCCCCTCGTATCCATCTGCAGATGCTCCCACGTGACCATTGAGGTCCCCCCCACGATTGTTATTTCATTTTCTGAGAGGCCTGAAATGTCATATGACAATTAGGCCAAAATTGCGTTTTTCCTCAGCAAATCCATATATTTTGTTATTATAATATAAAAAATATATAATCAGATATAGAGCAATATTTATTCAGATTGAATGAATAGAGATAAATATATAATTTGGGACAGGCCAAGGTCCAGGAAACGCTCTGGAAAGGGCCTGGGGTACAGTGGATTGTCGGAAGAAAGAAAAGATATAGGATCTACTGGATGGGGGTGGAGACTGATAAAGCGAAGGGAGGAGTGGGTGTTCTGGTGGCTGAAGAGCTGGCAGAAAGTGTGCTTCAGATTACGAGAGTTAGTGAAAGGCTGATTGTTTAGAAGTTGAAAGTTGGTGAAAGAATTCTGAATGTGATATCTGCATATGCCCCACAGGCTGGTCTACAGAAAAAGATAAAAGAGGACTTCTGGAATGACACCGTCAGTGTCATTTCAGGCCTCTCGGAGAATGAAATAACAATCGTGGGTGGGGGGGGGGGGGGGCTGCATAGGCCCGTGGGAGCATCTGCAGATGGATACGAGGGGGTACATGGAGGAAATGGTTACGGAAGGAGGAATCTGGAAGGCGAATATATACTGGAGTCCTGCGTTGCACTCAATATGGTTGTGTGTAACACGAAGTTCAAGAAAAGACAGAGCCATCTGATCACATATAACTCTGGGGTCTCCAGTAGCCAGATAGGTTACTTTTTGGTTAACAGGAAAGATTGGAAACTGGTTCGGGATGTAAAGGCCATCCCGAGCGAAGAATGTATCCCCCAGCATAAGCTACTTGCGTGCGACATGAGCTTATACAGAGATCCTAAGCGCAAGAAGGTATACATACCCAAAAGGAAAGTGTGGCTGCTGAAGAACAAGGAAGTTAGGGATAGGTTTCATAGTGAACTGGAGGAAATGAATAGAAATAAGGAAGCTAGGCCTAACGATGTAAATAGTCAATGGAACTTTCTTAAGCATAGCCTTATCGCTGCCACTGACAAAATCTATGGGAAAACAAAGGGTCACCCCAGGAATAAGACCTCCTGGTGGTGGAACGCTGAGGTAAAACATGCTCTGAAAGAGAAAAGGAGATGCTTCAAAGCATGGAAGAAAGGAGGCAGCAGGGAGGAATACCAGGCAGCTAAACGAACTGCCAAAAGAGTGATTTACAATGTTAAAAAACGCATTAAGGACCTGGTCCTCGAACAAGTGTGTAACGCTGACAATCTCAATGGGATCTTCAACCTAGCTAGGCGAGTTAAAAATGACAGTAGGGATATTATAGATGAACAGTGTGTTAGAAACGATAATGGGAAGATTGTGTATGCAGAAAATGAAATCAGAGAAGCATGGAAGGCACACTATGAACGATTGCTAAATGTAGAGTTTGAATGGGATAAGGAACAGCTTCGTATCGAAAAACTAGTATCTGGACCCCCTCCTTTGATAGCACCAGCTGTATTGAGCGACGCAATTAATAAAATGAAGGACGGTAAAGCTCCAGGTTGCTCTGACATTGTCGCTGAGATGATAAAAGCCTCGGGGGAGATTGGTGTCAACTTAGTCACTGAGTTGATAAACACCATTATTAAAGATGAGAAAATCCCAGAGGATTGGCTCAAAAGTGTAATAGTAAATATATACAAAGGAAAAGGGGATGCACTAGATAGAGGAAATTATAGGGGCCTGAAGATGTTTGACCAAATCATGAAAGTCTGTGAGAGAGTCTTTGAGGGTTTGATCAGGCAAAGCATCTCCATTGATGTATTATGCAGTTTGGTTTTATGCCAGGACGAGGTACAACCGGTGCTATCATCATAGTCAGGCAGATACAGGAACGACACTTACTAAAAGGCAGGGATCTTTACTTTGTGTTTATAGACCTGGAGCAGGCCTTTGACAGGGTGCCTAGAGATGTAGTGCAGTGGGCTATGAGGAACCTTGGTGTGGAAGAGTGGCTGGTGAGTGTGATAACGAAGATGTATGAGGTTTCGCGAAGTGCGGTGAGGGTGAAGGGTGTACTGAGTGATGAGTTCGCAGCCCGTGTTGGAGTCCATCAGGGTTCAGTGTTAAGCCCCCTCCTCTTTATTATGGTCCTGGAGGCATTGTCTAGAGTTTTTAGAGGCGGACTCCCGTTGGAACTGTTCTATGCAGACGATTTAGTCCTAATAGCTGACAGTATGCAAGATGCTGAGGCCAAATTCAGAGAATGGAGAGAGGGCATGGCGAGCAAGGGTTTAAGAGTCAATATTAACAAAACCAAGGTTATGCATTGTAGATTGAGACCAGGCAATGTGGAAAAGAGCGGTGCATACCCATGTGCAATGTGTGGAAACGGAGTGGGCGTTAACGCGATTCAATATAGCATCTGTCGACGCTGGGTGCACCATGAGAATAAGCGCTGTAGTAGAATAAAGGGACCCCTGCCGAAGGATAAGTCAGAAATAGAGAAATTTGAGTGCGTAGTGTGCAAAGACGAGCTTGTGTTTAGTGATGATCCTGTGGCTGTTAATTTTGGAAATGAGTCATTGGAGCTGGTGAACAAGTTTTGTTACCTAGGAGATACCATCTCTGCCGGTGGTGGGGCTGAGGCTGCCACTGTCACTAGAATTAGATGTGGCTGGGGGAAGTTCAGAGAACTGCTGCCAATCCTGACCATGAAAATAATGCCTCTCCACCTGAAGGGAAAGGTGTAGGCCTCATGTGTTAGAAATGCAATGACGTATGCCTCAGAAACATGGGCCGTTGAAGTAGAGGATGTCAACAGAATGGAGCGTAATGAGATGAGAATGGTGAGATGGATGTGTGCCAGGTTACAGGATAGAATAACATATGTTGAGCTGAGGAGACGTTTAGGTATAAAGAGTATTAGCGAGGTGATGCGTACAAGTAGACTGGGATGGTATGGACATGTGGAGAGAATGGATGAACAAAATTGGGTGAAAAAATGCAGGTCTGTGATTGTGGAGGGAGCTGCACCAAGGGGTGGACCGAGGAAGACCTGGGATCAGACTATACGTGCCGATCTCAAATCCAAAAACTTGACAAGTGAAGCAGCCCTTAACAGGGTTGCCTGGAACGTCGCCATTAGGACAAGAGACTGAAACTGCACTAATGTGTGGAGCACTCAGTCTTAAAATTGTATGTATGTATGTATGTATGCCTGGCAGCAAGGCAATGCACAAACTTGTTCTGAACCTGTGATTTTACTCTACTGGCTGGTTACCTCCCCCCCCCCCCCTACCCTCTGGTATGTATCATAACCTGTACACTCCCTCAACTTAAGGCCCCCTACATATTTTACTCTACTGGCTGGTTACCTCCCCCCCCCCCTACCCTCTGGTATGTATCATAACCTGTACACTCCCTCAACTTAAGGCCCCCAGTTTGGGAACCACTGCTTTAACGCATGTATGTTTTTTATCAACAACAGTGTTATCGAATTGTGAAATCTATTTATGGTTATGAACTCCTACTTGTGTGAATAATAAATGGTGTAATCATTCCTTGTGTTTCTGAATATTGCCTGTTATTTTGTGTGGTGATTTGGGAATTTGGGTTAGTCTTCACCCAGTTGAGCATCCTTTTGTTGTATCATAATAAAATAACAGGGAAACGCCTCACCACACCTTCACCACCACCAAGCGATTTTCCTGCACTGCCCACCACACCTCCAAACCAAAAGGAAACAACCACCAGTCCATCAAGATGTGCAAGAGTTGCTGCCATAGAAGTGACACGTCCTCCAACACCCGGGAAGAATTTATTCATAACCATAGACAATCCCGAGGAACAACAGAAAAGAAAAGATGGCAAGCAAAGACGACACAAGACATGGCACCATAGACATCATGCTTCCAAGCGCCACTCTAGATCACAGCCGCATCACCGCCGTGACCGTGAAGCCGGGAGGGACTACCCTAAGTACTTCAAGAAGTCCCCCCCACACCTGTGCCCTTATTAACCTGAGACGGACCGGCCGGGACAACTCAACCAAAGGTTTGACCACCGCAGGAGTTCTAAGATCATTACACACAATTGGAAAGCTCTTAATTATTTATCACTGGAGAATAAGTAATAGCTGGAAGATTTTGGCCCCTTGTAATTTTGGAGTAAATCACTGGTTGCACTAGTAACAAAGCCTTACTCCAATCTTATTTAACATCGTGGCTCATCAAAGGAATTTGTTATTAGACCTTACTGGAGGCTACCTAATATCTGTTCCTCTGCCTAGATCCGGCATTGTTATTAATAAAGAATGCTGATCTGTCAAGCACTTTATTAGTACCAAACCAACCCCATTTATTAAGTGTTCATGCACTGGCTGGACATTAATTAGACAAGGGCTCTGTGAGATACCATTTTGCATAACGGCACTCCACAATAGAGTCCCTCCGATACGGACGCCCAGGCACTTGCTCTGGGACACGTCATCGGTAAAGGCCAAAATTTCCCCATCAAAACACAGTTCTGAAAGATTCTTATAACGGTCAGAACAGTTAAGAGACGTTGCGTCATAAACAACTTTCATACGTTAGTTCGATAACGTGTTGCAGGTGCACTGGCAAATTGCACACGATATTCAAGACCCAACACCAAGAGTACTGAAAGTTCTGCATCAAAACTCTTATAACGACCAGAGCAGTTAGCGAGTCCTCTCCTACGTTAGCTCAATTTTACTCTACAGATGCACTGGCATATTGTAGGTAATATTCAAGGTCCCACACCAAGAGTTCAAGTCTCCAATTACTATCAACCAGCCACGTCAGGACAACCACCACTGCCCAGATGTTCACCAGAAGACTACAGAGTGCCCCTAGATAATTTATAGTGCAATCCCTCATAAGTCTATTGTGTACTTTACCTTATTGATAAAAGGAAGTACTTTATTAAACCTTGATATCCCCTTTATGCTATTGAAAAACGCATAAGAAGTACTAGTGAAACTCTATTAGTAGTAGAAGTACTTAGTGTTGATACAAGAGATAGATTAAAAGTTGTTAAAAGAATAAAAGTACTAGTGATGCGCCTTATATAAAAGGAAGTACTTAAGTGAATCTATAGGCTACTATCTTATTTTATGCAATTTGAAACGCAAGAAAAGTACTAGTGATGCTAATGTAATTCAGGGAAGTACTTATATTCAAGCTATTTATATTCATACAAGTGAAAGATAAATATTATTAAAGTAAAAAGGCCATTCACCAATCAATGCGCCCCCTTTAACCTTCCCTCTAAATCAGCTGAGTTTGACACTTCGGGCTCTCGACATAAACATGCCACGCCTTCCCGGCCGACCAATCAGAAGCCTCCGTTTTCGGAGTTGACGGCTACGTGTACCGCCACACCATCAAACTCGCTCTCGCTCTCTTCACCGGCCATTTCCTCCGGTTGCAATGGGTCTAATACATCAGTGCCAGCCCTATACTCCAGTAAGCCACTAAAAGACATTCGCAACCAGTTTCCAGGAACGTATTATGAAGAGAGAAGAGTGAAGGCGAAGAGAGAGAGAATTCAAGACGCTCGGCTAGAGCGACGGGTGGCCGAGCGGCCGGTTCAGCCAACCACAGCGCCGGAGAGTGGGAGGCGTGACTATATTAAGGGGGTGGGGAAGGCTGCAGCGGTCATTCACCTCTCGGACTCCACTGGGCGAATTTCTTGCAACCCACTTCCTCTCTCTCGCTTGGGCACCAAAGGGAACTCGAAACCACTTATTCCAGCCTCCCAGCCCTCACCAAATGTTCCAGTAAAGACCACCTCGGGCCTAGCATCGCTCTCTCCTACTAGGCGGCTACACCTTCAGTATCCGGCCGCCTGTCGTCACATCGCTGGCTTGCATACCTACAGCCAAGCGATTCAAGAGGGACGACAGATAGTAGACGGTAGCAAAGATTTCCAGAAGACCTATTGGCCAGCTCTGAGGTGGTAAAATTGTTCCAGCCCACACCTAGCAGTATACAATATATATTTTAAAAAGACCCATATTGGGCCCGAACCAAACTTAAAGCAAGAGAGAAAATGCTTGACTAACCCAGTGGTTCCATAAATAATTGATGTGTCCTTATAGGACAAACTAAAGAGAAAAGATATCAGACTTTTGTTTATAAATAAAATTATGATGTGTTAATAGGAAAATAGTTATTCTTGTTAGAGAAGGCTCCATGCCGATTAGCTATAACTAGTATAGGATCTGGTAGGATAACTTATAGATATTACTAGTAAAGTAAAAGGGAATAATTCTGGAGGATAGACACGCAACTATAAGGCTCAGGGGAATAAATAATAGTTGCAATTAGATTACCTTTAGTTTGAGAAATAGGTAGGAAGGACACTAGTCCGTATGATCAACGAAATCTTTGGTTATAAAGGAAACATTATCTATTACCACAGTTAAAGGAATATTCGGTCAGTTCCGTGTTAAGCGTTACGGGTGTTAAGTCCAGGATAATATTGTAATCATAAGAATCTATGTAAAAGGATTAAAGCAGAGAATCTTGTCCATGTAGAGGGTTTGAGGTACTGCTTACATTAGGTTAAGAATTATTATTGACTAGGTGGTATATGTGAATATAACTAGGTGGTATATGTGAATATAACTAGGTGGTATATGTGAATATAACTTGTTTGTAATAGGATTACGCGAACATATAATCTGAGAGTGCTCTCGATAGAGGCAATTAAAGTCAAGTGTAGAAACGCCCTGGTCATTTGAGAAATATATTGTATAGGATAAAGATAATATTATATGATCCAAGAGGTTTTAGAGAGGGCAATCGAGGTAACCTGTAACAACGCTCTGGTCATTTGAGTCAATATATTGTATAAGCAAAGAGTGTTTTCAATAGGGCAATCGAGGTAATTTGTAACAAAGGCCTGGTCATAAGAGGAAATATATTGTACTAGGTAACGAGAATATTATATAATCAAAGAGTATTTAGATAAGGCAATTGAGGGAAAATTGCAACAACGCCCTTGTCATATGAGTAAATGTATTGTACATGGTTAAGAGGAAATATTAATTAAAAGGTCATATGTAGTAACGCCTTGGTCTCTGGAGTAGACATAGTAGGCCTGGTAAAAGTATATCATTCTGAAGTTTAGATTAGGAATATAGCTTTTGTTTTAGATAGCTGATTCATTGATGCCCTGGTCTCTGGCGTAGACACAGCAGGGCTCGGTAAAAACCATATTATTTTAGAAACTAGTAACGTGCATTTGGATCGAAGTCGACTTGAGTCAATACCTGAATATCGGGAATCCAAATAACTGGATAATAACTGGAGCTCTAGGGTTCCAAAGTACAACCTATGGTGGGTCGACGGAATATTCAATCCGTGTCTTGAACTCATCTCGGCCCGAACAGAGAAACAGTTACTAGAGTAGTAGCAAGTTTGTTAAATAAAGTATACGAACTTCTAAATGACTGTCGATTTTTTCCCCCACTCTAGTAGTATATTCGAGGTAAGAAAATAAGTACTACATTTTGGTGGCAAGCGGTGGGATTCGACAAATTATTTAGATTGAGTATAATTATCTAACAGAACAGACATAACGACGGCCATATTACCATTCAGATTATGGGAAGAGGGGAAAGAAGAAATCGAGCTATGGATCGAACAGTTAGAATGTCAGTTCACGCTACTTGACTTAGGAGAAAATGAAAAGAAGATCGCCTATAGAAAGGCACACTTAGGCAAGGCCCTGAACGATGTAAGAGTACGTCTAGAGGGACTAGTGTCATGGGCCGAAGTTAGGACTGCCCTAATTGAAAAATTTGGCCTCCACCAGGAAGGCCAGAGACAAACTTAAGAGTCTGAAACTAGACGGCCAAAATGTGAGAGCCCTGAGGAGGGAAATCGCGAAAAACGTCAAACTCGCGTATCCTCATATGGACCAAGAGAGCCAGGTAACAGAAATCAGAGAGATTATGATCCAAGCATGCCCTGTGGAAGTTAGAAGGCACTGCATTATCCATGAAGTGACTACCACTAAGGAACTCATGGAGGTAATCAAGAAAATAATGGAAGCCCGAGAGTTAAGAGAGGAGAAGAAGAAAGGGGAGGAGGAGAACCCAAACAAAGGGTATCAGAGAACAATGATCCGATGCTTTATATGCAGACAAACCGGACACCTAGCTAGGAACTGCTCCAACCGTCCCCAAACCCCGACCCCTAGATTTAACTCCAGGCCCGCACTTCCAAACGATCAACCCCTACCAAGGGGAACCGATCCAAACCAGGGAAGAATGCTTCCAGTAGAATACAGGGAGACAGAAACCCAGCCAAAAATCACGATGCCGGAAGGGGGAGAACATTTTCCTTTAAACCTCACATAGAAGGGCAATATAGTGAGGTCAACATATTAGAGAGACAAACGCCTTGTGAAACCATAGTAATAAATGGGAAAGCCGCGAACATGTTAATTGATACAGGGGCAAACAGAAGTTGTCTTTTGGAGAATTTTGTGAGGAATAGTCAGAAAGAAATTGGCCCCTTAAATCAAACTAGTATTCAGTTGTCAGGAGCCGGGGGTCAACCACTGACGATTCTAGGGAGAACTAATACGGTGGTGGTACGATGGAAAGGAATGAAATTCACCACAAATTTTTGTGTTCTATCAGGAAAATCCAATAGCGGAGTCGATGGATATCTGGGAATAGATCTCATGAGTCAGTTGGGGGTAACTATACAGTGCGGGCCGAAAGACACGACGACCACCCTACGACCTCAAATAGCTACCACAGGGAAACTTTCTATCCCCCCTAGATCTTGGAGAATGATAGAAATTCCTAAAGCCCCGGGAATGATGTCCGGGATTTTTTAACCTGATGCACAGAATAAAGTGAGAATATCTCCCACCTTTATTACTACCGACCAGAGAAAATTAGTTCTAGCCAACTTTGGCGATGACACGATTAATTATCAAAAAGGAAAACTGTTAGGACAAGTTACACCCGCACAACCCACCACTGTTGGAACTGACGGACCCGTTAACTTACCTGAGATTCCGAAACAATTAACGTCAAATCAAGCCAATACCTTACATGAATTGCTCTGGACTTACCGAGACGTGTTTGCTCAAAATGAAGGGGACCACGGATCGGCCCGAACCCGACACACTCACGAGATACATACTCAAGGGCCTCCTATTAGGCAACCCTATAGGCGACAAAATCCCATTATGAGACAAAAGGAAAAGGAACAAGTAGAGGAGATGATTAAGCAGGGGATAGTAGTGGAATCCTACAGTCCGTGGTCATCTCCAGTAGTCCTGGTAAAAAAAAAAGATGGGTCTACTCGGTTCTGTGTAGATTATAGGAAATTAAACGATGTCACCATCAAAGACGCGCAACCCCTACCTCGTATTGATGACTCGCTAGAATCACTCAATGGGTCAACCTGGTTTTCTACCCTAGACCTACAAAGTGGATACTGGCAAGTACCGGTTAGGTCAGAAGACCAGGAGAAACCCGCATTTGCCACGAGTGAAGGCAAACTCTACCAGTTCACAGTCTTGCTGCCCTTCGGAGTTTGTAATGGACCAGCCAGTTCACTAGTGACTAGAGTCATGGATGAAGTACTGAGGGGATTAACATGGAGAACCTGTTTAGCTTATCTGGATGATATTATAATTTGTTCAACTAGTTGGGAGGAACATATCAATCGACTACAAGAAGTATTAGAGAGGATCAGGGGGGCGGGACTTAAATTGAAGCCTTCCAAATGCCAATTAGGGGCCCGTGAGGTGGCATACCTAGGGCATGTAGTTTCAAGTAAAGGTATCCAACCGGACCCCCATAAAGTGAAATCTATTGCAGAAATTTCACCCCCTTCCTCTGTCAAAGAGCTCCGAGCATTTCTGGGAATGGCATCCTATTATCGGAGGTTCATACCCAACTTCTCAAAAATTGCTCGCCCCATGACTAAGAGAATGGAAAAAGGGAGGAGGTTTGACTGGGATCAGAATTGTCAGATAGCTTTTGATCGACTGAAACAAAAATTAACTTCTAACCCCATAGTTTGTCATCCGGATTTTACCAAGACGTTCCAACTATACACCGATGCTTCCGATGAAGGTCTCGGGCCCGTATTGGCCCAGAAAGTGGATGGAAAAGAAGGCATAGTAGCGTGCGCTAGCCGGACGCTGAATAAGGGCGAAAAGAATTACAGCGTTACTAAAAAGGAATGCCTAGTTCTAGTGTGGGCTGTACAATATTTCCGTCCATATTTAGCCGGGGTTCATTTCGAAGCTTTCACGGACCACCATAGTTTGCAATGGCTCAGGAAAATGAAAACGGAAGACGGATTGTTTGTTAGGTGGAAGGGGATCCTGGAAGAATACTCCTTTGAATTTAGACATAGACCAGGTAAATTACACACCAATGCCGATGGCCTATCTCGACTACAGGTAGCACCCGTCCAGCACACTCAACCTAACAAGGAACAGAATGATCCTATATATGGTGATAAAGTAAAGTTTTCTGAGGGAGCCTGGAGGGATTCTAAGGACCGGGTATTATTAGATTATCTGGAGGCTAAACACATGATCCAAATCCTCCATGGACACGAGGGAAGGGGGGCTCATTTGGGTCAGTCTAGAGTTTTGAAACAATTTAACGAAAGGTACTGGACCTCGAGAGCCGACAAAATTGTTAAAGAAGTTATCCAAAATTGTTTGGGATGTCAAAGGGGCAAGGATGGATGGGGACCTAAACAGTCGCCCGGACACATTACGGCCGGTAAACCGTGGGAAAAGTTATCTGTGGACATTATGGGACCTCTACCCAGACAGACGAACAAAAGGTACATTTTAACCTGTGTCGACGTCTTTTTCAAATATACGGTTGCTTGTGCCATTCCGGACAAGAAAGCTGAAACCGTGGCTAGGGTCATCTTGGAGAAAGTTATTTTTGTATATGGCACCCCTGGATGCATTCTGAGTGATAGGGGAAAAGAATTTAATAACGAAATCTGGCAACACTTGGAAGATACCTTGGGCTACCAGATTCAACACACCTCCCCGTATTATCCCCAGGGGAATGTTGTATGTGAAAGAAACCATAGGGTGCTAGTGAATCGTTTACGGGCTAGTCTGAGCTCACAAGGGTAAGTAGTCCGAGGTTGGCCGGAACTTCTGCCAGAGATTATCTGGGGGATAAATACCACTGTTTGTAGAACTACTGGGTATTCTCCCTATGAGATTATGTTTGGAATCACGCCGAAACTGCCTCAAGAACGATTACTACCCTACCCCATTCATTCCACCAAATATTCCCAACCAGAACAATATTTGAGGGAACAAGGGGAGTGACGGCAGCAAGTCCATGACCGTATTACACAGCAACAGCCCAAGAAACTTACTCTAAATAATCCATATTACCAGGGGGAATATACTCTGGTGAAGAGACATGATCCCACCCAAACTGGTAAGCTGGAAGAGAAATACGCGGGTCCCTTCAAGGTTATGGAGATAAACGGGCCATATCAGGTGTTGTACTTGCATCATGGAGGTATTGTGTCGGCTACCCATATCCGTCATACCAAACGGTATGAAGGTATTTTACCGCCAGACCTGAGCGAGTGGAGTAGTGAGGAAGAAAGTGAGGAGGAGATAGAATTCGGGGCTGGTGACCCTAGTACTTCCTCGGCTCGACCTAATGCTGAAGGTCCTAATCTGAGAAGGAATTATACCGAGGACTCTCCGTTCTGGTGGTCTTTTAGTCGCAAGCCAAACGAGAGTCTCCCTGAGTTCGGGCAAGAGGGGAATGGGGGAATCGAAGAGACTACGACAAGT
Organism: Paralithodes platypus; assembly: GCA_032716605.1. Lineage (NCBI taxonomy): Eukaryota > Metazoa > Arthropoda > Malacostraca > Decapoda > Lithodidae > Paralithodes > Paralithodes platypus. Next base: position 17,893,824 of record CM064582.1, read on the forward strand.
GGGGAGAGAGATTACTGTGAACATACCGATGATGAGAAGTCTACGGTCCCCGACAGCGAAGTTTCAGACCTCCCGAGAGATTTCAATAAGACTTTAAGTAGTGAGGAAGAGTGTTTCCGAGCAGAGGTAAAAGAGAAAGACGTCTTTCTTGAAGATAAAAACCCACTTGGCTCTCCTTCAACTAAATTCAATGAGTCACAGGAAAATCGAATGACTATAACTTCCCGGGTAAAAGTCCAGCCAAGTCATCTAAGCCCATGGGCCCCGCAGAAACAATTACCCGCAGTGGTAGAATTAGCCGTCCACCAATCAGGTACCCGTACGAGGGTATAAATAGGATCCCCGAGGCGTTTGCCTGATAGTTGAAAGGCACCATGCCTCTCCCCTCTGACCCTCATTACCGTCTCCGCCGTCTAATAGCCCTGGTCGGTGGAAAAGGACAGAGAGTGAACACTACCCGAGCATTCAAGCAACTCCTCAGTCAACCCGGGCAACTACTATTGGCTAAAACTGCAGTTGAAAATCAAAATCCAGCACTACAGTTACACAGATGCCTTTGTGAACATAGTGGACTGGTGGATTGGCAGAGTGATGGCCGGGATTTCAAAGGAACGGTATTACGGCGATCAGGAGCTCGCTTTAATTTAGTAGGGGGTGATAAAATAAAAAGGCCATCCACCAATCAACGCGCTCCCTTTAACCTTCCTTCTAAATCAGCTAAGTTTGACACTTTGGGCTCTCGACATAAACATGCCACGCCTTCCCGGCCGACCAATCAGAAGCCTCCGTTTTCGTAGCTGACGGCTATATGTACCGCCTCACCTTCAAACTCGCTCTCGCTCTCTTCACCGGCCATTTCCTTTGGTTGCAATGGGTCTAATACATCAGTGCCAGCCCGTAAGCCACTAAAAGACTTTCTCAACCAGCTTCCAGGAACATATTATGAAGAGAGAAGAGTGGAGGCGAAGAGAGAGAGAATTCAAGACGCGCGGCTAGAGCGACGGGTGGCCGAGCGGCCGGCTCAGCCAACCACAGCGCCGAAGAGAAGGAGGCGTGACTATATTAAGGGGGTGGGGAAGGCTGCAGCGGTCATTCACCTCTCGGACTCCACTGGGCGAATTTCTTGCAACCCACTTCCTCTCTCTCGCTTGGGCACCAAAGGGAACTCGGAACCACTTATTCCAGCCTCCCAGCCCTCACCAAATGTTCCAGTAAAGACCACCTCGGGCCTAGCATCGCTCTCTCCTACTAGGCAGATACACCTTCAGTATCCGGCCGTCTGTCGTCACATCGCTGGCTTGCATACCTACAGCCAAGCGATTCAAGAGGGACGACAGATAGTAGACGGTAGCAAAGATTTCCAGAAGACCTATTGGCCAGCTCTGAGGTGGTGAAATTGTTCCAGCCCACACCTAGCAGTATACAATATATATTTTAAAAGGACCCATATTGGGCCCGAACCAAACTTAAAGCAAGAGAGAAAATGCTTGACTAACCCAGTGGTTCCATAAATAATTGATGTGTCCTTATAGGACAAACTAAAGAGAAAAGATATCAGACTTTTGTTTATAAATAAAATTATGATGTGTTAATAGGAAAATAGTTATTCTTGTTAGAGAAGGCTCCATGCCGATTAGCTATAACAAGTATAGGATCTGGTAGGATAACTTATAGATATTACTAGTAAAGTAAAAGGGAATAATTCTGGAGGATAGACACGCAACTATAAGGCTCAGGGGAATAAATAATAGTTGCAATTAGATTACCTTTAGTTTGAGAAATAGGTAGGAAGGACACTAGTCCGTATGATCAACGAAATCTATGGTTATAAAGGAAACATTATCTATTACCATAGTTAAAGGAATATTCGGTCAGTTCCGTGTTAAGCGTTACGGGTGTTAAGTCCAGGATAATATTGTAATCATAAGAATCTATGTAAAAGGATTAAAGCAGAGAATCTTGTCCATGTAGAGGGTTTGAGGTACTGCTTACATTAGGTTAAGAATTATTATTGACTAGGTGGTATATGTGAATATAACTAGGTGGTATATGTGAATATAACTAGGTGGTATATGTGAATATAACTTGTTTGTAATAGGATTACGCGAACATATAATCTGAGAGTGCTCTCGATAGAGGCAATTAAAGTCAAGTGTAGAAACGCCCTGGTCATTTGAGAAATATATTGTATAGGATAAAGATAATATATTATATGATCCAAGAGGTTTTATAGAGGGCAATCGAGGTAACCTGTAACAACGCTCTGGTCATTTGAGTCAATATATTGTATAAGCAAAGAGTGTTTTCAATAGGGCAATCGAGGTAATTTGTAACAACGGCCTGGTCATAAGAGGAAATATATTGTACTAGGTAACGAGAATATTATATAATCAAAGAGTTTTTAGATAAGGCAATTGAGGGAAAATTGCAACAACGCCCTTGTCATATGAGTAAATGTATTGTACATGGTTAAGAGGAAATATTAATTAAAAGGTCATATGTAGTAACGCCTTGGTCTCTGGAGTAGACATAGTAGGCCTGGTAAAAGTATATAATTCTGAAGTTTAGTTTAGGAATATAGCTTTTGTTTTAGATAGCTGATTCATTGATGCCCTGGTCTCTGGAGTAGACACAGCAGGGCTCGGTAAAAACCATATTATTTTAGAAACTAGTAACGTGCCTTTGGATCGAAGTCGACTCGAGTCAATACCTGAATATCGGGAATCCAAATAACTGGATAATAACTGGATCTCTAGGGTTCCAAAGTACAACCTATGGTGGGTCGACGGAATATTCAATCCGTGTCTTGAACTCATCTCGGCCCGAACAGAGAAACAGTTACTAGAGTAGTAGCAAGTTTGTTAAATAAAGTATACGAACTTCTAAATGACTGTCGATTTTTTCCCCCACTCTAGTAGTATATTCGAGGTAAGAAAATAAGTACTACATTTTGGTGGCAAGCGGTGGGATTCGACAAATTATTTAGATTGAGTATAATTATCTAACAGAACAGACATAACGACGGCCATATTACCATTCAGATTATGGGAAGAGGGGAAAGAAGAAATCGAGCTATGGATCGAACAGTTAGAATGTCAGTTCACGCTACTTGACGTAGGAGAAAATGAAAAGAAGATCGCCTATAGAAAGGCAAACTTAGGCAAGGCCCTGAACGATGTAAGAGTACGTCTAGAGGGACTAGTGTCATGGGCCGAAGTTAGGACTGCCCTAATTGAAAAATTTGGCCTCCACCAGGAAGGCCAGAGACAAACTTAAGAGTCTGAAACTAGACGGCCAAAATGTGAGAGCCCTGAGGAGGGAAATCGCGTAAAAACGCCAAACTCGCGTATCCTCATATGGACCAAGAGAGCCAGGTAACAGAAATCAGAGAGATTATGATCCAAGCATGCCCTGTGGAAGTTAGAAGGCACTGCATTATCCATGAAGTGACTACCACTAAGGAACTCATGGAGGTAATCAAGAAAATAATGGAAGCCCGAGAGTTAAGAGAGGAGAAGAAGAAAGGGGAGGAGGAGAACCCAAACAAAGGGTATCAGAGAACAATGATCCGATGCTTTATATGCAGACAAACCGGACACCTAGCTAGGAACTGCTCCAACCGTCCCCAAACCCCAACCCCTAGATTTAACTCCAGGCCCGCACTTCCAAACGATCAACCCCTACCAAGGGGAACCGATCCAAACCAGGGAAGAATCCTTCCAGTAGAATACAGGGAGACAGAAACCCAGCCAAAAATCACGATGCCGGAAGGGGGAGAACATTTTCCTTTAAACCTCACATAGAAGGGCAATATAGTGAGGTCAACATATTAGAGAGACAAACGCCTTGTGAAACCATAGTAATAAATGGGAAAGCCGCGAACATGTTAATTGATACAGGGGCAAACAGAAGTTGTCTTTTGGAGAATTTTGTGAGGAATAGTCAGAAAGAAATTGGCCCCTTAAATCAAACTAGTATTCAGTTGTCAGGAGCCGGGGGTCAACCACTGACGATTCTAGGGAGAACTAATACGGTGGTGGTACGATGGAAAGGAATGAAATTCACCACAAATTTTTGTGTTCTATCAGGAAAATCCAATAGCGGAGTCGATGGATATCTGGGAATAGATCTCATGAGTCAGTTGGGGGTAACTATACAGTGCGGGCCGAAAGACACGACGACCACCCTACGACCTCAAATAGCTACCACAGGGAAACTTTCTATCCCCCCTAGATCTTGGAGAATGATAGAAATTCCTAAAGCCCCGGGAATGACTGCCGGGATTTTTTAACCTGATGCACAGAATAAAGTGAGAATATCTCCCACCTTTATTACTACCGACCAGAGAAAATTAGTTCTAGCCAACTTTGGCGATGACACGATTAATTATCAAAAAGGAAAACTGTTAGGACAAGTTACACCCGCACAACCCACCACTGTTGGAACTGACGGACCCGTTAACTTACCTGAGATTCCGAAACAATTAACGTCAAATCAAGCCAATACCTTACATGAATTGCTCTGGACTTACCGAGACGTGTTTGCTCAAAATGAAGGGGACCACGGATCGGCCCGAACCCGACACACTCACGAGATACATACTCAAGGGCCCCCTATTAGGCAACCCTATAGGCGACAAAATCCCATTATGAGACAAAAGGAAAAGGAACAAGTAGAGGAGATGATTAAGCAGGGGATAGTAGTGGAATCCTACAGTCCGTGGTCATCTCCAGTAGTCCTGGTAAAAAAAAAAAGATGGGTCTACTCGGTTCTGTGTAGATTATAGGAAATTAAACTATGTCACCATCAAAGACGCGCAACCCCTACCTCGTATTGATGACTCGCTAGAATCACTCAATGGGTCAACCTGGTTTTCTACCCTAGACCTACAAAGTGGATACTGGCAAGTACCGGTTAGGTCAGAAGACCAGGAGAAACCCGCATTTGCCACGAGTGAAGGCAAACTCTACCAGTTCACAGTCTTGCCCTTCGGAGTTTGTAATGGACCAGCCAGTTTCACTAGTGACTAGAGTCATGGATGAAGTACTGAGGGGATTAACATGGAGAACCTGTTTAGCTTATCTGGATGATATTATAATTTGTTCAACTAGTTGGGAGGAACATATCAATCGACTACAAGAAGTATTAGAGAGGATCAGGGGGGCGGGACTTAAATTGAAGCCTTCCAAATGCCAATTAGGGGCCCGTGAGGTGGCATACCTAGGGCATGTAGTTTCAAGTAAAGGTATCCAACCGGACCCCCATAAAGTGAAATCTATTGCAGAAATTTCACCCCCTTCCTCTGTCAAAGAGCTCCGAGCATTTCTGGGAATGGCATCCTATTATCGGAGGTTCATACCCAACTTCTCAAAAATTGCTCGCCCCATGACTAAGAGACTGGAAAAAGGGAGGAGGCTTGACTGGGATCAGAATTGTCAGATAGCTTTTGATCGACTGAAACAAAAATTAACTTCTAACCCCATAGTTTGTCATCCGGATTTTACCAAGACGTTCCAACTATACACCGATGCTTCTGATGAAGGTCTCGGGCCCGTATTGGCCCAGAAAGTGGATGGAAAAGAAGGCATAGTAGTGTGCGCTAGCCGGACGCTGAATAAGGGCGAAAAGAATTACAGTGTTACTAAAAAGGAATGCCTAGTTCTAGTGTGGGCTGTACAATATTTCCGTCCATATTTAGCCGGGGTTCATTTCGAAGCTTTCACGGACCACCATAGTTTGCAATGGCTCAGGAAAATGAAAACGGAAGACGGATTGTTTGTTAGGTGGAAGCGGATCCTGGAAGAATACTCCTTTGAATTTAGACATAGACCAGGTAAATTACACACCAATGCCGATGGCCTATCTCGACTACAGGTAGCACCCGTCCAGCACACTCAACCTAACAAGGAACAGAATGATCCTATGTATGGTGATAAAGTAAAGTTTTCTGAGGGAGCCTGGAGGGATTCTAAGGACCGGGTATTATTAGATTATCTGGAGGCTAAACACATGATCCAAATCCTCCATGGACACGAGGGAAGGGGGGCTCATTTGGGTCAGTCTAGAGTTTTGAAACAATTTAACGAAAGGTACTGGACCTCGAGAGCCGACAAAATTGTTAAAGAAGTTATCCAAAATTGTTTGGGATGTCAAAGGGGCAAGGATGGATGGGGACCTAAACAGTCGCCCGGACACATTACGGCCGGTAAACCGTGGGAAAAGTTATCTGTGGACATTATGGGACCTCTACCCAGACAGACGAACAAAAGGTAAATTTTAACCTGTGTCGACGTCTTTTTCAAATATACGGTTGCTTGTGCCATTCCGGACAAGAAAGCTGAAACCGTGGCTAGGGTCATCTTGGAGAAAGTCATATTTGTATATGGCACCCCTGGATGCATTCTGAGTGATAGGGGAAAAGAATTTAATAACGAAATCTGGCAACACTTGGAAGATACCTTGGGCTACCAGTTTCAACACACCTCCCCGTATTATCCCCAGGGGAATGTTGTATGTGAAAGAAACCATAGGGTGCTAGCGAATCGTGTACGGGCTAGTCTGAGCTCACAAGGGTAAGTAGTCCGAGGTTGGCCGGAATTTCTGCCAGAGATTATCTGGGGGATAAATACCACTGTTTGTAGAACTACTGGGTATTCTCCCTATGAGATTATTTTTGGAATCACGCCGAAACTGCCTCAAGAACGATTACTACCCTACCCCATTCATTCCACCAAATATTCCCAACCAGAACAATATTTGAGGGAACAAGGGGAGCGACGGCAGCAAGTCCATGACCGTATTACACAGCAAGAGCCCAAGAAACTTACTCTAAATAATCCATATTACCAGGGGGAATAATACTCTGGTGAAGAGACATGATCCCACCCAAGCTGGTAAGCTGGAAGAGAAATATGCGGGTCCCTTCAAGGTTATGGAGATAAACGGGCCATATCAGGTGTTGTACTTGCATCATGGAGGTATTGTGTCGGCTACCCATATCCGTCATACCAAACGGTATGAAGGTATTTTACCGCCAGACCTGAGCGAGTGGAGTAGTGAGGAAGAAAGTGAGGAGGAGATAAAATTCGGGGCTGGTGACCCTAGTACTTCCTCGGCTCGACCTAATGCTGAAGGTCCTAATCTGAGAAGGAATTATACCGAGGACTCTCCGTTCTGGTGGTCTTTTAGTCGCAAGCCAAACGAGAGTCTCCCTGAGTTCGGGCAAGAGGGGAATGGGGGAATCGAAGAGCCTACGACAAGTGGGGAGAGAGATTACTGTGAACATACCGATGATGAGAAGTCTACGGTCCCCGACAGCGAAGTTTCAGACCTCCCGAGAGATTTCAATAAGACTTTAAGTAGTGAGGAAGAGTGTTTCCGAGCAGAGGTAAAAGAGAAAGACGTCTTTCCTGAAGATAAAAACCCACTTGGCTCTCCTTCAACTAAATTCAATGAGTCACAGGAAAATCGAATGACTATAACTTCCCGGGTAAAAATCCAGCCAAGTCATCTAAGCCCATGGGCCCCGCAGAAACAATTACCCGCAGTGGTAGAATTAGCCGTCCACCAATCAGGTACCCGGACGAGGGTATAAATAGGATCCCCGAGGCGTGTGCCTGCCAGTTGAAAGGCACCATGCCTCTCCCCTCTGACCCTCATTACCGGCTCCGCCATCTAATAGCCCTGGTCGGTGGAAAAGGACAGAGAGTGAACACTACCCGATCATTCAAGCAACTCCTCAGTCAACCCGGGCAACTACTATTGGCTAAAACTGCAGTTGGAAATCAAAATCCAGCACTACAGTTACACAGATGCCTTTGTGAACATAGTGGACTGGTGGATTGGCAGAGAGATGGCCGGGATTTCAAAGGAACGGTATTACGGCGATTAGGAGCTCGCTTTAATTTAGTAGGGGGTGATAAAGTAAAAAGGCCATCCACCAATCAACGCGCTCCCTTTAACCTTCCCTCTAAATCAGCTGAGTTTGACACTTTGGGCTCTCGACATAAACATGCCACGCCTTCCCGGCCGACCAATCAGAAGCCTCCGTTTTCGTAGCTGACGGCTATATGTACCGCCACACCTTCAAACTCGCTCTCGCTCTCTTCACCGGCCATTTCCTTTGGTTGCAATGGGTCTAATACATCAGTGCCAGCCCGTAAGCCACTAAAAGACTTTCTCAACCAGCTTCCAGGAACGTATTATGAAGAGAGAAGAGTGGAGGCGAAGAGAGAGAGAATTCAAGACGCGCGGCTAGAGCGACGGGTGGCCGAGCGGCCGGCTCTGCCAACCACAGCGCCGAAGAGCGGGAGGCGTGACTATATTAAGGGGGTGGGGAAGGCTGCAGCGGTCATTCACCTCTCGGACTCCACTGGGCGAATTTCTTGCAACCCACTTCCTCTCTCTCGCTTGGGCACCAAAGGGAACTCGGAACCACTTATTCCAGCCTCCCAGCCCTCACCAAATGTTCCAGTAAAGATCACCTCGGGCCTAGCATCGCTCTCTCCTACTAGGCAGATACACCTTCAGTATCCGGCCGTCTGTCGTCACATCGCTGGCTTGCATACCTACAGCCAAGCGATTCAAGAAGGACGACAGATAGTAGACGGTAGCAAAGATTTCCAGAAGACCTATTGGCCAGCTCTGAGGTGGTGAAATTGTTCCAGCCAACACCTAGCAGTATACAATATATATTTTAAGAGGACCCATATTGGGCCCGAACCAAACTTAAAGCAAGAGAGAAAATGCTTGACTAACCCAGTGGTTCCATAAATAATTGATGTGTCCTTATAGGACAAACTAAAGAGAAAAGATATCAGACTTTTGTTTATAAATAAAATTATGATGTGTTAATAGAAAAATAGTTATTCTTGTTAGAGAAGGCTCCATGCCGATTAGCTATAACTAGTATAGGATCTGGTAGGATAACTTATAGATATTACTAGTAAAGTGAAAGGGAATAATTCTGGAGGATAGACACGCAACTATAAGGCTCAGGGGAATAAATAATAGTTGCAATTAGATTACCTTTAGTTTGAGAAATAGGTAGGAAGGACACTAGTCCGTATGATCAACGAAATTTTTGGTTATAAAGGAAACATTATCTATTACCATAGTTAAAGGAATATTCGGTCAGTTCCGTGTTAAGCGTTACGGGTGTTAAGTCCAGGATAATAATAATAATAATAATAATAATAATAATAATACTTTATTTCAGACTCACACAGTACAGAGGGGACCATACTGGGGTCCATATATACCTTACAGTAACATAAATATATATAAATATATATAAGCTACTGTACATAGGCTACATAAAATAAAAAGAAATTAAATAATACCCAGCTTGCTATCATGTAGTTCACAGCACTGCCTCAACCAAAAACAGTGGTCATCAAACTACTGTGTTACCAAAACCACTGTCCTAATGGTGTACAGTACCATGCCTCACATCATTTAGCTTCCGGTACAGTATGTTGCTACAGTACAGTATAGGAATATCGGTACTGTACTGCACTATGAGGATCAGTACCGGTATGCTTTTCTGTAGAGTAGCAGACCTGAAATCATTACTTAAGGTTAAATATAGAGGAACTTCCTCCAGTGTGCCTGGATCCTAGAGGTGTACACTATGCTTGGAGTTTGTAGCATTTTAATGATCCTGTTCTCAGAAGTGTTAAGGCGCTGAATGAATTTATATGTTAGCTTTCTAATGAGTGATTTGTAATCATAAGAATCTATGTAAAAGGATTAAAGCAGAGAATCTTGTCCATGTAGAGGGTTTGAGGTACTGCTTACATTAGGTTAAGAATTATTATTGACTAGGTGGTATATGTGAATATAACTAGGTGGTATATGTGAATATAACTTGTTTGTAATAGGATTACGCGAACATATAATCTGAGAGTGCTCTCGATAGATGCAATTAAAGTCAAGTGTAGAAACGCCCTGGTCATTTGAGAAATATATTGTATAGGATAAAGATAATATATTATATGATCCAAGAGGTTTTAGAGAGGGCAATCGAGGTAACCTGTAACAACGCTCTGGTCATTTGAGTCAATATATTGTATAAGCAAAGAGTGTTTTCAATAGGGCATTCGAGGTAATTTGTAACAACGGCCTGGTCATAAGAGGAAATATATTGTACTAGGTAACGAGAATATTATATAATCAAAGAGTATTTAGATAAGGCAATTGAGGGAAAATTGCAACAACGCCCTTGTCATATGAGTAAATGTATTGTACATGGTTAAGAGGAAATATTAATTAATTAAAAGGTCATATGTAGTAACGCCTTGGTCTCTGGAGTAGACATAGTAGGCCTGGTAAAAGTATATAATTCTGAAGTTTAGTTTAGGAATATAGCTTTTGTTTTAGATAGCTGATTCATTGATGCCCTGGTCTCTGGAGTAGACACAGCAGGGCTCGGTAAAAACCATATTATTTTAGAAACTAGTAACGTGCCTTTGGATCGAAGTCGACTCGAGTCAATACCTGAATATCGGGAATCCAAATAACTGGATAATAACTGGAGCTCTAGGGTTCCAAAGTACAACCTATGGTGGGTCGACGGAATATTCAATCCGTGTCTTGAACTCATCTCGGCCCGAACAGAGAAACAGTTACTCGAGTAGTAGCAAGTTTGTTACTACCCAGATCACATGTTGGCCAGGAACAACTTCAGTCACTAGGTATGCTCAATGTCGCTGACAGGGCCAAACAAATCAGGCTCACTAATGCCTTCAAAATTGTCTATGACAGAGCTCCAGAGTACCTAAAGAATGATTTTGTTAAAGCAAATGAGAGGAGTGGACATAATACAAGAAACAGGATGTTTAATTTTAAGGTCCCGAGAATCCAAGGACAGGGTGAGCAAACATTCTTCTTCACCGCCATCAAAGACTGGAACGACCTACCCCAGTCAGTCCGTGAAAAGAGAACACTGTATTCCTTCAGACGTAGCCTGAAGGAACACCTGAACCGGACAGCTGCGAGAAGGGAGCACCAAGCTTATGTCTACTACTAAATGCGACATAAGAGACTGATAGACAAACCAAACTGAAATGATTACTGATTACGGATTACTGATATTTACTATAGGATGTAAGGTATCTTAAAATAACCCCCTAGAAATACTTTCTCTAAAGTATCTATTTCTTTATCCTCCCCATTTTCCCCAGCTAACCTAATCCCACAAGGACCCCAATGGAAATACGCCTAACGGCCTTATTGGGCTATCCTTAGTTGGAATTATGCAAGGCTGGTACATGTCATATTTGTAACAAACTATGTGGTACCAACTCTGTAAATTGCTAACTGAATAAATATTATTATTATTATTATTATTATTTTACGAACTTCTAAATGACTGTCGATTTATTCCCCACTCTAGTAGTATATTCGAAATAAGAAAATAAGTACAACAATTATAATCATTTAGTCAGTGAAAACGTAGATACTAAACAATATACCTGTTTCGCACCTTTGAAAATAACTCTACGCACCTTACCTAGATGGGCATACTATTCTATCTTGAAATAAACCAGTACAAGTGTAATATCTCGATTGAAGGAAGTAGGAAGTTTGAGTCCCGGAGGTAAGAATGAAAACCTAATATTTAGTAGTGGCCCCGAAATCATTGACGATATGCCTAGTTAGTATAATAGTCCTCTTTCAAGTACCCACGGTCAGCGTGTTTGAAAACCCCGCCGCAGGGAAAAAGAGTCCTAACATCATAAGTGTAACGCTAATTCTCTTATGAAATCGTCTTTAAGATTGGGTACTCACTACGAAAAAACTTCGTAAAAAGTAAAAAATAAAACTTAACTTAAATGTTATTATATTAAGGCTTTCCAGATCGTGGATGTCTTATGTGGATTCTAGCTCAGACGCTGAACCAAGCGTCTCCATACTTCCTTCAATGATATATCAAGACTAAACTTAAGACATCAAACAAATGGGAAGGGGATGGAAGGGAGGGCCCTACATCGTCAATTATTTCGGGGCCACTACTAAATATTAGGTTTTCATTCTTCCCTCCAGGACTCAAACCTATAATTTATTAGTGGCCCCTCCATCATTGACGATATGCCTGATATCTCAAGACTGGAGGGGGACATTCGTGACAATATCAAACCACCAACACATGCCTAAAGGCAGAGAAAAAGATCCATATAACAAAACTTAATTATTTATTGCTTACATACAATAAAAATAGAAAACTTGGAAAGAAAGCAGTGCGTTACTTCGAAGAAGATCTGCTTACAAAAGACCATACAGGTATAAAAAGGAAAAGAATATCACATCGAGATTCAATTAGATTACGAGAACAAACTTCTATTCTCTTTGGACATCGTACTGGGCACACCTAGATCGAAACGATCTTATTACATGACCCTTCTGAAATTGCACACATCATATTATTGTACAATTCATACTTAACCCTTCCAGCCCGGGTGTCATTTTAAAATGACACCACGAAAAAGGGCAGGAGCCCGGGTGTCATTTTAAAATCCCTGTGCTTGAAAGCGTGCTTCAAAATTCGTGCGGCCAAATTTTGCATTGCAGGAGCGACCGCAGCGCCACCAAGCCTCAACTACTAGTGTTATCAGTTCGTACGTGGCCGCCATAGCGAGTTATACTGAAAAAATTATTTCCGACGTGTCCGAATCGCTGCAACCTCCCGCGGGCCCCACTGCTACCCCGCTCGCAACTTCAACGCCTGTTGCAACCGAGAAGAAAGCTCAACGAAAGAAAGTTAAGCGTTTGTTGATTGATAGCGCTATACAGCGAGAACTTTTTGATAGTGAAGAGAGCAGTGGCGAAAACTTGGTGGACAAAGAACAATTTATAAGTGCAAGCGAAGATGACGATTTCTTTGGATTTGGAGACGACGATAATGTCGATTTATTTGAGGGGGGAGACAGTAGTGATGATCCTGATGTGGAAGTGTTTCAGGAAGGTGCCATTGAGCTTCCAAGTGTGCTAGAACCTAGGCCTACCCCCTCGCCATCTTTGCTATGTCAGCCTAGGCCTAGTCCTAGTAGCCCAGGACCTTCCCCTTTGCCTGCCCGTACACCCTTGAAAGTGGGCAAATATTTCTATAAACAATCGTTGGTGAAAAGTGCAGCTAAAAAAGCACGCAGGGCAGCTGCAGAAAAGGATAGGGAAGCTGAAGACAGTGATAATGACGCCGATCCTGGTCTAGGAACCACCCGCATTCCATTGTCCCAACGCCTTGACCCGGGACGCCCGCGTGGGTCACCCACAGCCCTCAGCTTCATCTCTCCTTCAGGATGACCAAAGGGCCTCTTCAAGTGGTATTACTAATGTGCCACAGCCCTCAACACACCGCAGAGCATTATTTGCTGCGGAGAAGCCCTCGGCTCGCCGCAAAAGGAGCCCAACTCCCGAGGCCGAGGCTCCCATTGTTGAAGCTCCCGCAGCCTCCCGCACCCCATACCGCCGACGCCCGGTCACTTCTTCACCCGAATTGTCTCCTGAAGACGATGCTGACAACCCCAACATTGCCCCAGATGACCTGACGTCGCCTGAGGAGGAACAGGAAGAGGAACAGGAACAGGAAGAGGAAGAGGAATTCCCGACAAGACGAGCCAGAGGGCGAGGTCGTGGACGTGGTCAGTCTGCCGACGCTGCTGCCCCTGGGCGTGGGCGTGGGCGTGCAGGGCGTCTGCGTGGCCAAGGGCGTGTGCCAGGGCGTCCAGGGCGTGTGCCAGGGCGTGTGCCTGCTGCACCTGCACGTGCTCGAGCATCAGCATCCGACCTGTTTGTGTGGACAGATGGGGCTGATTTTGAGCCAGATTGTCCTGCCTTTGACGAGGTACAGATGGGTTCCGGGGTGTCACCAACATTTCTCTGTGGCCCAGCTGCTACCCCCAGTGAAATTTTCTGTGGCTTCTATGACAATGAAGTCATGGAATACCTCGTCGAGGAGACCAACAACCATCATGAGATCTGTGCCAACTTTCTTGGGAGGAAGACCAGTGCCAAGATTGTGGCATGGAGAGCTGTCACTGTGGCAGAACTATATGTGTTCTTGGCACTCACAATGCTGATGACACATATCAGGAAGCACGCTCTGGCAGACTACTGGATCACTGGCGACATCATAACGACTCCAGCATTTGGTAAGTACATGTCCAGGGACAGGTACTTCGACATCCTCTCGTATCTCCACCTGACAAACAACATGGCAGTCCACCTTCCCGACTCATTATGGAAGATCAGGAAGCTGTATGACATGATACGTCATCGGTTCACCACCTACCTGATTCCTTTCCAGAAGATGTGCCTCGACGAGTCTCTGGTCCTGTTCCGTGGTAGGCTGCACTTCCGACAGTATATCCCGTCCAAGAGACACCGCTTCGGCATCAAGTTCTTCGTCCTCTGCGACTGTTTGACGGGGTATGTGCTGGACTTTATAGTCTACAGCGGCAAGGGTGGAGAAATTGTGACTGAACCCCTCATTGGTTTTGGTGGCGCTGTAGTGAAGAAGATGATGGAGAGGCACTTCAATAAAAACCACATCCTCTACAGTCTACACAGATAATTACTACACGTCGCCTCTCCTGACCAAGTACCTCCATGACCGCAAGACCGGAACTGTCGACACAGTCAAGGGCAAGAGGAAGGGCATGCCAGGCTTCCCAACCAAGACGAAGAAGGTGGACATCTTCCACAAGATGAGTGGCCCCATCCTCTCCATCCACTGGCATGACCAGCGGAAGGTCAACCTCCTCACCACATGCCACAAGGCCCAGATGGTCGCCACAGGGAAGGTGGACCGAAGAACCAAGAACCCCGTCCAGAAACCAGCTGCTGTCCTGGATTACAACCTCAACATGCGCCTCGTTGACAAGTCCGACATGCAGATGGGCTTCATCGACTGCCTGCGAACATCTTGCAGGTGGTACAAGAAGTTTATCCTGCATACGGTAGATATGTCGGTCCTCAATGCGTACAACATCTACCGTCTGAGGACTCCAAGAGCCAAGAAGTACAAGTCCCTGCGGAAGTTCCACAAGCAGGTGATACTTGAGCTCCTGGCTAAACATGCGGGTACACCAGGGAGGCCACTACAAGGACCAGGCCAGCTGGACAGAACGGGGTGTGCTGAATTTTTCAGGAAGCACCAGCTCAACGCCCTTCCTTTCAAAGCACCAGGTAGTAACGTTAGGAGTCAGAAGAGGTGCCATGTGTGCAGCCACACAACAAGAAGACCCCGCAAAAGGACAAAAACCACTTGGGAATGCCTCGAGTGTCAAGTTGGACTGTGTACTGGCACCTGCTTCAACGAATTCCATACTCTAATAAACTTTTGAAGTGGAAGTGACAACAGTGAAAGTGACACTCAAATGTAGGCTAAGAATAATAATATAACTAAGTATAAGTGAAAAGGACACATATAAGTAATAATAAGTGCCTTCAATAACAATATGAACAAGTGAAAGTGACACTAAAATATATATTTCTAATAATAAATAAGTGAAAATGACACTCAATAAGCCTAGGCCAGTCAAAGTGACAGTATAATAATAATAAAACTAAGTATAAGTGAAAGAGACACACACAAGTAATAATAAGTGCCTTCATAACAATATGAACAAGTGACAGTGACACTATATACATTATTAGCTTACCTAACAATACATAAAAGGGGAAATGACACTATCAATTATCAAAGTCCAGTGAAAGTGACACTATAATCATAATAATAATAATAAAACGAAGTAATAAGTGACAGAGACACAAATAAGTTCATGTAAATAACTTTATTGAGTGAAAATAACATAATAACTATAATAATTGACAGAATAACCAATAAAACACTATCAAATCGCTTCTCGGCATAATTGCGGGTGGAGCGACGAGTGCAACTGGGCGTCGTAGCCGGGGCCGCGGTTGAGTGTTCGGACACGCCGAGGTAAATACGCGGCAAAAGTTACCTCCACTTCCATCACCATCACTCCGGAACCAGTTGAGCTAGAGAGCTCTACTCAACGCCATTCTACGCGGCAAGGTAAGGCGCCCATTTCTCTATATGTTTGATTAATATAGGTAATATATTAAGCGAGATTAACCTTAGTTTACTTTTGTTGATATTCGGCCAGATCGCCCGGATACGAGCTCCGTCCTTTGGAGAGCCGGCCCGGGCCAGGAGGGTTAATCATCTATAGTTGCAACTATGATAAATATTCATAAAATATAAAATTAAAATTAAATTAGAATGCTGTTAAGACAGCTCGACTACTTGTGTTTCACAGCTTGTGATTTTAATCATATAGTCCGGCGGAGGGTCTCGAGGTCCTGAGCTCTCCGGAACCCCCCTCCTTTTTTCTTTACCCTGAAGACTAACCTTCAGTAGCTTATGACTATGTAGTCCCGCCGCTGAACAAACATAAGGCAGTTTTGGGTAACCTACCGTCATATCACTATACTGCCTCACCAGAAAAGGATGGGGCATCACAATCAGCGTAAATTGGTGGCAACTCTAGGTGAGTTTTAGCGTTATTTTCGTTTAACTGGTCTTTGGGTCGTGGGCTCTGCCTTCAACTACCCTGTCGTAATTCTAACGGCTGTGAGGCCCCAACCCTCCTTAGCGAAGAAAGTATTGCAAATACATATCTCGATAGGTCCTTTGCCAAACAGGGGGGGCTAAAGAATCCTTGGAGATGATCAGTGCCGGCAATGGGCCTAAGGATTTGGAATGTATGAAGGCTTCTGAAACGCCGGGGCCATGACAAGTAGTAATACCAATAGCATTATTGGGAGATAGTGCCCCGCCTAGGTCCTTCTAAAATTAATACAATCGTCAGCCTCTGGTAGCTAGCTCTGATCTCCTGTGACATGTAGCTCAACTATAAGGCCCAAAACTTTCTAGATAAATTCAAAGATACAACGCAAGATAAAGCTTGCGCTACACGAAGTGACATAGGTTTGGCTAGTGACCTTTTGGATTAAGCTAACGTCAGGAAGGAGCTAAACGAGAAACTTGCACTCACGAACCCTTTGTCTTCCCCCGACGGTATGTGTAGTTATGAAAAGTCGACAACCGGTGTGGGTGGGGTTCGGATGATGGTACTAAGGTTGGGGGGGTGAATATAAAGCGTAACTGAATCCTGCGGTTATGTGCCCTAGCAGATTCAAGTATTTAACCAATAAACCACTGCATTGTTTGGTTGTGCCCGATGAATTGATCGATCTAAAGATCGAAAAGGTTGCCTGGTAAACTTAAAAGGGAAGTAATGACTTATGAATGGCATTTTTTCTCTCCGGTTATCAAATAGAAGATTGAATATCGAGCCGCCCATGTCAGCAGGGTCTCTGTGCTGTCAATCATAGCTAAACCGGGAATAATCTCGAAAAAGATTACCGCATGTCCTTCAATCGCCGGAGACCTACCCACCTTGTGAGGTTTGTGACTCCGTCCCCGTAATTCCGTGGTTTGTAACTACATGATATCTGAGGGGAGCATTGGAAAGGGGAAACCACTAAGAGAACTCCTCGTCTGGTGCCGTCCTTTAAAATAGGGGAGTGTGGACCTCCTCTTCTTGAGGTAGTCCTCAGGGGCCGAGCAGAGAGGGCGCTGGTGGGTCCTTCATAATCAAGCCCCTCCCCTTGCGGGTGCGCAAATTCCATGGAACTTCTATGGAGGTAGGGAGAGTGTCTGTTAGGTGTAAAAAGATACTCCGTTGTCGGGATATGTCGTTCGGGACATATGACCCGTGTTTGGAATCACAATAGGAAACCAAGCTTCTATAGCTATAGCTCAAAAAAAAAATCCTAACCCTTGAAAAACAAACTGAGAGACCCAGCTGACCTTTTGCGTGTTATAGCATAGGACCGAAAAGTGTGTCTCCGTTACCCCTTAACCCCGCCGTGAGGGCATGAAGGAAAAAACAAACGGTTGGGAGGCCATGACTGATAATAACTATACTTGGTTAGGAAGCTTCCCTTTCCGGCCTAGACCCTGAAGGCTCTGGTTAGAAAACAAACCCTAGACTTAGTGTCCTGGAAAGAGGTTATGTCTACCTTTACCGTAGGTGGGAAGAGGTATTCGTGAGTGTAACTTTTTCTCACCTCTGACTGACAGTTTGAAATTCACGGCGGAGAATTTGTAATTCACGGCGGAATCGCCTTAGTTGGTCAAGATGCCTCTATGCTCCGTTGACCTTGAAACCTAGGGACGGTGCCAGAAAAGAAATGCAATTGACATGGAAATGATATCTGACTCCTTAACTTATGCCACCAACAGCGAGTCGTCTAAGTTTCACCACTTTTAAGTTTGAAAATGTCTTCTCATAGTATGAAAATGGGCCGGACTAAGGTCTTGTGAAGATTTACTTATGGTGTCTCTCTCCCAGGTAGGTGGACTACCCAGAATGTAACGTTCTAGTCTGGAGCTGCCGAACCGGAAGGATTTTTTTAGAAACCCTTGTGAGCCGGGCCTTGTGTGCGTAGCTGCCCTATCGAGGACCACCATTCTGGCGGCGGAGGTGTGAGGCTCATTACTTTCACAGTGTCCATTCTGACGGATGAATTGTGATGAATTGAAGCACGGTATTGTTACTGTTGTGGTCGGGCGCTGGTCCTAACTGTGACGAAGACAGTTTGGACTTAAGAACAGGGCACAGTGGGATTAACAGGACCATGTTATGTATGGAGAGTCCCGAGCTGAGGGACTCCACCTCCAAAAGTTAGAAAGTTTCTAAGGAGTGATGAGGTGGCCGGAGCCCCCCACGCCCGGTGTTTTCCTGTTTTTCACTGTACCCTTGTTCTCCGGGACTAGGTATGAACCCGCCTGGCCAGTCCAGTTTAACTAGTTTCGTCCAGTAGGACTGCCCTAGGATCCACTCGCCTGTGATAGGCCCCGGGAGAGAGAGAGTTGTGAAACAATGACTAGATTTTATTGGGATGGTTAGACGATGGACCGGTGTTGGCCGACTTTACCCCCTAACTGACATGTCCTGATCTAAATGAGCTTACTTTGTCAGATTCAATGTGGTGGATGCAAGTTATTATATGCAAGTAGTACAAAGCCTGTCTGGTCTCAGGACTTAGTACCAAAGCAGTCAGCACCGAAAATCTGAGGACCCGGCGGCAAATACCGGCCGGTAAACCCCTTACCATAAGCATTCTCAGGTGCTGATGTGCTCGTACCGCCTCCAATAATGCTCTCCGTATATCACCTAAAGATCGTACAGGATGTGGTAGTACCATGCGCTGGAATAAGTCTATTGTCTCATCAATCATCTGACTGACCTTAGAGTCTACAGGTCTCGAGATGGCCTGGGCTGTTTGGCGGTTCCTCAAAAATTTAGCAAACAATCTACAAGCATTATTTCGCAATTTAAAATCTCTGTCGAGATCGGCTAGAGGGGGAATGTTGTACTGGTCCTGGAAGTCTTTTAGTGATAACTGAGGGGACGTCAGGAATTTAAAAATGGAAGGTGGGACACCTCCTGCTTGATGATTCATCAAAGTGAACTCAATTTGGCTGGATTGAGGAACTGGGTTGTGAAATTACTGTTAAAGCAAATTGCTGCGCCTCTACATCCCAGGTCACCCATGGACCAAAACCAACCTGCCCCAAAATTACACCTGGACTGTTAGACGGTTGTCGCGCCGGGGTTGTATTCAACTCCGGTTCTTGCTTAACGTGGGATTGATTACCGTGTAAGCCATGAGGCCGAGCACAATCGGGACAGCACCGTGCAGATGGGAGAGGTGGTACTGACTTTGAAGGCATATATACAAAGTACTCATAATAACACACATCCGGTATAGCTTTGATCGGAACCTGTAACACATTACCCTGTTCATCTTTAGCTCTAAATTCTTTACTCCTGTTGACCTCAATTACCCACTCACTAGGGACCGGAATCTCCCCCGACAAGGTCATGCGTGCTGCGCTTGGGAATTTAGCTTAAACTGGAGACCAGTTCTCCGGCTCCGGTACTTTTGTTACTGAGGCAATGGTCTGTAACTGCTGGTCAAGAGAGGGGGTTACAAAGCTTGTGGAGCCACCACAAACATTGGGAGATGGAAAAGAGGCGGGCACTGTAGAGGGCCTTAAAGGTCGTACAACCAAACTTGTCGGGGTAGCTTCCGGCGTAGCTGTGGGAGTAACTCGAGAATTCTTAGGTACATGACAGTGTTTTAACATCCTATGAAATATGTCATCTAGATCTTTGACCGTGATATATTTATTGTGTGATTTCTTCATCGATTTAGGTTTCACCGCTGACCTCCTCTGGTTTTTACTTGGAGGTATCTCAATTATGTCTCTTTCCTACGGGGTTTCCGGAACTGCCAATGACTCTGACTTCAGTCTGAGTTTGTGCCTAGGGACTTTATGTTGTCTTTCCATTCTAGGTTCTACCTGGTGACCATCTTAAGTCCGTCGTTTGGGGGAACTTTGCTGCGGGTGTGTCTGAGAAACTGGTAGTTGTCGACTTACCTGAGGACCCTCTACTGTGTCATGGTCATTCGCCGCTTGAATTTTGTTTTCCTTTTCTATGTGATTGAGGGAGGCAAAAGGCAGAACTGCCTATAGCGAGTGCCTCCCCCATAGTTGAAAGAGTGACAGGGTCAAAATCAAGGGACGTTCGAGCCAAAATGCCTGGACACACGGAGTTTGAAGCAATTTAAGTCATAGGAAGAGGGAAAGACTGATTCTGGGAGAGAGTTCCAGAGCTCCGCTGTTGAGTAGAAGAAAGACTGAGAGTAACGTTTCACTCTCGGGTTGGAGAGTTGCACAGAGTAGGGGTGGGATTGAGTTGCAAGACGGGTACCACGTGCTCTACGTAAAGGAGGTGGTATACACTGGGAAAGCTCTGAGGAACACTGATTATTATAGTAGCGATAGAATAGCGAGAGAGATGCAACATTGTGGTGGAGAGGGAGAGATTGCAGAGAGTTGGTGAGTGGACGGGAGTTAATGATACGAAAGGCCTTCCTTTCAACTTTGTCTAAGAGAGCGGTGTGAGAGGAACCTCCCCACACATGTGAACAATACTCAATACAAGGACGCACTATGCCCCTGTACAGAGCAAGAAGCTGTGCAGGGGAAAAGAACCCCCTAAGGCTGTTGAGCACACCCATCTTCTGGGAGGCTGCCTCAGCAAGACTGGTAATATGGTCCTTCCAACTGAGAGCAGAAGAAAAAGAGACACCAAGAATATTAAGAGAAGATGAAGGATTGATTTTTGTAATGTTGAAGAATAAGGGATAGTCCACTGGGAGTTCCTTACGGGTAGATAGATGGAGAAATTGGGTTTTGGAAGCATTAAAGGTAACAAGGTTTTCTCTGCCCCAATTGGAGATAGTATTTAGATCAGAATTTAATGGTCAGCAAGTTCTAACACCTTAGGGGACAGTGCCACTTTATGACTTGGTAAATTGAGAGAGGCTTTAGGAAAGACTAATTGAACCTTTGCGTGGCCTATACCTAAACCTTCAGAGCCGATGTCGGGAGGCGAATCCTTCCCGACAGTCCCCGTCCCAGAGCCACCCGCCTCAGGGACCGGCGCTACAGAGACAGGGACCGCCGGAAGAGGATGCGACCCTGGTGTTAGCCAGTGCCGCGACTCCGTCTCCTCCGTGTCGGCACTCACATGAATTTCTGCTGTGACACAGTGGGTGGTACTCATGTTAACTTTGTTTCTCTTGGGAGAACTAGTAGGTTGCTTGGAAGACTGTGGGGACTGTTGCTTAGGATATCTGGATCTCTTCTGGCCCCTTGGCGAAGCAGAACGAGTCCTCTTCCGGCGGCCGGGGGGGGGTTTCCTCCTTAAGACTCATCACTACTACTCCAGACTAACTCTTCCGAAAGAAGTCGGGATAACTTAGTATCTAGTTGATCTGACTTAGAGGATGAACAAATAAGAGGGGTTGAATAAAGTAAAAAAAATTGCCAAAGGTCTGAGTCATCACAGACTAGATCTTTATTCGCCGCGCCCCTAGCATAGGTGGTGAAGCTGTTCTTTATATCGACCAGTGCCACCAGGCATGCCAGGTTTTGCTTACTGAACCAATCGGCACACAGACCCGAACAAACTGGGCACTTCTGGGAGGTCCAGAGGAACTTTGACTTGACTAGGCACTCCACACACCTGATACAGAATTTATGTGCAATGACCGGGGTCAGGAAGCAAGTGGGAGTAGCACAAAAGTTAGTGCGAGGCATGATGGAGTTAACGAACCCCCCTTGCCGGGTTCAGCTTCGTAGCCTGCTGCCTTGTGCTGCGTCTGATGTCCCGTGATCTGGAAATAAAAATTTCCAGGAATCAATGCTCATAAGGATAAACCGAGAGGAAACACATCCTATCCCTCAAATACGCCGGAAGAGCAGCTGTAGCCCAACTGCTACTCTGATCTTCCGCCGCACCTGTATGAAAACCAACCTTCAAGGTGTCTTCATCACCAGAACTGCTTACCTGTGACCGTGTCACCGGCCTCTTTAAACCTTGTTAACCCGGGAACTGCGGGAAGACTCTTAAGAGTTCCCCCGGCGGACTGTGGGAAGACTCTTAACCCGCTGAGTGCCAGCCAATTTTGACGGTGTGCTTCTGCCAGTGCCAGATTTTTTTTTTTTTTTTTTTTTGGCTAAATCTATCAAGTTGGGAGAGAAAGGAAGGATAATGGTAAAAAAAACACTCCCCTTGTCCATTTTCGCCAGAAATCAGGTCCCCGATGGTCCGGAAAGTAGCTGAAAAGACACTATAGACTACAGAGACTTTTATGGTATCGGAATGTATGGGTAGGAGGGTGGTGGGAGGGTGGTTTGGGAGATGGTGGGGGGAAGGTAGAAGCGTAATTGACTCATGTTACAAATATGAAGCCGATTGGTGAGGTAGTTTCGCCACCACGGATTTTCCTTTTTTTCCTTATCTTCGTACGGATACGCGGGAAGTGGGTGGTGGGAGGCGGTTGGGGGTGTGGTGGGGGGAAGGCAGAAGGGTAAGGGACTTGTCACACAAATATGGAACCGATTGGTGCAGTCGTTTCGCCGCCACAGATTTTCCCTTTTTTTTCCTTCTGCGGGACCGACAGTCAGCGAGTGGGTGGGAGGAGGGATTTGGGATTGTTGTGGTGGGTAGCCAAAAGGGTAAGGTACATGTGGTAAAAATATGAAAGCCATAGGTGCAGTCGTTTCGCTGCTACGATTTTTTTTCGGCGAGGACGTATATATACGTCCCTGGCACTCAGCGGGTTAAGAGTCAGGGGGGAAAAAAATCAATTTAAAACACCGAAAAAAAAAAAAAAATTTATTTTTTTATTTTATTTTTTATTTTTTTGCCCCTGGGCCATGCAAAATATCACTCCTCTACCTCCCCTCCTTCCCCACTTTCCTCCCCTCCAGTTATCACCTATTTTCCCTGTTATTCCCTTATTCTGTGGTATATTTTTGTGCTAACATTAGCGAGTTGCAAGCAGGGTATTGTCATCACTGTTAGCAAGCGAGTGCAAGAGAGAGAGAGAGAGTATCGATCGACAGTGTCTCTCCAGACTTGGGGAAAAGTGGCGGGAAAGGAGGTTGCCTGATCAGCCATACATTATGTAACTCCCGGCCTGTATCGCCGATTTTGACCATCCAAACGCTGTTTCCACTTGTTTTATTGTTGTAACAGGTTAATACCTTTATAATCAACCTATAATAGGCGCATATGGAGAAGTATTAATGCTATTTATGGTAAAATAAATATTTTAGTGATGGAAACAGCTCAAATACGTGCGCACAGGCAGAGGTGTCTCATACCCCCCATGCGCAGCCGAGAGGTTAATTAACTATCGTATTGCCGAGACGGCCCCGAGGGATAGTTAATTCTCACTGGACTGTGTCGCCGGGCGCTAAAAGTCAATTCAGGTTGCGTGAGGAAACAACGTTTTTTTGGTGCGAGTTCGTTCGGCCGGGCCGAGATCACTTCCGAGAAATTTGCATTTCCGCCGGAAGTAAAATGCCCCAGAACAAGAAGCCCACCACAGAAGCCACGAGCGAACACCACACAGAAACACCCGGAAGAAAGGTCCACAGAACGAAAGGACCAGCTGACCGAGCCCGCCATTCCAGACAGGCCCAAGCCCGCAGGGCTAAACAGCTCCAGGACACACCCATTTACCTTTTCTAAACTAACCATTTTCCACACCTCACGTACACTAACCCCCTCGTGTCCTACACTTATTAACTACAAAGATGATGAACAGGAATATACATTCATATTAAAAACACCCATGCCTGTCCCGACGTTGAGCCAATGCCAACACATCAGACAGCCATAATTATATCTATGTATGTTCTTGCATCCGAGAAGTAGATGTTATATATCTTAGAAGTTAAAACACCCACGCTGTCCCTAGACCCCGTATATCATTTTCCATGACGAGTATAGATATGTGTAACCCGTGCTCAGTCGCCCCTTGCATTGTTCCTCTAGTAACTAAGTCTATAATATTAACTGCCACCAGCATTGATACGACATAGCGGCACTGTCCTTGCTACAAAGATGATGAACAGGAATATACATTCATATTAAAAACACCCATGCCTGTCCCGACGTTGAGCCAATGCCAACACATCAGACAGCCAAAATTATATCTATGTATGTTCTTGCATCCGAGAAGTAGATGTTATATATCTTAGAAGTTCAAACACCCACGCTTGTCCCTAGACCTCTTATATCATTTTCCATGACGAGTATAGATATGTGTAACCCGTGCTCAGTCACCCCTTGCATTGTTCCTCTAGTAACTAAGTCTATAATATTAACTGCCACCAGCATTGATGCGACATAGCGGCAGTGTCCTTGTGTCGTATTGTGCCAAGTACAGATCAACCAGGTTTCATCACCTTATTAGGACGACGACTATAATGTCATCGTTCATCGATGTATGCAATCCTTAGGTTAAGTATTTTATCCGCCATTGTGTTCACCTTTTTCCATTTACTTTCCACAATTGTCATACGTCTTCCCCTTGCCTCCTTCGTATCCACAGTCCACACTACGCCAATTTACTTCGTGTCTTACACCTCTTACCCCAACCAGAGATTATATAAGATAACCTGGTTATCAGTATCTGTCATAAGTACCCCGAAACAATAACTAAGTACCCCTACGAACTGCCGCTGTTGCTGATATTTATATTTAATAGAAAACGCAGTTCCCAGGGCCAACTAATAGTATCCATAACCCTCGGACTGATCACATAACTCTATCTTTTCCAGACTCCTATACCACCCCATAGTTGCATTCCCCGGTAGCATTTGGCTAACGTATTCTACTGCCTTTTCAAACTTCCATATCAATTGTAGCCTAATGCCACCCCCACGCCCAGGGACCTTAGGGGCAAAATTTCCCTGTAGCCCTTGAACTCTCCCCCCCCTCTCATTAAGACACCCGCGCTTCTCGACTCTTGTCCGACCTAGCCTCTCTCTCATACCTCTTGAAGATCCTTGAATTGTCCGTTACTAACGCTCTCCAACCTTTTATATATATACTCCTATCAAGCCTACCTTCACTTAGTAGGCCAGAACAACATTAGAACTTTACTAGCCCCTTGCATGCCATCTATTCTCTTACAACACATTCACAACCCTGCACCCAATGGTCGTCGGTGCGAGGCTAGCCGCCCCGCCAGTAACTAACTTCTATTGCCATACTTCCAGATAAATGTGGCAGAGTTAGCAACCCAGTCTCCACCATATCCAGCAAACCCTACAATTAACAACCAGCCGAGTAAAACCAGCTAGCTAAGGCACCTTCGGTTTTGGTATTAAAGACACTCACATCTGTCTCATACACAGAGGGTTATTACAAACACTGGTGATATGGCAAGCCCCTAGCCACAGCCGCCGGACGACTAGATCAGAGAGAGGGCGCCCAGCTCCCCCTTTTTGCCCACCCGAGGAGGGAGACCCCCACCCCCGCGGAGGTATACCTGGCCCCTGTTTTGACTCTCGAGTCATTGCCAGGTAGCACAGGAATTCTTCCTATCAATGAACTAACCATGAATGACTAACACCTTTACTAACCTCTATTACCTCACAATAAACCATTTACCTTTCTTGCATGCTCTGATCACTAAATTAGCACCTCAGCTATACCATAGAATGAAGATTGAACAATCTAGAGAGACGCTCCTATCACAGCTGTCCCCATCCTCCTCGCAAAGTAGATCCAGTCTCTCTCCCCTAAATACGTCCAGTATAGCCAAAATAGTACCTCTTACTAAGGCTCAGTTATATGAAAATATAAAGGCTTCCTATCACCCTGTGCCACAACAGTAAATACCATCTTACCTAGTCCCCATATCTATTGAGAGCTCAATTAAGTCCATAAGACTCGAGATCCCTACTGTCTACAGGGTCCAGAACCGAGCCTATAAATCTAACTCCCGCCCCCAGTCAAATCAGTTGAAAGCTAGACACCAACCAGTGGTCACTACCCTGCAGTTTACCTCTAGCTCTGCCCTTGTGTTGTTCCGGAGTTGAGAGAGATTCCAGATCCGGCAGACTCCGTGGCAGAGAAGACTGATAGAAGCATCTGTCCATGTACAAGTCCTAACGTGCACCTTATAACCTTCACACAAATTCGTGGGTATATAAGTGTGTAGCCAGCAACGATCATCAAGAGATCCGACTTGAGAACTTCCTACATTTTGGACCATCTGGACGGCCGAGGAACCAGTCGTTAGCCCCCAACATCACCGGAAGCAAGATAACCAGGACCAGATCTACCCATACTATTCAAGATTCATGTTACTAGTACTAAGTGTTATAGTACTAGCTT
This sequence comes from Paralithodes platypus, assembly GCA_032716605.1. Taxonomy (NCBI): domain Eukaryota; kingdom Metazoa; phylum Arthropoda; class Malacostraca; order Decapoda; family Lithodidae; genus Paralithodes; species Paralithodes platypus. Next base: position 17,920,634 of record CM064582.1, read on the forward strand.
GATACTCACTTATTAACTTTCTATAAAGTGGCTAAGACCTTGCCCAGTGTAATTCATATTTAACCATTCCATTTGGGACGTACTAAGCGATCAGTGCTTTTTAATTAACAGGCGACCTTGACTCTCGTAATTACCTTATTCAGATATTAAAACTCTAGTGATATCTAACGTTCGCCCACTGATTTGTGTTCTACATATTTCTGCCTTAAGAATATCAAACTTAGTTCAGTACCCCCATGAGGTTACTAGAGATTTCCGTGTTCTATAATATACGCGTGTCTAATCCTAACTGTGAGTTGCTACGTGGGCACGCGACCAGCCAGCAAGAGGTAAAATCAGTGACATTGAATTATACGAATATATTGAGGTCTTCCAGTAAAATATAAACTTGCTAATTAAACCCGTGATCAGAAGAATATACCTGAACGTTGGAAGTGGGAGACTAGGCTCCATCCAGATCCGCTAATGCTAGCAGTTCCCTTCTATCATTTGTTTTGTGCGAATATAACTATCTTTCTATGCTCTTTATTTCTTTATTTCAATAAACGTGAACTTGTGTCGTGTTACCGTGTGTTTATTTTGTGTTCTCTATTCCTCATACCTTGTATTGTGCATGCAGCCTTCTATACCCAGTCATTCAGAACTCACATTACCCAAGTTAAACCTGTAGAAAAACAGGGCATAACAGGAAGTGTAGTGGTACTGCAGACCACTGCAGGACAAGTTTGTTAAAACCCTTCTCGCCTGCGAGGCGAGGGTCCGGCATCGATACACAGAAAGATAACCGGGAGGGAAAAACCAAACAAATTTGAGGATACGGACTTATGTGGGGAAGTCAGAATCCCCCCCCAAAAAAAAAAGTCAGGACGTCTCCCTGTAGGAATCGTTTTTTACACCATACCCGAAAGAGGATTTATGGAGCTCCGATCTTACTCTCAACCATCTGAACAATTTTACCAGCACACCTAAACTTCGTTAAATGCGGAAATAGCCTCACGAAAATATCAAGCCCTGGTGGGGGCACGAACTCTCGACCCTTGGGTGTGAGGCAGACACCTTACCAGTTAGACCAATAGAGATATCCCACTTGGCCTGGTCGGCTCAGGGTATTTCCGCATCCGATCTGTTTTAGGCTAGCCTACTTTCAATGACTTTACATCCCGACACCCTGTAGGCATGTAAAACACTACATGAAAACATGGATAACATCTTAGGGCTAAAATAGTATAATAATAAGCAATACAATAATACCCCTAGCCAACTAAGAAAAACCCTATTGAGGCTGGCCACGAGGCTCATAGAAAACATCTTAATGAATCTATTACTCTTACTACTGAAGAAAACAGCCGCTATTGGCGACAACACCCCCGGATAAGGGGACAAGCGGGAACGGACTGGAAAGTTCCACACCATGTGTGACAACTCTTAGACCATAGCGTCTGCTAAAAAACAAAGTAAATGCAACTGCCTCATAGCGATGGCCTGAAGCATTATCCTGCGGAGAAGGTAGCCTCCTAACTAAAAGCTAAGTAGCAAAAACTAAGGCACAGAAAACAAAAAAAAACATAACATGAGGCGCGGGCCCAATGGGGGCTACAAGGCGCCTGTACAATAGTACCCTATTTATTAGTGGCCCCGAAATCATTGACGATATGCCTATTAGTATAATAGTCCACTTTCAAGCGCCCTCGGTCAGCCAGTTTGAAACTACTGCCGCGGGGAGAAAGAGTCCTACGTCATAAGTGTAACGCTAATTCTCTTATGGAATCGTCTTATGATTGGGTACTCACTACGAAAAAAACTTCGTAAAAAATTAAAAAAGAAAAATAACTTAAATACTTGTTATAAAAATGCTTTCCATCTCGGTGGATTTCTTGCGTGGATTCTATCCCTGACGTTGCTCTCAGAGACGTCATTCCCCCTTCCTCTCCCCACGTCCATACTGACTGGTTGGGTGCGGCCTGTGCTCCTGCCACATTCTTCGTTCTCTCTCTTCTAGTGAGTCCTTGCTCATTTGTATATATCTGAGTTGTATTGAACAGGTTCTAGGTTAGCTAGCACAGGCTACCCCATTGGTATGTCCGCAGGAAGTGTTAAAATAGGGTACTATTGTACAGGCGCCTTCGTGTCCCCCAGGATCAGCGCCTCATGTGTTTTTGTTTTTGTTTCTCTGCGCCTTAGCTTTTGCTCTTATCTACTAGTTAGGAGGCTACTATATCCGCAGGAATATGCTTCAGGCCGTCTCTATGAGGCAGTTGCATTATCTTTGTGTAGCAGGCGCCCTAGTTCAAGGGTTGTCACACGTGGTGTGGAACCTTCTAGTGTCCGAGCCTGCGCTTGCCCTCTCGCGTGGGCCTCTTCGCCAGATGCTGCTGCTGTGTCTTCAGGAGGTGGGTAACCAGCAAATATGATGAATACTACGATCCTCGTGGCCAGCCTCAGTAGGGGTCTCCTTAGTGCAGCCTTTCCCAACCCTGGGGTCGCGACCCCCAATGGGGTCACCAAGCATTTTTGCTGGGGTCGCCAAGCACTCACAAGTCTCACAACATCAAAAATATGAATTCCCCATTATGAGATGTTTTCAGCATATGCTATATTTGTATGTTGCCATAATTTAATATAGAGTATATTACTGCTGATTTTGAGTGTGTGTGTGTACTGAGTAAGTGGAATTGCCTTGACACCAGCCACCCCCCTGCATAGTTAGGGGGAAAGGGCCGAGGTGTGTATATATATATATATATATATATATATTACTGCTGATTATGCGTAAACAAAATGTCTTGGGTATTATAATTTTAACGCAAATGTCCTAACCACCAATACTGTCTCAAGACATTTATAAGCAACTTTGCTGGCTTCATAAATCTACTCATGTATATATTTATATTTATATATAGAACATTTTAACCCTTAAAAAGCGGCTCACCACTTAAGTCGAGTTAAATAAAGCTGGACTATGTGGCGGCGCTCGACATAGGTCGAGTGGCAATTTCAGCACGTAATGTGGCTGAGAGAGAGAGACAAGTGGTGGCAGGAGACTAGCGAACGTATGACTGCTCCAGACCACCGCGGCGAACCTACTGACACAAATCTCAGCTCCCTCCTCCCTCTCTCACTCGCTACATACTCAATTATGTACCGAAAGTACCGAATTACCTGCTTTTTGCACTCGCGTTGCACGGTTATTGCAAGAAAACTATCCATCATACAAGGATCGTTATGGTGTCATTCGAAAGCTCTGTTTATGCCCTTTCAGGGATAGATACTTGTTTTACGTTCTGGGTCTTATTTAGGCATGAAAATTATCACGTAAACAGCCCTATTTTGGCTAAAAACACCCCGCTGGGCGGTACACATAAATAAACCGCATAGGCCGCTCTTAAGGTGTTAATAACATATATTTAATGCTGGTTTCCCTGAGTGTCGTACTGGTTTGGTAGGTGAACAGAATCTTGTGTCCTCCGAACGTGAATCGTACACGTCCAGTCTGAGCCAGGCAGCCACACACAGTCGACTTGTCAGTTGTCGCTTGAGCTGCATGGGCGTAAAGAAGATAAGCGATCTCTAGAAACTTTCTCATCTTCTGTTGGTAAGCTGATGTATTTTTACCCATATACTGAATTGGAATGTGCAGTATAGGTTTCACAGTCTTGCTGTCTTTAAAATTCTGAAATACAGTATGTAAAAGTGGTGTACAGTCAACAGAAATGGAACACTTCACTTGCCAACGAAATATTGCACCATAGCTTGTCAATGAATGGTGTCATTAGATCACAATAATACTGAGGCTTCTAAAACCAAAAGATACCCTCACCATATTCTTTCCTTGTCCCTCCTCCGTCCTCCCTTTTCTTATATCTCCCCTTCCTACTCTTTACTCCTCCCCCTTCTTTTTCTTGGTCCCTTTTCCCCTGTTCCTTTCCTTGCCGTCATCCTCTTTACTCCTCCCCTTCCTTTTCCCTTGTCCCGACTCCCTTCCCATCTTTCCATGCCCTCTCCTCTTACTCTTCCTCCTCCTCTTTCTTTGTTCACTTCCTTTCCTCGTTTTGCTCCTCCCTCTCCTCTCCTTGCCCCCCTCCCCTCCTCCTCTTTCCTTAGCCAACTTCCCTCCTCTTTCCTTTGCCCTTTTAATTCCTCTTTCCCCTCCTGGTGGATGGTACCAAATTACATCTTTTGTTTGATTTATTATTAAGCCAGTATAATTTTCTTTTCAGATTCTTTAGTGATGTCCAGAAAGCGGGTGTACAAAGAAGAATTTCTTGACATTGGGTTTACGTTTCTCATCAGTCATGGCATCGAAAAACCTCAGTGTGTTATATGTGGTGAAGTGCTCAGCCATGAGTCGCTTAAAGAAAACAAGCTCAAACGGCATCTACAGGGAAAACACCCAACGCTGGCAGGGAAGGACTGCCAGTATTTCAAGAGGAAAGAAGAACAACTGAAGCGTCAGTGGTTAGACACCCCTGTGAGCACAGGAGTGTATTCTGTTCGACAAGCAACAATTGCATCTTATCTGGTTGCAAAAAGAATTGCTAAGTGCAAACAGCCACACACAATTGGGGAAAAGTTGGTGAAGCCAGCAGTCATTGATATGGTACGTACTGTTATTGGAGATGATGCTGTGAAAAAAATTGAAACTGTTCCGTTGTCAAACAAGACAATTAGCCGATGGATTCAAGAGATGTCAGAAGACATCAAAGAACAGGTAGTGGCTGCTATCAAGGAAAGTGGAAAATTTAGCTTGCAGTTGGATGAGTCAACTGACATAAGTGATGACGCACAGCTCTTGACGTATGTGCGGTACCAAGGGAAGAATGACATGGAAGAGAATTTCCTGTTCTGTAGACCACTGGAGACAAGAACAACAGGTGAAGATCTTTTCAAGTTGGTTGACAGCTTCATCAAAGAACAAGGGCTAAGTTGGGAACAATGCTTCAGTGTGTGTTCGGATGGAGCACCTGCGATGTTGTGGGCACGTCAAGGCTTCACCAGTAGGATAAAGCAAGTGAGCCCTGCTGTGATAGTGACCCATTGTTTGCTCCACCGGGAAAACCTTGCCTCCAGGAAATTATCACTTGAACTTAACTCTGTGATGGAAGATGTGATTAAAATAGTGAATTTTATTAAATCATCTGCTCTGCATTCAAGGCTGTTCAGGCAGATGTGCTCAGATATCGGGTCGGAATATGAACACCTACTTTACTACTCTTCTGTCAGGTGGTTATCCCGAGGAAAAGTGCTCCAGAGAGTTTTTGAATTGCGTGCAGAGGTTGAAATATTCTTGATCGAGAAGAAACATGCACTGTCATCAAGGCTTTCAGAACCAAGGTGGTTACTTAAATTGGCATATCTGACAGATATATTTTCAGAGTTAAACTTGCTGAATATATCCATGCAAGGAAAAGATGAAACTCATATCTCTGTGTCAGAAAAGCTCAAAGCATTCAAGTCAAAGCTGAAGTTGTGGAAGGGAAAGATTGAGAGGGGGAAGACTACGTCCTTTCCACTCATAAACCTTTTTCTGGAAGACGAAGAAGACGTCTCACTTCTGGACATACACAGTACCATTGTTGAGCACCTTGAAAAGCTAAGTGAGGAGTTTGAGAAGTATATTCCGGATGAAGAGTTGCATGACAAATACAAATGGGTGCGCAGACCCTTCGAGGTCGACGTCGAAGACCTTTCAGAGGAAGAATCTTCCATTCAAAAACTGTAAGAGGAGCTCATCGAGGTGCAACATGATGAAACTCTCCGCTTCAACTTTCAGCAACAATCACTAGGCGTGTTCTGGACTGCTGTGAAGAAGGAGAAGCCAGTCCTTGGAAGGGAGGCTGAGAAAGTGTTGTTGCCGTTCGCTACAACCTATTTGTGTGAATCAGGGTTTGCATCCCTAGCTGCCATCAAAACAAAAAGCAGAAATCGGTTGCAGCCTGAACATGATTTAAGAGTAGCACTTTCTACGATTGAGCCACGAATGGACAAACATTATCAGTAAATTCCAGCCCCAAGGCTCCCATTAAAATAAGTTATCAGTTGATAAGAAACAGTTTTATCTTTAGTTTGCCTTTGTCACTTTGTGGAATGTAACACAAATTTTTCTGATGAAAATGTTCATATTAAAGTTAATTAAATTTAATCATGTTCATGTTGTCTCTTTTTTTTCAGCCTTACAGCACCTCTTACAAGAAAATTATACTTGTTCTTTGCTTTTACAGCCTACAGTCAGTAATATAGTAACATGCAACACATACATTATAATTATTATATAGTTATATACACTGCATAAAACCAGTGGGGTCGCGGTTATGGCTGGAGGAGCATGATTGGGGTCACCTGCTAAAAAGGTTGGGAACCTATGCCTTAGTGGGCTAGGGGTAATTTATTTTATTAATCAAATTATAATACTATTAAAATACCACAGGAACGCTGTGGTACGAAAATCCTGAGAGCGAAACCTCCAACCCTAACGAGCCACAGGAACGAAAATCCTGAGAGCGAAACTACCATCCGCAACGAGATCCCAGGCCCCTTTGCTTTTCCCTATTTTGTCTCTCTCCCTCTCTCTCAATTCATTCCACATATTATACGTCTCTCAATCACAGTCTTCTAATATACAAACCACAATACTTTACTCACTGATATTCTTGATGTACCACCTAAGTATGTATTTAATTATGTAACCACCATACAGACTATAATACTTTCATTGTGTAGGTTCGAGGCGATCTAAGACACCTTAACTTCCATTTCACACCAAATCGGATCGTGATTACGTCAGCCCTGTATTTAGTTATATAACAATCATAGCCCCCCAATTCTATGTCTCTAACCTCCCGTGGTTTTATCCACTAACTATATATTCCCAACCTTTAACCACGACTCTATGCACCCGATAACCCTATGCCAGTTATTGTATTGATTTAGGCCTGTTAATTCGGATAAACTCACTATGACCAATCTGCAGACGATTATCAGGAGAGATGCAGGAAAGCTACCTCGTATCTCCCTTTCCATGACGAGTATAGATATATGTACCCCCGTGCTCAGTCGCCCCCCTTGCCTTGTTCTTCTAGTAACTAAGTGTGATGTTAACCACTCCGTTAGAACCGCATGGCTTGTCCTACAGTGACTCGCTAGGATCGCCAGGGCAGTGGATGGGGCTACAGTTTGTGTATTAGAGTGTGCTTTATTTCATATGAAAGCTTGTGTCATGGGCAGTCCAGAAAGGCTCTTTGTTTTCACCCATGTCAAGGCTTTATATATTTAATTGTAAAGTATATGTTTTATCATTAACCCTCTCCGACATATGACGCAATTTTGAGCCTATTAGGGATACTTTAAAGCCTTTATTACCATCAGGGTTTTTTACAAGCCTTTATTTTAGTTACTTCAACCTCTGCAGTTGTCTTTGAGTTAGATGTGGGCAGAAAACTAATTTTGGAGAGGTAATTATAAGAGTGAGAGAACTCTATTTCTTATTGCTAATCTGGCAACCTCTGCGTCATATATGTCTGAAGGGGTTAATGATGGGATCTGGGAGAGAGAGAGAGAGTAGAACAGAGTGAGAGGGAGCGCGCAGTGTTTTTGTCCCGCTCGATGACGTCACGGCTGGCTGCTTTGTGGGGGTTGGTTGAGAGAGGTCCTTACCATGCTGAGCTCCCTTGCTAGTGGCTAGAGGACTTGTAACCGCTTTTTTCCCACGCGCCTCGAGCTAGTGAGAGTATATATATACAGTTCCTCGCCACTCTCTCCCTCAGATCTGGTTTCTAGAATGCACCCATCTTTTTCCCTTGCTACCTGTACCCCGTTCGCACCTGAGAATCTTTTCCTCTGCCTATCTCTCTCATTTTCCATATCTTTCACCACCTTTTATTAATATTATACCCCCTCTGGTTAACTCTGCAAAATCAGCTTCATGCTGGCCAGTTGTATTGTGCGTTAAGGTCTGATATAACCCATGTATGTTAGTTGTTAAGATAAGTTGATCACGAAGCATTGGTTAGCATCCCTATTTCATAGTACTGCTTCCTTTAGTTATTAGTGTTCTGCTGGATTAGATAATGCTAGACTAGGAGTCTGATATTATAAGGTATTGTTTCCTATGAGTGCTGGCTTTAGTTAAAAGCTGCACGACATACCTGAGAACTGGAGTTGATTGAGTAAATTCTAGTCTGTGTGCCATTGAGAGTAGAGCATGCACGAATGAGGGCTTTTTGCCTATACCATTCTGCACTGTTCTAAGCTCGTTGTTTGTCTTTGAGGTACGCCAGGAGAACGCTTAATACTTCGGTATTAAGGTTTCTCAAGAGAGCTACCCTTCCCTATAACGTAATATTTGACGCACAGACTTGAGATTTGCACTAGGCTATGCGGCATGCCATGCGCACCAGTATCTCGTATCATTGACTCTAGCTAGACTTTATCAATCATAGTAGACATTAAGTATATTAACCTAATTACTCTTTTTATGCATACCCGTTTATGATTACACAAGCATTTCGCAGCCTAGTTTGATGTATTGAGACACAAACGACTTAGGCTCTTTTTGTTGATAGGAATACTGCATTGTCGTGGCGATTATTATTATTGTTGTTGTGTTTAGGATATTCTTGGCTCCGACGGCATTATATATTCTGCCTTTTTGTGTGCATAGCCTGCACGAGCATTGTTCCGCTGCCTGCCTTTTTGGGTTCCATTTCCGATACGAGCATCTTTATAGCATCTAACATTTAACCCTCTCCGACATATGACGCGATTTTGAACCTATTGGGGATACTTTAAAGCCTTTGTTACCATCAGGGGTATTTAGAAACCTTTAGTTTAGTTACTTCAACCTCTGCAGTTGTCTTTGAGTTAGCTGTGGGCAGAAAACTAATTTTGGAGAGGTAATTATAAGAGTGAGAGAACTCTATTTCTTATTGCTAATCTGGCAACCTCTGCGTCATAAATGCGTGAAAGGGTTAAAGAAGATTCCTTGTTAGTGTTGAAGGACTTTAGTGCACTTTCTTTCATGCAGGAGTGCCTGACATTTATTGATTAAAGTAACGTAAGCTGTAACTTCTCTTACCACCTTACTTTGCATACCATAACCAAGCACCTTCGGTTATAGGTAGTAAAATGCCCCAGAACAAGAAGCCCACCACAGAAGCCACGAGCGAACACCACACAGAAACACCCGGAAGAAAGGTCCACAGAACGAAAGGACCAGCTGACCGAGCCCGCCATTCCAGGCAGGCCCAAGCCCGCAGGGCTAAACAGCTCCAGGACACACCCATTTACCTTTTCTAAAACCGACCATTTTCCACACCTCACGTACACTAACCCCTCGTGTCCTACACTTATTAACTACAAAGATGATGAACAGGAATATACATTCATATTAAAAACACCCATGCCTGTCCCGACGTTGAGCCAATGCCAACACATCAGACAGCCATAATTATATCTATGTATGTTCTTGCATCCGAGAAGTAGATGTTATATATCTTAGAAGTTAAAGCACCCACGCTGTCCCTAGATCTCTTATATCATTTTCCATGACGAGTATAGATATATGTAACCCGTGCTCAGTCGCCCCTTGCATTGCTCCTCTAGTAACTAAGTATTAATATTAACATTCCCTAACATCTTGTCTTGCCAGACTAAGCTTCTGAAGACCCATCGCCCCATAAATCTATGTATGCAATCCTTAGGTTAAGTATTTCTATCCGCCATTGTGTTCACCTTTTTCCATTTACTTTCCACAATTGTCATACGTCTTCCCCTTGCCTCCTTCGTATCCACAGTCCACACTACGCCAATTTACTTCGTGTCTTACACCTCTTACCCCAACCAGAGATTATATAAGATAACCTGGTTATCAGTATCTGTCATAAGTACCCCGAAACAATAACTAAGTACCCCTACGAACTGCCACTGTGGTTGGTATTTTATATTTAATAGAAAACGCAGTTCCCAGGGCCAACTAATAGTATCCATAACCCTCTGACTGATCACATAACTCTATCTTTTCCAGACTCATATACCACCCCATAGTTGCATTCCCCGGTAGCATTTGGCTAACGTATTCTACTGCCTTTTCAAACTTCCATATCAATTGTAGCCTAATGCCACCCCCACGCCCAGGGACCTTAGGGGCAAAATTTCCCTGTAGCCCTTGAACTCTCCCCCCCCCCCCTCTCATTAAGACACCCGCGCTTCTCGACTCTTGTCCGACCTAGCCTCTCTCTCATACCTCTTGAAGATCCTTGAATTGTCCGTTACTAACGCTCTCCAACCTTTTATATATATACTCCTATCCAGCCTACCTTCACTTAGTAGGCCAGAACAACATTAGAACTTTACTAGCCCCTTGCATGCCATCTATTCTCTTACAACACATTCACAACCCTGCACCCAATGGTCGTCGGTGCGAGGCTAGCCGCCCCGCCAGTAACTAACTTCTATTGTCATACTTCCAGATAAATGTGGCAGAGTTAGCAACCCAGTCTCCACCATATCCAGCAAACCCTACAATTAACAACCAGCCGAGTAAAACCAGCTAGCTAAGGCACCTTCGGTTTTGGTATTAAAGACACTCACATCTGTCTCATACACAGAGGGTTATTACAAACACTGGTGATATGGCAAGCCCCTAGCCACAGCCGCCGGACGACTATATCAGAGAGGGCGCCCAGCTCCCCCTTTTTGCCCACCCGAGGAGGGAGACCCCCACCCCCGCGGAGGTATACCTGGCCCCTGTTTTGACTCTCGAGTCATTGCCAGGTAGCACAGGAATTCTTCCTATCAATGAACTAACCATGAATGACTAACACCTTTACTAACCTCTATTACCTCACAATAAACCATTTACCTTTCTTGCATGCTCTGATCACTAAATTAGCACCTCAGCTATACCATAGAATGAAGATTGAACAATCTAGAGAGACGCTCCTATCACAGCTGTCCCCATCCTCCTCGCAAAGTAGATCCAGTCTCTCTCCCCTAAATACGTCCAGTATAGCCAAAATAGTACCTCTTACTAAGGCTCAGTTATATGAAAATATAAAGGCTTCCTATCGCCCTGTGCCACAACAGTAAATACCATCTTACCTAGTCCCCATATCTATTGAGAGCTCAATTAAGTCCATAAGACTCGAGATCCCTACTGTCTGCAGGGTCCAGAACCGAGCCTATAAATCTAACTCCCGCCCCCAGTCAAATCAGTTGAAAGCTAGACACCAACCAGTGGTCACTACCCTGCAGTTTACCTCTAGCTCTGCCCTTGTGTTGTTCCGGAGTTGAGAGATTCCAGATCCGGCAGACTCCGTGGCAGAGAAGACTGATAGAAGCATCTGTCCATGTACAAGTCCTAACGTGCACCTTATAACCTTCACACAAATTCGTGGGTATATAAGTGTGTAGCCAGCAACGATCATCAAGAGATCCGACTTGAGAACTTCCTACATTTTGGACCATCTGGACGGCCGAGGAACCAGTCGTTAGCCCCCAACATCACCGGAAGCAAGATAACCAGGACCAGATCTACCCATACTATTCAAGATTCATGTTACTAGTACTAAGTGTTATAGTACTAGCTTGATACGCACCTATTAACTTTCTATAAAGTGGCTAAGACCTTGCCCAGTGTAATTCATATTTAACCTCTGAAGTGCGCATGGGGGTAATTGGAAACGTCCCCCTGTGCTGACGTATTTGAGGTGTTTCCGTCACTAACATTGTGCCATTAATAGCATTAATATTTATCCATATGCGCCTATTATGGGTTGATTATAAAGGTATTAACCTGAAACAACAATAAAACGAGTGAAAACAGCGTTTGGATGGTCAAAATCGGAGATATAGCCCGCGAGTTGTATAATGTATGGGTGAGGCAATCTGCTTTCCCGCCAATTTCCCCCAAGGCCACTGAGACACAGTCGATCGATACTCTCTCTCTCTCTTGCACTCGCTTGCTATCAGTGATGACCACACCCTCCAATCGGATTTCTAATGTTAGCACGAAAATATACCTCAGAATAAGGGAATAACAGGGAAAATAGGTGATAACTGAAGGAGAGGAGGAAAGTGGGGAAGGAGGGGAGGTAGAGGACTGAGATTTTGCATGGCCCAGGGGCCAAAAAAAAAAAAAAAAAAAAAAAAAAAATATAAAAAAATATTTTTTTTTCGATGTCAAAAGTTGATTTTTATTTTCTCTGACTCTTAAGAGTCTTCCCGCAGTGCGCCGGGGGAACTCTTAAGAGTCTCCCCGCAGCTCCCGGGTTAACCATTCCATTTGGGACGTACTAAGCGATCAGTGTTTTTTTATTAACAGGCGACCTTGACTCTCGTAATTACCTTATTCAGATATTAAAACTCTAGTGATATCTAACGTTCGCCCACTGATTCGTGTTCTACATATTTCTGCCTTAAGAATATCAAACTTAGTTCAGTACCCCCATGAGGTTGCTAGAGATTTCCGTGTTCTATAATATACGCGTCTAATCCTAACTGTGAGTTGCTACGTGGGCACGCGACCAGCCAGCAAGAGGTAAAATCAGTGACAGTGAATTATACGAATATATTGAGGTCTTCCAGTAAAATATAAACTTGCTAATTAAACCCGTGATCAGAAGAATATACCTGAACGTTGGAAGTGGGAGACTAGGCTCCATCCAAATCCGCAAATGCTAGCAGTTCCCTTCTATCATTTGTTTTGTGCAAATATAACTATCTTTCTATGCTCTTTATTTCTTTATTTCAATAAACGTGAACTTGTGTCGTGTTACCGTGTGTGTTTATTTTGTGTTCTCTATTCCTCATACCTTGTATTGTGCATGCAGCCTTCTATACCCAGTCATTCAGAACTCACATTACCCAAGTTAAACCTGTAGAAAAACAGGGCATAACATTGGCGGCAGCGGTGGTTCTTGATTCGGATAAAAGGTTGCATTACATTGCAAGTTTGGAACAGCTAGAACACGAGAACATCATGGCGCAACCTAACCACGTTTTCATCCCAAATTATGAGGAAACAAATTATGGGATCGAAGTATTCATGGACATAGTGAAACCCTTAGTTGACATTACTTATACCACGGACGCACATAAAATAGCCGTAACAGTACCACACCTGGGAAAAGCCGTTTCCCTGGTGGCCTATCAAGTGCGCCCTGATCTCACCTGGAACGAATTTCGCACAATAGTGATAGAAGCCATTAAACCTTCGTTGGGCGTTTTCGTGGCCCACACCCGTATCCTAGACGCGAAATTCGAAGGCGATCTAGATGCCACAGTCAGTAAGCTTGCCCAACACATAAAAAATTCTTTCCCCACGTTGACCAAAATCCAACAAGAACAGCAAATTCTGGTCAACCTTGTGTCGATATTGCCCTCAGCAGTAAAAGACCATTTCCGGGTGCACGATTTCGTCGAATACAAAAAAGACCTCATCACGATCCGACGTATTTTGGCCGTGCGCACAGAAGCACCCACCCAAATCGCTGCAATCAAGAGGTTTCCCACGCACCCGCAGCAAACCAACCACCAAAACCCCAAGAATGCCTACCCCGCCTCATCTTTCAACAACAGACCCACCTACCCTTCCGGCAAGCCCCAACCCAGTAGACCCCGGTTCCAACCGTCCCAGCCACGCAGAATCTTCAAACGGAACAGCAACTACAACACCTACCAAAGTAAAAATCCTACCTTAGTCATTATCAACCCCTATGAATTCCCTGCCTGTAATGCTCAGTGTGCCCTCCACCAAATTCGTGACTCTGCCAAACCTCGCCCCTCTACTCCTCGCATTTCTGTAAATGAAGAGGAGTGGGGACAAGAGGAAGAAATTGCCTCCCATACCATGACCTCAGACGATACCGAGGAAACCCTGGAAGAGGTAGATACCGACCCCCAGGATTTTTAAAGTATCCCCCGCCCACGATGGGCTCGGCGGGGGACGCCATAACTAGTCGCGCTGCCCCCATTTATTACATGGCCAAAATCAAGGACATTCCTGTCCGCTTACTAATCGACACGGGAGCTGCCAAGTCATGTTTGTTCAAATCTTACTATGAAAAACATCCCCGACGATTTGGCCCTTTGTTAAACACCAAAACAGAACTCATCTCAGCTGCTGATACTTACTTAAATCTCCTAGGAGACACTTTACCCCTATCAGTAACCACTCCTGGCCCCCATGCTCGTTGTTATCACACATTTACAGTATTTTCCTCCAACTGTAAACATTATGATGGTTTCCTTGGACTTGACCTCCTTCAAAAACTAGAGGCCCAGATTGACTGCGGCCAAAGGCTGATCTCATTCAAAAACAAATTCCAGCCCAAAGCCTCTGACAAACCAATCACGCAGAAACCCATTCCCAAAAAGAAAAAACAACCTCCCCCTCAACAAAACCTGATTCAGGGTTACCAAGTTGCAGCTAGCACTAAGGTTACTCCTAAAACCTCCCCTTGCCCCGAGATCTCTCAAAACCTCACTCAATTCAGTAAAAAAATGCCTCAACAAACGAAAGAAGACAAGTCCAAGCAACTCCCCATCGGTAATCCCCTCAATTCTCGTAACTCTGCCCAGAATAAATCCTCCCATGTTTTCAGGACAGACTCTGATATATGTAACCCTAATTCTATCCAATGTTTATGTACACATGTTTCCAGAGAAAATGCCGACCAATGTACCCAACAATGTTTCCCCCATGCCCCCAGAAATGTTAACAACCCCAAATCAATACACCAGTCCTACACCAATAACCCATGTTCTACACCTAACTTTTTCCCCACCAACCCTCCGCAGTCCCCCCAGCAAATCCCGTTTTCTAACTCGCTCACCTCGCACCCTTCTGAACCGCCCGCACGCGCCGTTAATCCCCCCCTCACGCGTGCCGACCGAGGGACACAACCATGTTCCCACCATGCCCCCAGAAATGCCCAGCTATTCCACCACCCCCCCAATCCCCCTTGTGACAGTTTTTCGTCAGTAGCTCCCTTCCACCCCCCCACAATTCACACCCCTAATAAACTTCAAAACCCCACACTTGACTCACCCCCTCATGACAGACAAACCCACCAACCCCAGAAAACCTCTAAACAAACCGTTACTGCCACCGACAACGCTTCCCCCACCAACCCTCCGCAGTACCTCCAACAAATCCCGTTTTCTAACCCCCTCACACCGCGCCCCACTGATCCTCTCACACGCGCCATTAATCCCCCCCTCACGCGTGACCCCCACCAAAGTGACCTTGCCCCCCTTATAAGTACCAAGCACCTGCTCGCCAGTCAATCCCCCACCATCATTAGCCCAGCGGTAGTTCAGGATAAATGCCAAATTCCCCCCCACCATCAAAAATGGGTGAACCTGCGGCCCATATCCCAAACTCACATGGTATTTTCCCCCACTAACACATCCCCCAACCCCCATCGCTGCCTCTTACAACCCGCCATCATTCCCGCTCGTATCAACCACATTCTCGTGGCTAATATCTCAGAGGAACCCCTGACATTACCGAAAGGTCTCATTATAGGAGATCTCGAAACTTTCGATGACCTCCCCATACATTGTAACGACACCCCTACCAGCCTCCAATTGCCCCCTCTTCCTGAGACACTATCTGACCACCAAAAGAACGGCATGTACGACCTACTGATGGAATTCAGTGACGTCTTTGCCCAACAACCCACCGAAATCGGACAGACGGATGTAGAACAACACATCATTAACACCACAGGCCCCCCCATACGACAACCATCCCGTAGAAAGAACCCCATACAACGTCAGGAAGAGGAACGCCAAGTCCAGGAAATGTTAGAGGCCGGGATTGCCACCCCGTCCATTAGCCCCTGGTCTTCCCCTGTTGTCTTAGTCAAAAAGAAAGATGGGACAACCCGTTTTTTGCGTCGACTACAGGAGGTTAAATGACATAACCATTAAAGACGCTACGCCCTTACCCCGAATAGACGATTCCCTTGACTCCCTATACGGATCCAAATGGTTCACTACCCTCGACTTGCAAGCAGGGTATTGGCAAGTGCCTATCAAGGCCGAGGACCAAAAGAAAACAGCATTTTCCACTAGTGGTGGCCATCACTATGAATTTAACGTCCTACCTTTTGGCCTCTGTAACGGACCCGCCACTTTCTCCCGTTTGATGGAAACGGTATTGCATGGCCTAACCTGGGAAACCTGCCTAGCCTATCTGGACGATATTATTGTGTACTCTCCAACCTGGGAAGAACACCTCCTCAGGTTTGTAGGTAGTAGGGGTAGGCAGCCCCGCCCAGGGAAGTACTACCGCCAAGGTTTCGGGAGACTCAGGGAATAGCCTGAATTCCATTTTCTCTCCCAGGCCTTGGTAGCTGGATACATATCTTTCTGCCTCACACATCAGGGGTATCAGGAAAACCCTCTTTATATAACATACACATCCAACTTCACGACATTGCCCTACATCGCTATCCTCTATCCATAAAATACTACCCCTCCCGCTACATACCATACATGTAACACCATACACTTACCTTAAATATGGCAGTACAATTGTTAAGAGCAAACCTGGTGGTCCCTCGGATATCCACCCCCGGCAGGGTTGGGTTATTGACACAGGGCCCTCCCGGTCGTCATCATGCGACTGTGTCAAGAGCATTGCAACGTCCATAAGCTGCTTGTCAGTACAGCTATTTCTTTAGTAATATAAGGGGACTTCACTCTAACATCAATTCTGTACACCAATTTCTTCAAGCAGAATCCCTACTCTCTTTTTTTGACAGAGACTCAAGTAACATCCCATCTGACACATCTAGATTAATTTTCAGGTTATCGCTCCAAAATTTCAGACCTAAAGGTGGTGTATGTTGCTTCGCAAAATCTGAAATTGCCCTGGAGGAGGTTACTAGTTTCAATTGTCCCTATTTTGATTATTCTATATACAAATTAATTTCTGCTGGTAAATTTAAATTAATATGTTGCATCTACCGTTCCCCAAATACTCCTCCAGAGCAAAGTCTTTTTGATTCTCTGTCCTCACAACTCAGTGTCCTCACTTAAATGCTTCTTCTGAAATCACTGTGTTGGGTGATTTTAATGTCCATAATGTTGAATGGCTCACTCATTCAGCCAGGACTGATGATGCTGGTCTTGAATGTGAGCTATTTGCAGACTCATTTAATCTCATTCAACTAGTCAACACCCACCCGTGTACCAGATAATCCTAATCATAATTCCCACCTACTCGACTTATTTTTAACAACCAATTCAGAAAATTATGATGTTACAGTGAGGTCCCCACTTGGATCTTCTGATCACTGTCTGATACAGGCCACCTGTCTATCACCTACCACACCTCCCACTCTGAACCTGTTTTGGTGACTAAATGGCATTACGATAGGGCAGACTGAGGTCTTCAAGGTTTCTTTATTGATATTCCCTGGACCTCTTTCTTTTCTAATGATGCACACTCCTTGAGCCACATACAAGATTTTGTAAAAATTAGAATGGAAACTTTTATTCCTCATCAAAAGTACACAGATCTAATTCACCTAAATGGTTTGACCATAATTGTGCTAGAGTAACTGAACAAAAAGCAATAGCCTACAATGCATACACAAGATCAAAAACACATGAAGCCTTTAATTACTTTAGAAACATCAGAAATCATGCCAAAACTGTATTAAACCTAACTAAATCAAACTTTCTCCATAAGCAGGCAAATAAACTTCTAAATAATCCAAATGATAACAAAAATTTTGGTCTACTCTTAACTCATTCAAATCCAACTTCACTACTGCTTCATCCATTCCACCATTAAAATCTCCGACTGGCAATCTTGTAAGTGACCCACGAGGTAAAGCTAACCTTCTTGCAGATATTTTCTCCACCAACTCAACCTTAGATGACATAAATCAAGATGTCCCTGTACTTAATTTTAATTCACCTGAAATTCCCTCACTTAAGATCCACACCAGACATGTCAAAACTATTTTGCAGAATCTCTCAGTAGATAAGGCTCCTGGTCCAGATGAAATTCCTCCAATAGTACTTAAGAATTGCTCCTTGGTGCTCGCTCCTGTATTGGCAAAATTTTTCCGTCTGTGTACTCATACCTCATGCTTCCCAGTACCCTGGAAAGAAGCAAACATCCATCCAGTTCCTAAAAAAGGTGCCTCTTCAGATCCATCAAACTACAGACCAATAGCTATAACTTCCACTCTTGGCAAAGTTTTTGAAAAAATAATCACATAATTAAGCATCTGGAGAATAATAAATTAATCAGTGATAGGCAAATAAGTTTTAGACGATGTCGATCAACTGCAGACATTCTTTGCCTTCTTACGCATCAAATCAACCAAGCTACAGACCAACATGGTGAAACACATACAATAGCACTGGATATATCAAAGGCATTTGATAGAGTCTGGCATCAATCCTTATTGTCGTAGATGTCACCTACGGCCTTGCATCATTAGTTCCACTAATTTCTTCTTATCTTCATAACAGAAAAATACGTGTAATGGTAGATGGCCTTTAGTCTCAATTACACACAATAAATGCTGGTGTTCCCCAGGGATCAGTTTTGGCCCCAACTCTGTTCCTCATTCATATCAATGATCTCATATCTACCACTCATAATCAATACATTCCTACGCAGATGACTCAACACTCCACAGTTCCTTCACATTACCAATTCTTTCACCCAACCCGATCTTATAAATTCAAAAATAAACACTGCAATTTCTCTGAACCAGGACCTTTCTAGAATTAATGAATGGGGACAAGAGAATCTAGTTTCCTTAATGCACAGAAACCAAGTACATTCAATTTCTAACCGACAGAATCTCACTGACTCCCATATATTTTTAATGATGTAAATATTCCCACTTCCCCTAGTATTGACATTCTCGGTGTAACATTAACTACTAACTTGAGCTGGACATTATGTTAGAAGCATGTCTAAGAATTGCTCTAAAAAACTGGGACTCCTGTACAGAGTTCGAGAATTCTTCACTGACGAGCAGTTGGCCGTGATATAAAAGTCATGTGCGTTCTCAGATGGATTACTGTTCACCTCTGTGGGTGGAAGTGGAGTGGTTGCATTGAGGCAGTTGGACAAAATTCAAAATAAAGCTATTAGATTAATCAATAACCCTGCAATCACACAGGACCTTCCTACATTATCCATACGAAGAAACGTTGCATCCCTGCATTATTCTACAGATATTTTCACAGCAATTGTTAGAGGAACTTGCTTCAATTGTGCCGCCTCTCCACATCTTTCCCCGTAAACTAGGGCAGCTGAGAGCGCCCATGAATTTACACTTTCTCTCCACAATGCAGAACTTCTGCTTATCAGAATTCATTTATCCCCAGAGCTACTACTCTTTGGAATTCACTTCCCTCGAATTGCTTTCCACAAACTTACAATCAACAAATGTTTAAATCCAGTTGTTACAAACATTTTATGAATGGAGGATGCCTTTAGGCACATGGACCTTTTTGTTTTATCTGTGTTTTTCCTTCCTCCATTCATTGTCTCTTAAAAAAAAAAAAAAAAAAAAAAGTCCTGCAAAGAATCCGAGCCGCCGGGTTGAAATTAAAACCCTCAAAGTGCGTGATTGCCCGGAATAAGGTAGATTTTCTCGGACACGTGATATCTGAACATGGTATTGCGCCAGACCCAAAGAAACTTCAAGCCATACAAAACCAAACCCCACCCACCACGGTTAAAGGAATACGTTCGTTTCTAGGTTTAGCCACGTACTACAGACGTTTCGTCCCCCACTTTGCCACCATAGCCAGACCCCTCCACCAACTTACCCACAAAGACACCCCGTTCGCCTGGACACCTGAAAGAGACCTCGCGTTTAACACTTTGAAGCAAAAGCTAATCCAAGCCCCTATTGTCGTTTTCCCTGACTACCAGAAACCTTTCCGTCTTTATACCGACGTATCTCTGTACGCCATAGGTGCAGTATTAGCTCAATTCAGAGATGGAAAGGAACATGTGATAGCGTATGCCAGCTGCACACTCACCCCACCCCAACAGAATTACGCAGCCACCAAGAGAGAGTGCTTAGGGATCATTTGGGCACTCAGCCACTTCCGGTCATTTGTGTTAGGCGCAAAACTCGAAATAATTACCGACCATCAATCTTTACAATGGCTGCGTAGGTGCGAAACCAACTCAGCCATTTTGGTACGTTGGAGAGAGACACTAGAGGACTACGACTTTACAATACAATATTTTCCCGGCAAACTCCATACTAATGCAGACGCCCTGTCACGTTTGCCAGTACCAAAAGACCCCCCCACCAACCTAGCCGCCTTACAAAACACTCAATTGGTATCTACCCCCACCTCCCGACAGAATGCCCCCCCAGCCCCCTCCCTAATTCAATCTTGGGAAGCACGAATCAGACCCCCCTGGATACCGTTAAACGTCTTCAGGAGACTGACTCGCTGGGGAGATCAACTTGCCACAGACACTGGTCACATAATCTTGGACCCCACCATAGCCCACGACTACATGATTGCCATCCACGAGGGAAACGGCATACACCTTGGACAAAAGAAAATGTTAAAGATCTTCACAGACCAATACTGGACCCCCAACCCCTCCAAAATTGCACAACGAGTGACAGAATCCTGCAAACCGTGTTTATTGGGAAAGGATAGATCACGCACCCCAGGCCCAGCTGGTACCATTTCTGCCAACAAACCGTTCCAAGTCCTATCCCTCGACATCATGGGCCCGTTCCCTTCTTACGCTGGCAACCGCTATATCGTCACATTTGTAGACGTATATTCAAAATTTCTAATAGCCTGCCCAGTTAAAGACCACACAGCCACCACAGTCGCCACACTGCTTGCCACCGAAGTGTTCCCTATATTCGGCCTTCCCCTTGCTCTTCTATCGGACAATGCCCCCGAGTTTAGTGGACACGTTTGGCAACAATTCACCCAACAATGCGGTATCAAGATTAAACACTCATCCCCGTACTGGCCTCAAGGAAATGCTATCTGCGAACGCAGCCATCGCACCATCAACAACCAGTTACGTACAAGAATGATTGCTCTTAATACCTCAGACTGGCCATCACAACTAAAAATGATACAGTGGGGTATGAACACCTGTCCTCGGGAAGACGGTATTTCCCCTCATGAACGTGTTTACGGTGTACCCCCCCTGTTACTGCCATTCCACCACCACGCTCACCTTCCCTCCACCACCTCCACAATTGACCCATTGCAACATCTGCAAAACACCCTCCATACCGCCCAGATCTGTCAAGACACCAAAACTGACAACATCGATGAAAAAAAAACCCCTTTCGCCATCCATGACACCGTAATGGTAGCCAACCTCCCTATCACCAACAAGTTAGGCCCTCGCTATGTCGGACCCTACACCGTAATACAAGTCCCAAATGCCTTTCAAGTCACCATCGACTATCACGGCGTAACTCGCACGCTCCGAACTAGATTCGTCCGAGCGTTTAAACCTCTAAAGCCACAAGACATTACCCCACCCCACACGTCCGACCCTAAAGTAAATACCCCTACTCACCCCCTCACTCACGCTACGAATATTCCCATACAAACCCCTAAGGACCTAAGCCCTCCAGCACCGAACCGACAAATCTTTTCTCACCATACCCCCCCAACTAACCTCCACAAACCCCAAGCCCCCAATATCACACCCTCTTCCACCATGACACCTTCTTTCACTTCTGATAGTCAAGTTCCTCCCCAACTTATCCAAGTACAAAAACCTCCACCCACAACCCCGACCACAACAGAAACCCTCCCGTCTAGCCCTGACATACCTCCACCAGGCACCACAGTGAGAAAACCACCACCGCCACCCCAAACCAAGTACACACCCAACCGCACCACACAATCTACCTCAGTAACCTCACGCTACAACTTACGCCCACGACAAACATCGTTTAAAACCTCCAGAAAACACACCCTACTAACCAAGTTCCGTAGGGCTGCCAGACCACTACCCTCCTCCTCTTCCTCCTCCTCTTCTTCTTCTTCGTCGAATTCTCCCCCACAAAGGGAAAGAAGACGAATAATCACCAGCAAATCACCAACCTCGTCAAACAACACACGCTCCTACCCCCAACCCTCCAACTTAAATCTACACTCCTTACCCACCCGTCTAGCCCCCCCTGCATCCGCCCCTTTCCCCTCCACGATCCCCACCACCCCACCCACACACCGACCAACCTCCTCATCTCACCGAACCCCCAACCAACCAACCCCTAAGAAACCCCCCCCCAAAGTCACCCCCGAGAAAACTCCCACATGTCATTTACCTATAAAACATGCTTCCCCTCACTATAAAACATCGTCGAGCGACTCAAGTCCCACGACAAACATCTACCTTCCCACCAGGACCGCCAGAGGTAGAATAATCAACAGACCCATCAGATTTAAAGACAGCGATACAAAAATAACACCCCGTTCTGACACTAAGGACCCAAGCCACACAACACACACACCCCCTCCTTCCCACACACCTCCTTCACCCACCTTACCTACACCGATTTTGCGCATTGCCTCACTATATTCCCAACCTACAACACCGCCTAAGAAAACCAAATACAACCCAGACTCACATTCCCCCTTCATCCCCAGCCCTGTTGTCACGCGCGAATCCCCTTTCGGTTAGTAACCCATTCACCACACTAAACAGACTTCCTGTCAACCCCACACACCTCACTCCGACCCCCACGGGGGAAAGCTACAAACCATTCATACGAAAGGTTAAAGTAAAGACCCCCACTGGACACTTGGCCCGTGTACCACACCCACACCAAGCCCGGGCAGCCGCCCGCCACAACACAGAGGACACATTCTTACAGGTATACATTGACCTGCAAAAGAAACCTGACCGTCGCTCTCGTGTTTGGTGGAACTTTCTAAATACCCTGAAAATGACCCACCATTACTATGATTCTTTTAACTTCACCCTTGAGGCTCGAGGACGAGCCTATAATGAAGGAGAGGAAGTAAAATGCCCCAGAACAAGAAGCCCACCACAGAAGCCACGAGCGAACACCACACAGAAACACCCGGAAGAAAGGTCCACAGAACGAAAGGACCAGCTGACCGAGCCCGCCATTCCAGGCAGGCCCAAGCCCGCAGGGCTAAACAGCTCCAGGACACACCCATTTACCTTTTCTAAAACCGACCATTTTCCACACCTCACGTACACTAACCCCTCGTGTCCTACACTTATTAACTACAAAGATGATGAACAGGAATATACATTCATATTAAAAACACCCATGCCTGTCCCGACGTTGAGCCAATGCCAACACATCAGACAGCCATAATTATATCTATGTATGTTCTTGCATCCGAGAAGTAGATGTTATATATCTTAGAAGTTAAAGCACCCACGCTGTCCCTAGATCTCTTATATCATTTTCCATGACGAGTATAGATATATGTAACCCGTGCTCAGTCGCCCCTTGCATTGCTCCTCTAGTAACTAAGTATTAATATTAACATTCCCTAACATCTTGTCTTGCCAGACTAAGCTTCTGAAGACCCATCGCCCCATAAATCTATGTATGCAATCCTTAGGTTAAGTATTTTTATCCGCCATTGTGTTCACCTTTTTCCATTTACTTTCCACAATTGTCATACGTCTTCCCCTTGCCTCCTTCGTATCCACAGTCCACACTACGCCAATTTACTTCGTGTCTTACACCTCTTACCCCAACCAGAGATTATATAAGATAACCTGGTTATCAGTATCTGTCATAAGTACCCCGAAACAATAACTAAGTACCCCTACGAACTGCCACTGTGGTTGGTATTTTATATTTAATAGAAAACGCAGTTCCCAGGGCCAACTAATAGTATCCATAACCCTCTGACTGATCACATAACTCTATCTTTTCCAGACTCATATACCACCCCATAGTTGCATTCCCCGGTAGCATTTGGCTAACGTATTCTACTGCCTTTTCAAACTTCCATATCAATTGTAGCCTAATGCCACCCCCACGCCCAGGGACCTTAGGGGCAAAATTTCCCTGTAGCCCTTGAACTCTCCCCCCCCCTCTCATTAAGACACCCGCGCTTCTCGACTCTTGTCCGACCTAGCCTCTCTCTCATACCTCTTGAAGATCCTTGAATTGTCCGTTACTAACGCTCTCCAACCTTTTATATATATACTCCTATCCAGCCTACCTTCACTTAGTAGGCCAGAACAACATTAGAACTTTACTAGCCCCTTGCATGCCATCTATTCTCTTACAACACATTCACAACCCTGCACCCAATGGTCGTCGGTGCGAGGCTAGCCGCCCCGCCAGTAACTAACTTCTATTGTCATACTTCCAGATAAATGTGGCAGAGTTAGCAACCCAGTCTCCACCATATCCAGCAAACCCTACAATTAACAACCAGCCGAGTAAAACCAGCTAGCTAAGGCACCTTCGGTTTTGGTATTAAAGACACTCACATCTGTCTCATACACAGAGGGTTATTACAAACACTGGTGATATGGCAAGCCCCTAGCCACAGCCGCCGGACGACTATATCAGAGAGGGCGCCCAGCTCCCCCTTTTTGCCCACCCGAGGAGGGAGACCCCCACCCCCGCGGAGGTATACCTGGCCCCTGTTTTGACTCTCGAGTCATTGCCAGGTAGCACAGGAATTCTTCCTATCAATGAACTAACCATGAATGACTAACACCTTTACTAACCTCTATTACCTCACAATAAACCATTTACCTTTCTTGCATGCTCTGATCACTAAATTAGCACCTCAGCTATACCATAGAATGAAGATTGAACAATCTAGAGAGACGCTCCTATCACAGCTGTCCCCATCCTCCTCGCAAAGTAGATCCAGTCTCTCTCCCCTAAATACGTCCAGTATAGCCAAAATAGTACCTCTTACTAAGGCTCAGTTATATGAAAATATAAAGGCTTCCTATCGCCCTGTGCCACAACAGTAAATACCATCTTACCTAGTCCCCATATCTATTGAGAGCTCAATTAAGTCCATAAGACTCGAGATCCCTACTGTCTGCAGGGTCCAGAACCGAGCCTATAAATCTAACTCCCGCCCCCAGTCAAATCAGTTGAAAGCTAGACACCAACCAGTGGTCACTACCCTGCAGTTTACCTCTAGCTCTGCCCTTGTGTTGTTCCGGAGTTGAGAGATTCCAGATCCGGCAGACTCCGTGGCAGAGAAGACTGATAGAAGCATCTGTCCATGTACAAGTCCTAACGTGCACCTTATAACCTTCACACAAATTCGTGGGTATATAAGTGTGTAGCCAGCAACGATCATCAAGAGATCCGACTTGAGAACTTCCTACATTTTGGACCATCTGGACGGCCGAGGAACCAGTCGTTAGCCCCCAACATCACCGGAAGCAAGATAACCAGGACCAGATCTACCCATACTATTCAAGATTCATGTTACTAGTACTAAGTGTTATAGTACTAGCTTGATACGCACCTATTAACTTTCTATAAAGTGGCTAAGACCTTGCCCAGTGTAATTCATATTTAACCATTCCATTTGGGACGTACTAAGCGATCAGTGTTTTTTTATTAACAGGCGACCTTGACTCTCGTAATTACCTTATTCAGATATTAAAACTCTAGTGATATCTAACGTTCGCCCACTGATTCGTGTTCTACATATTTCTGCCTTAAGAATATCAAACTTAGTTCAGTACCCCCATGAGGTTGCTAGAGATTTCCGTGTTCTATAATATACGCGTCTAATCCTAACTGTGAGTTGCTACGTGGGCACGCGACCAGCCAGCAAGAGGTAAAATCAGTGACAGTGAATTATACGAATATATTGAGGTCTTCCAGTAAAATATAAACTTGCTAATTAAACCCGTGATCAGAAGAATATACCTGAACGTTGGAAGTGGGAGACTAGGCTCCATCCAAATCCGCAAATGCTAGCAGTTCCCTTCTATCATTTGTTTTGTGCAAATATAACTATCTTTCTATGCTCTTTATTTCTTTATTTCAATAAACGTGAACTTGTGTCGTGTTACTGTGTGTTTATTTTGTGTTCTCTATTCCTCATACCTTGTATTGTGCATGCAGCCTTCTATACCCAGTCATTCAGAACTCACATTACCCAAGTTAAACCTGTAGAAAAACAGGGCATAACAGGTAGTAATAGGCTGTTTTCACATAACATTAAGCCTAGAGTACACGCACATTTATTGAGAGTTTGATAGCCTATTATTGCATTTGTAGAGTATTTGTGTTCTTTGTTCACTGGGAATATACATCAGAGGTTGGAGCTAGCGCTTTCCGTTGTAACATTTATGCCATTACTAGTCCAATGAATAAGAGCCCTGATATATTTGAACCCCAGTCGTAACATAAGGTATATATAATATTAACCGGAGTATGCCACCAGTATTGATACGACATAGCGGCACTGTCCTTGTGTCGTATTGTGCCACGTGCATACCAACCCGGTTTCATCATCTTATTAGGACGACGGCTATAATGTCGTCATTCATGCATGTATTCAATCCTTAGGTTAATTATCTTTTATCCGCCATTGTGTTCATCTCTTCCATTTACTTTTCCACAATTGTTATACGTCTTCCAATCACCTCCTTCGTATCCACAATCCACATTACTCTATTTTGCTTCGTGACCCTATGCTCAGTGGTACCCTGTTTGGGTCATCCTGTCCACTTATCCTTCACGCCCCGCTGCACACACCACTCTACCTGTTCGATCGTAGGGAAATGCCACCCCTATGTTCAGCGCATTAACCCGGGAGCTGCGGGGAGACTCTTAAGAGTTCCCCCGGCGCACTGCGGGGAGACTCTTAAGAGTCAGAGAAAAAAAAAATCAACTTTTGACATCGAAAAAAAAAAAAAAAAAAAAAAAAAAAAAAAATTTTTTGGCCCCTGGGCCATGCAAAATCTCAGTCCTCTACCTCCCCTCCTTCCCCACTTTCCTCCTCTCCTTCAGTTATCACCTATTTTCCCTGTTATTCCCTTATTCTGAGGTATATTTTCGTGCTAACATTAGAAATCCGATTGGAGGGTGTGGTCATCACTGATAGCAAGCGAGTGCAAGAGAGAGAGAGAGAGTATCGATCGACTGTGTCTCAGTGGCCTTGGGGGAAATTGGCGGGAAAGCAGATTGCCTCACCCATACATTATACAACTCGCGGGCTATATCTCCGATTTTGACCATCCAAACGCTGTTTTCACTCGTTTTATTGTTGTTTCAGGTTAATACCTTTATAATCAACCCATAATAGGCGCATATGGATAAGTATTAATGCTATTAATGGCACAATGAATATTTTAGTGACGGAAACACCTCAAATACGTCGGCACAGGGGGACGTTTCCAATTACCCCCATGCGCACTTCAGAGGTTAAGGGTCACTATCCTAGGTCACGAGCGGCGCGGCGCCTAGCCTCCAACCGACCCCTTTACAATTCACAACCCTTTCCCCCACCTCGCGTATACACTACCCCTCGTGTCCTACACCTCTACCTACATGATGATGAACATAAATACACCTTAAGTTAATGCACCCATGCCCTGTCCCTAGGTTAGGATATTAATATGTTCACCCCTTAAAATACCTTGTCTTGCCAGACTAAGTTTCTGAAGACCAACCGCCCCCATAAATCTATGTATGTTCTTCCATCCGAGAAGTAATATGTTCACCCCTTAAAATACCTTGTCTTGCCAGACTAAGTTTCTGAAGACCAACCGCCCCCATAAATCTATGTATGTTCTTCCATCTGAGAAGTAGTATGTTAAAACCCCATGTCCTAATTGATAAGAAACTAAGATACCCACGGGTACACTAGTGTATATAGAACCATTGTTCCTGTAAGACCTAGACAGCAATGACTGAAGATGATAGCCACCATGCTGTAACTTTAATTCTTACCCCAACCAGAGATTGTATAGATAACCTTTTGTGACCATTGTCTATCATAGTACCATGAAACAATAACGAAGTACCCCTACGAACTGCCGCTTTTCTTTGGTCTATATTTCATAGAAAATGCAGTTCCCAGGGACAACTAGATCAGCCAGAAATCGTGTCAAATAATAGTGTCCATAACCCCTCGTATTGACGAGTAATAATACACCATGTTTTTCCCTACTTTTATCCACAGTCAAGCATACACCTACAGTTAACCTCCTCTTTCACACAGCCCCACAGTCCACATGATTCTATCTTTTCCAGACTCATATACCACCACATATTGCTCATCCCCCGGTAGCGTTTGGCTAACATGCTTTCCCTGTTATTAACCCCCAGGCTACGATACCAACTGTAGGCTAATGCCACCCCTACGCCCAGAGACCTTAGGGTCAAACTTCCACGTAGCCCTCCTTAATCCTCTCCCTCTCATTAACCCCCCACGCTCCTCCACTCCTTTCCGACCTAGCCTCTCCACCATACCTCCTGAATATCCTTGATTTTTCCGTTGCTAACATTCTCCAACCTTTTATATATATACTCCTATCCAGCCTGCCTTCCCTTAGTAGGACGGAACAACATTAGAACTTTACTAACCCTTTGCATGCCATCTATTCCCTCACAACCCATTCACAACCCTGTACCAAATGATCGTCAGTGCAGGGCTAGCCGCCTCGCCAGTGACTAACTTCTATTGCCATACTTCCAGATAAATGTGGCAGAGTTAGCAACCCAGTCTCCTCCACATCCAACAAACCATGCAATTAACAACCCAACCAATTAAACCAGCTGGTCAAGGCACCTTCTGTTTTAGTATTACGAACACCCACATCTGTCTCATAAACAGAGGGTTATTACAAACACTGTAATTTATTAGTGGCCCCTCCATCATTGACGAACATGCCTATTACATAAGGCATCCTCTTCAAACACTAATCCGCCGTAGTTTGAATCTACCGCGCAGAGCATTTAAAATCTGAGGAGCCTTCATCATGAGCGCACGCGACCTCACTCATGGCTTCAGTCATTATGAATTGGGTTCTCACTACGAAAAAACTTCGTAAAAAATAAAAACAAAAAGAAAATAAGAATAACTATCCAATAAGCTTTCCATCATATCGTGGATGTACTTGTGTGGATCTTTGACCAGACGCTGATTCAGGCGTCATTCTTCCTTCTCTGCTCTGCGCTCAGCCTGCCTGGACGTGTCTCCCCACGCTCCGCTGGTTCCGCATTTGCTGCGTCCCTAGTGAGTTTTTTCTCATTTGTTTACTCCGGGATGTATCGAGTAAGGTTAGGATATGCGTAGCAGGAGTGTCCTGGGCTGGTTGCCCGCAGTGCAGTGTATTTTGGGTCGTGTGTTTGGGGCATCTATTTCGGATGTACCCTCGTGGTCTTGTTGTGGACTTGTGAACTTTTCACAGTTGAGTTAGCTTGTGATGCAGGCGGCTTTCATTACGCGTTAGTTATGCTGCCTTTTATCTTTCTGATGAGGTAAGCGTTGCTTACTGACGTTCCCAGCGTATTTTTCTTCACTTAGTGAAGTTTTTTCTGGGTCCCGAGTCAGTCTTCCCTTTGACGGAAGTATTTGCTACAGTGGTGTGTTGGCGGTGGTTCCTGTTGTTATATTTCCAGTGTTTTTTGTTTAAATTTCAACATTTCTTATGCCGTCTACTTAGGCCTAGCCAGCCGCTCGTAGCTTTGCCACATGTACAAGTGTTATTGTTTATTTTATAAATATGTCCTACTGTGTCATGTGTATCCGGGTTTAGTTGTGTATTGGCTAATTCCACGGACTATGTATGTTTCCTGGATTAGTTGTGTATTGGCTAATTCCACGGATTATTGTGTGGACCCTAGGCTAGTCGTGCTTGGCTTTCTCTCGGGTCCTATGTGTGTTCAGATGGTTTCTGAACGGGGTGGGTTACTTTCCGGCGGGTTTTTCTCGGTTACACCATGAAAAAACCCGGCCGAGAGCCGTGTTGGGCCACGCGTGGTTTCAACACAGGCTTGTGTCCCCGGCGATGAGGTGTCTGTGGCTCTCCAGGACTGCGTCTCTGTGTTGGTGCCTGTTTTCAGGCTCCCTATGATTCCCGGCGGATTGGCTGTACCCATCTAACATTGTTCTTGCGGACATATGTTATGAAGTTTTTCTACCCGGTTTTACAAACCAAAGGAAAAACCTAGCTGTTGTTGAGGGCTTTCCTCTCCGGCGATCTTTTACAAAGAAGTGGGGACAGGAACTTATGGGGTTAACGTTTTGACATCTCACCCAGCGGGTGCACCTTGGTAGGGTGGGATGAACGACTTGGTCATTCAGTTAGTTAAACGATCCATTTTAGTGATACTATATGTATCGCCGCCTTCACACTTACGGCGATCGAAGGTTCAATTAGGGTTAACATCTTTTTTCACAATTTTTCACACCCGGCGGGTGCTCCTGGGAGGAGGAAATAAGGAATTTACAATTCAATTTCGTTGACCAGTTAATTGAGAGATACGTTAATGTATCGCCGCCTTCAAACTTACGGCGATCTTTTGTGACAATTCGTTAGAAATCAGATCTCGTATCAGCCTGCCCTGTGTTATTCTGCTAAATAATTCAGGTGCCGGCGTCTTTGTGGGGGGTTGTTTTCCAAAATTGAATCTTGAAACAGTCACCACCGGAAAGACTATAAACGCCATTCTGGTCCTTTATATTATGTCAGAGGGTATTCTTAACTTTCTTAAAGACATGTTTAGATATTCTGAAATCTTTATAGAACCCCGCCGCGTAGCGAGCTGTGATCGTTGTGACATTACGTCTCGTTACCCGGCGGGTTATTAACACATGTGTGCGAACATGTTGGGTTAACCTTATGAGCATTAATTCCTGGAAATTTTCTTTTTTCCAGAGCTGGGCTCCGGCGGACCAATACAGACCCTGCAGTAGTTTTCCCCACCAGTCTCTGTCATGGCTACCTTTGCCCCAGTTTTTGCTTTATGCATTACCCCTACCTGTGCCGGTATCCCTATTTTTGCGCACACTCTTTGCATCAAGTGTGTTAAATGTCTAGACCGTTCAAGAGGTCTGTGGGTGATGCGCAACTGTTCCTTTTGCTCCCAATTAAGTGTCAAGGTCCTCCGCGACAATGATAAGACTGCAGCGGTCGCCTTACGAGAGGTTAGGCAACAGATGTCAGCGTATACTACGATTGTGGCTCATAAGTCACTTCAATGTGACAACGTCCCTCTTTGGGATAGGCTTCTTTTCGAGCACCCTCCCCCTAAACGTTCCTCTCGAGTAACTAGTCGTAAGCCGGCGGAGACTGGTCAGGGTTCTGTGTCTTCTCCTGCTGCTACTACGAAACATCCAAGAGAGCCTACACCCCCGGCGGAAGCCTCCTCGTCTCGGGAGAGATCTCGGTCTAGGTCACCTCTCAGACACCAGCCACCTAGTCTTGCCTCTTCACCATCGAGTAAGAAGAGTAAGACGGAAAGTTCCACCAGTGGTCACGGCGATAAATCCTCCAAATCGAAGAGTAGTTCACGGTCACACCGCAGCCATAAATCTTCAAAAAAGGATTCCCATGATAGAAAGGCCTCCCGACATTCGCCAGTTTCTAGTGCTTCTCATCGTACCTCTACCCCAGACAGAGTTTGTGTTCGGTCTCAAGGGTCCAGTATAGTGCCTGTACCTAAAGATGATTTACCCATTAACATTTTAACCCTGGAATTGGAGAGTTCAGCGGGATCAGTGATTGAGAGTGTTTCAGACTCCCAAGGGAGTGTAGGCCAAGGCCTCGGTGTTTGGCGATATTCTCGGCCAGGGTCTGACCACCCACTTCCGGCTCAAACTATTCACACAGTGGCTGACGTCCACCGGGACGCGGCGATCCCATCCTCCATTCCTGACTTATCTTGGCAACAAGGTACCCCAGCTTCGGCGGGATCTTCTCAGGAGGAACAGGATGATAAAGACGAGGTTTCAATGATTTCGGATATGGAAGGGCAAGAGTCAGGTTCAGGCTTAGACGCCGTGCAGGATATTAATGATTCACCAGTGAATACATCATCAAGTCAATTTGTCACTACACAAGAAATTGATGGGCTACTTAGTAATGCTTTATCTAAATGTTTTGGCCAACAACAGGAAACTCCCACAGTGGACTTGGGAGCTCCCACGACAAGCTCTACGGTACGGCCTCTGATGACTTCTATTGCTTTGACTCAGATCCCTCACCCTCCCCCTCTGTCACCATCAGTGGTTACTAGGCCTGCTACGGCGGCATTGACCACTTCGAATGTAAGGGTTATAACGGATGTCAATCCATCCCCTCTAGACAAGGCGCCTCTCAGAAAGGTAGCTATGCCCTTGCTTTACGGACCAGACGAGTCATGGGTCCTTTTGACCCCCACTAAACCAGAGCTCGCCCAACCTACCTTGTCAGGGGAACTCCCAGTGCCGCGTGAGTGGGTCATCCAGGGCAATAAATCTAAGAAATTAAGGGCCTTGGATACTTTGGGAAATGTACTAGATGTCAATATAAAGGCTATACCTAGTTATTATCACCAGGACTATTTTGTTTATGCTACTAAGTCGGCTTTACCCCCTGCCTCAGCTTCAAAATTGTTTTCAGACTGGTCTAAGCTTGATGGGTTTAATGACATTAAGACTCTGTCAGCTCTCACTCCAGAACTTGATTTGCAAACCGTCACAGACGCAGCAGCTAATCCAGTCTTGAAGGTGGGGCAGTTGGGTCCAGGACCTTGGGTGGAATGGGAGACAGAGGCTCAAAACTTTGCGACCACATTTACTTCCAAAACTTCCCACCAGATCCCTCAAGATACTCATTCTTGGTTCTCCATGCCAGTGTGTTCTGCCGGCGGAGTCCCTTCCGCTTTGTTTGCTTTCTTAGCTGCCCCTAAAATTAATCTTTGTGAGCTAAAAGACCCTTTCACTACCCCTACCCCAACTCACCTAGACCGAGAATTTAGGCTAAGGGGCAAAGCTTTTCGCCTGTTCTCTCAATACATAGTGTCTCAACAGGTAGCAAAGTCTTTGCTCCGGTCCACTCAGGCAATCGAAGACGCGGATGCCAGACGATCGGTTGAATTGTCCCGGCGACTGCTTCTTCAGTCGTCAATCCAATCTTTGGGTGACATCCGCACAGCTTTGCTTGAGGCGGTACGAGCGAGACAAGACCTCAGAATGTCCTTAGTCCGCAAACTGCCTGACGCATTGCGAATCAGGTGGTCATGTCACCATGCTCACTCCCTCTTTAATGTCCCCTGACGTGTGGCGAACGGTGTTTAATATGGCTCAGGCCTTTAAACACAGTCCCACCCCTTCTAAGAAACCTGCCTTTAACTTCCCCAAACCCAGGCCAGTCGCTAAGGCTCAGCCGGGGGGATCTAAGCCCTTTCTTCCATCTAAGTCCTCCCCCTCCCCTCAAGGTCAGTACAGGCATAGACAGAGTAGGTTTTCAGGTCAGAGAGGACGCGGCCATAATAAGCCAGGTCAGGGCCCGTCTTCGGCCAATGCCAGCCAGCCGGCGAAGCGTCCACCACCACCAACTCCACCACCATCAAAAAACTAAAGTCTCTCTCACTCCCGGTGCCAATCTTAAGGCCGGCGGATCCGAGGGTAGTACAGCCGGCGAACCCTTGTCTGCTAACTGGGTCGCGTCCGAACGTGTCACCAAGCATGGCCGTTAAACACTTGGGCACGGATGGTGGCACGCAAAGGCATCACTTGGCAGTGGCTCCGGCGACCTCGCTTACGTCAGCCGACAACGGCGAATTTTGTTTCTTTAGAGGTGGAGTCACTGGTCCAGGAAATGATTGCCAAGAATGTCATTATCCCGGTCCCCCCAAATTACCCTGTATTCACGTCCAAGCTATTTTTGGTTCCCAAAAGGGACAGTGTTCAGATGAGACCGGTCGTAGACCTGTCTTATCTGAACCTTCACATTCACAACGAGTCATTCTGAATGTTAATAGTACACCAAATCAGGCTAACACTTCTGCCGGGAGGTTGGATGTGTTCCCTAGACCTGACAGACGCCTATTGGCACGTATCGGTCAAAAAAAGATTTCAAAGGTTTCTGGCCTTACGGATCAGGCACCAAAATTTTGTTTTTCAAAGGATGCCATTCGGTTTGAACCTGGCACCTCGATTATTCACGAAATTAGTCCGGCAAGCCCTGATGCCGTTGTTAAAGCAAGGAATCAGAGTTTTGTGGTACCTAGACGACTGGCTGGTGGTGGCAGAGACAGAGCAATTATGCATCAAACATGTCAACATAATTTTAAATCATGTCAAAACTCTAGGGTTCAAGGTAAATCTGGTAAAGTCAAACCTTGTTCCCTCACGAGTAATTCAGTGGATAGGGCTGGTCTGGGACACGGCTGCTCTCACTCTGAGTCAGAGTGTGGACAATCGCAACAGGTTTCGCAGGAAACTGGTCATGTTTCTTCACAGTCTGACTACGACGCGGAGGGTCTGGGAGTCTCTGGTCGGCTCTCTCAACTGGATTCAACTAACTGTTATGTTGGGCCGGTTGAAAGTAAAACATTTAATATTGGAAGGCAACAAATATTTCCCACTCTTACCGGCGGGAAAGTTATGGCCCATCCCGAAATTAATCCACACCTTACTAGCGGTCTGGGCGAAGAGGGAAACGTTGCACTCAATAATGTCATGGACCTCTCCTCCGCCAACGGTATGGGTAGACACGGATGCGTCAGGCACAATAGGTTGGGGATTTCAGTCTAATCAGGGGCACCAGGGTCAGGGGCTTTGGTCCCACTTAGAAATCTCCCACATCAATGTCAAAGAATTTCTAGTCCCCTTGTATTTCCTTCAGGCTCACGGCCCTGCTTTACGGGGCAAGTCGGTGGCCTTCAGAATGGACAATCTGAATGCAGTTCACTGTATTCAGAAACAGAGGTCAACGAGGTCAAGGAAGTCGGTAAACGTGTCGGAAGAGATTTTTACTCTAGCCAACAGACTAGACATTTATCTTCACGCATCTTATCTCCCAGGCGTATCAAACGTCTGGGCAGATGCTCTGTCCCGGAGACAGAGCACGACAGTAGAATGGGAGCTCAAGCAACCCATTTTCAACCGAATGATTGCAGAGCTCTCCCATCCACAAGTGGATCTGTTTGCGTCCGAGGAGACTCACAAACTCCCTCTATACCTCACCCTCCGGACGAAAACGCCGGCAGGGGGGCCAGACGCCCTAGTGACAGACTGGAACAGATGGAGCTCCATCTATCTGTTTCCGCCGCCAGACGCGTCACTAATGTGCCACGTAGTGAACAAACTACGAGATTATCAAGGCTTAGTCTCGCTAGTCGCGCCCCTGTGGCCGGCGCAGTTGTGGTACCAGCAATTAAAGACGTGGTGCCCGCACCCGGTGTCGCTCCCGGTCGGGTATTTCCACTTAGACACGATTGGCAACCTAGCGACCTCGCTGACTTTTGCATTATGGACATTCAGGAGGCCAAGTGGCTAGCACCATATGGTAGAGATGTGACCAATAAATTATTAAATCAATATACTCAGTCTACGAAACGACAGTATCACTCACATTGGCAAGCCTTTACTTCTTGGATCATTAGAACAGAACAGACTGTGCCCTCAGTAGCATTAGTTTTCAATTATTTAAATTATCTGTTTGAGCAGAAACATTTATCTGTGGTAACATTAAAAAATCACTTAACTGCAATTAGAGTGCCCTTTTTAGACCTTACAGGTCTCTCCATACCGGTGGCGGAGGAAACAGGTTTTATGAGGGCATGTTTTAAACTCCGCCCACCTCCCCGTCAGCTCATGCCTACTTGGTCTCTGGACAAGGCATTGTCTTTACTTCACTCTCGTATGTACCAAAATACTGCAGATTTTGCATTACTCTTAAAAAAGGCTGTATTCCTTTTGGCTTTGGCCACCGGGAACAGAGTGTCTGAGCTGGCGCCGATGAGCAACACACCTAATTGCCTTAGGTTTGGTAGACTTAATGAATGTATTCACATTGCACCTTCCCCGGGATTTGTAGCCAAGAATGAGCACAGTGCACACGTGTTTTCTGAGTTCACGGTGCCGGCGTTAAAAAGGGGAAAGGTGCATCATAATCTATGGCCAGTGCAAGCTCTAACCAAATATTTGAGAGTGGCTCCTCTAAACCCCCAAGGTGCTTTATGGGTAGCGAGTACGGGTAAACGCTTACTGAAACGGAGATTAGCTTCTCTTCTGGTCGAAGTCATTCAAGAGAGTAATCCCGGCGTTGTGGGTAGGGCCCACGATTTACGCAAATGGGCAGCCTCTTTACGTTTCCTGAAGAATTTTTCAGTAGAAGATATTTCGTCCACACAGTTGTGGGCGTCTAATCATACGTTTTTGACTAGATACTTGTCAGTTGCTCTAGACAAACCTTCCTTACCATGTATAGCTTTAAGGCAGAGGGTCTAGGTGGCCCTTCAGTCACTTTTGTTTACTTTCAAGAAAAAAGGGGGGGGGGGGGTGCAGTCAGTGTAACATAGGACACCCTAGTCCCCGCCGGAGTGTAAGAGCTGTGATACAATTTATGGTTAATGTGATATGAAAATTTCTCTGCGAGAAATTGTGCTAGTACAATGTTAGTACAAAACAACGGGGTTGTTATAGTAGTTTTAGCTTTTTAGCCTGAACCCCTTTCTTGTATATATATATGGGCTGCGCCGTATTTAAATATATTTTCAAAGTAAGAATACTATGTGGTTGTTTGATTATCTGCTTTTCTAGTTATGATATGATTACGAATGTCCCCCTCCAGTCTTAGAAATCAGGCATGTTCGTCAATGATGGAGGGGCCACTAATAAATTATAGGTTTGACTCCTGTAAGGAGATAAAGAAAACCTAATATTTAGTAGTGGCCCCGTAATCATTGACGACTGGGGCCCTCCCGACCATCCCCTTCCCATTCGTTGATGTATTAAGGATTTTGGTTTACTTGATATGTCAGTGAAGGAAGAATGACGCCTGAATCAGCGTCTGGTCAAAGATCCACACAAGTACATCCACGATATGATGGAAAGCTTATTGGATAGTTATTCTTATTTTCTTTTTCTTTTTCTTTTTTACGAAGTTTTTTCGTAGTGAGAACCCAATTCATAATGACGGAAGCCATGAGTGAGGTCGTGTGCGCTCATGATGAAGGCTCCTCAGATTTTAAATGCTCTGCGCGGTAGATTCAAACTACGGCGGATTAGTGTTTGAAGAGGATGCCTTATGTAATAGGCATGTTTGTCAATGATTACGGGGCCACTACTAAATATTAGGTTTTCTTTATCTCCTTACAGGAGTCAAACATATTATATGGCAAGCCCCCAGCCACAGCCGCCCGGACGACCATCACAGAGAGAGGACGCGCACAGCTACCCCTTTTTACCCACCCGAGGAGGGAGACCCCCACCCCTGCGGAGGTATACCTGACCCCTGTTTTGACTTCTGGGTCATTGCCAGGTAGCACAGGAATTCTTCCTATCAATGAACTAACCATGCATGACTAACCCCTTTACTAACCTCTATTAACCCACAATAACCCATTTACCTTTCTTGCATACTCTGATCACTAAATTAGCACCTCAGCTATACCATAGAATGAAGATTGAACAATCTAAGAGAGACGCTCCTATCACAGCTGTCCCAATCCTCCTCGCAAAGTAGATCCAGTCTCTCTCCCCTAAACACTTCCAATATAGCCAAAATAGTACCTCTTACTAAGGCTCAGTTATATCACATTATGAAGGCTCCCTATAGCCATGTGCCACAACAGTAATCACCACCTTACGTAGTCCCCGTATCTATTGAGAGCTCAAATAATTCCATAAGACTCGAGATCCCTATGGCCTACAGGGTCCAAAACCGAGCCTATAAACCCAGCTCCAGCCCCCAGTAAAATCAGTTGAAAGATAGACACCAACCCAGGTTGGTCACCAGAGCTAACCTCGAGCTCTATCCTTGTTGGTTGCTGAGAAGTGAGTTCCAGAGCTGGCAGACTCCGTGGCAGATTTGGATAGAAGGACCTGTCCACGTCCTTGAGAACTTCCTACATATGGACCATCTGGACGGCCGCGGAACCAGTCGTTAGCCCCCAACATCACGGACACAAGATAACCAGGACCAGACCAATCAAATACTACCCAAGATTCACTCTATCAGTACTACATTGTTACAGTGCTATTTAGAGATTCACTTATTAATATTTCTATGAAGTGGCTATATCTTTGCCCCAGTATAATTCATATCTAACCATTCCATTAGGAAGTGCTAAGCGTATCAGTGTTCATTAATTAACAGGCGATATTAACTCTCGTAATTACCCATATACCCAGATATTATTACATAGAAGTGAAACCCTAGTGATATCTGAATGTTCGCCCACTGATTTGCGTTCTATGTATTTCTGATACAAGAATATAAAACTTAGATCAGTACCCCCTGAGGTTACTAGAATTCCTGTGCTCTAAAATACGCGTGTCTAATCTAGTCTGTGAACTACTACTTGTGCACCAGAGCTACCAGTAATAAATCTAACAGTGAATATGAATCTATAAGTAACATTGATGGTCTCCAGTATATAAACTTGTGAATTAAAGCCTGTGATCAGAAGATTAATACCTGAATGTTGGAAGTGGGAGACTAGGCTCCATCCAGATCCACTTATGCTAGTGTTGTTCAATTCTATTATATTGTCTTGCACGAGTATTCTGAAGTGGTATATCAATAAACGTGATCGTGTGTCTTGTTACCGTGTGTTTCTTTTGTGTTCTCTATTCCTCATACCTTGTATTGTGCATGCAGCCTTATATACCCAGTCAGTTAGAACCCACATTACCCCAGTTAATCCTGTAGAAAAACAGGGCATAACAACTATTGTAGCCCTAAGATATATCCCTCGTTTTGTGCATGTAGTGTTATTTTACATGTAAAACAGGGAGTCAGGAGACGTCCTGATGGTGGTGTGGGTTTTTGGGGGTGTCTGACTTTCACATATAAGTTAACACCTCTGAAAATTTTGGTTTGTTTTTCCGGCGGGCTTTCTGTGTATTGCCGCCATCTTCTCGTCTCGCAGACGAGTAAGGAATGAACCAAATTTCCCGGCGTGGTGTGCTATACCACGAACCTCCCGGCGGAAATGATAATTCCTAAGAAAGTTCATCTCGGCCCGCCGAGTGAACTCGCCCAGACCGATAGCCTCATACGGCATGACTTTAAACGCCTGGCGCATCAGTCAAGTGTGGAAATACTATCTATCTAGTCCAAATAGTCAGTGATAGTAAAGAGCTAAGGTATTAGTGGGCCAGTGACACTTTGTCACAGGTAAGCAGTTCTAGAATTGAAAAATCTAAGTTTTTCACTTTCAGGTCCAGCGGAAGGTTAGAGTAGCAGTGGCTATAGCTAATTTTCCGGCGGACTTGAGGTAGGATGTGTAAAACCTCTCGGATTATCCTTATGAGCATTGATTCCTGGAAATTTTCTATTTCCATATCACAACACATTGGTAGCAGCACAGGCAGCAGGTGAGGGGCCGATCAAGGCGGGTGGGGGGGGGGGGTTGTGTAGCTCCATCATGCCTCTGTTCGCTTTATGCGCTACTCCTACCTGCTCGCTTTTACCAGTGTTCGCACATAAACTATGCATGAGTGCCTTGATAGATCACGGGGCCTCTGGTTGTCGATGAAATGCGCCGTGTGTTCGGAACTGCGAGCGGCGCTGTTCGATAAAAGAGATCACTCATGCCTCGTGGCACTGAAGGAGATTAAGAACTTATATAATGCTTACGCTAAAGACGTTGCCCATAAGGCCTTGCACTGTGATGACGAAGCCCTTTGGGATCATCTGGTTATCAAATCTCCATCTTTAAAATTAACGCCGTCCAAGTCAACTCCTAAAACGAAAGCTAAATCTAAAGAGCTAGTCAGTAGTAGTGAGAGTAGCGACAGTTCTGAGGCAACCTCCCCCGGCCGGCGGAAACGAGGACGTTCACCTTCACCTAGGACCAAGTCTCGGTCCAGATCTAGGTCCCCTCGTAGACAGTCCCGTCAGTCTTCCGTCGAGTCATCTTCTAGGTCTAACAAACGACGGAAAGAGGAGTCAGTTACTTCGATCCCCAAATCAGTGACAGGACATAAAAGTGCCCGCACGGATGAGGTGCAGCCGCGGCACCAGCCATCGCCGGGGTCACGGCCACTTCCCTCTACCTCTACCTCCACATTGCTTAACGTCCAATCTGGTAGCTCGGAGGGGACTGAGTCGAATCCCAGGGATATGCCTAGGGAATCTTTAAGTGAACTACAGGATTTTACTCTTGCTATACCTAAATTAAACTTTGCTGTAACACGTAGGGGTCCCCCAGTAGTGTCACAGAGGGTACTAGCAGAACAGTACCGGGGCTATTCGACTTGTACACGCCAAAGTTGTGACAATTCTAACGAGGTGATACCGGATTCCCAACCACCCGCTGATAAGGGTAGGGGTGTCTGGAGACAGTCAGAGCCCTCTCAGGTACAACCTTTAGTTCAGACTCAGGACACGACTAGGGAACGTGATAATGTACAAACAATCCCCTCGTCGGTCCCAGATTTAGTTTGGCCGATAAACGATCAGGTGCCAGAACCACGGCAACCAACGCCGGAAATTGTGGAACTACCGGAGGAGCCAGAGGACGTTGATCTGTCCTCGGCTCAACCAAGACATAATGAGAAAGTATCTGAGGAGGGTTCTGAGTCCTCCAGAGAGTTCCATAGTAAATGCTTAACGACGGATGACCTCAATGATATCTTGCATAAAGTCATGTGCCAGTATCATATTCCTACCTCCCTGGGTCTTTCCACTACTACTCTGGTAGCTCCCCCGATCGAGTCAACAGTGCGGCCATTAGAACCGACTGGAGTTCTATCTATCTATCTATCTATTGCCTGACGCCGCGATCCCCGAAGGGGTGGCCACGAACGAACCTCCCCCATGCACCTCTGTCCCCAGTCAGTCGACGCCCCTCCTCCCAACCAGCACCGCCTTCATCCATATACTTCCTCACTCCATCCTTCCACCTCTCATTCGGTCTACCTCTCCCTTTCCGTCCCTCCACCTCGCTCTCGTACACCCTCTTAGTCATTCTCTCACTTTCCATACGTTCCATATGGCCGAACCATCTCAAGTTGTTCCTTTTCACACTTTCCAGCACATCTACCTCCACACCACACCTCCTTCTTACTTCCTCATTAGTCTGTCTATCCCTCCATGTAACTCCGCACGCACTTCTTAACCCGGGAACTGCCGGGAGACTCTTAAGAGTTCCCCCGGCGGACTGCGGGAAGACTCTTAACCCGGGAGCTGCGGGGAGACTCTTAAGAGTTCCCCCGGCGCACAGCGGGGAGACTCTTAAGAGTCAGAGAAAAAAAAAATCAACTTTTGACATCGAAAAAAAAATATTTGTTTATTTTTTTTTTTTTTTTTTTTTTTTTTTTTTTGGCCCCTGGGCCATGCAAAATCTCAGTCCTCTACCTCCCTCCTTCCCCACTTTCCTCCTCTCCTTCAGTTATCACCTATTTTCCCTGTTATTCCCTTATTCTGAGGTATATTTTTGTGCTAACATTAGAAATCCGATTGGAGGGTGTGGTCATCACTGATAGCAAGCGAGTGCAAGAGAGAGAGAGAGTATCGATCGACTGTGTCTCAGTGGCCTTGGGGGAAATTGGCGGGAAAGCAGATTGCCTCACCCATACATTATACAACTCGCGGGCTATATCTCCGATTTTGACCATCCAAACGCTGTTTTCACTCGTTTTATTGTTGTTTCAGGTTAATACCTTTATAATCAACCCATAATAGGCGCATATGGATAAGTATTAATGCTATTAATGGCACAATGAATATTTTAGTGACGGAAACACCTCAAATACGTCAGCACAGGGGGACGTTTCCAATTACCCCCATGCGCACTTCAGAGGTTAAGAGTAAGGGAAAAAAAAAATCCATTTAAAACACCCAATTTTTTTTTTTTTTTATTTATTTATTTTTTTTTTTTTTGCCCCTGGGCCATGCCAAATATCACTCCTCCACCTCCCCTCCTTCCCCACTTTCCTCCCCTTCTTCAGTTATCACCTATATCACCTATTTTCCCTGTTATTCCCTTATTCTGTGGTCTATTTTCGTGCTAACATTAGCGAGTTGGTAGCAGAGCGTTGTCATCACTGTTACCAAGCGTGGGAAAGAGCGAGAGAGAGACTATTGCGTAACAGTGTCTCTCCAGACAAGGGGAGGGGAGGAGGGCAGGGAGGTTGCCTCAGCCATACATTATGTAACTCCCGGCCTGTATCGCCGATTTTGACCATCCCAACACTGTTTCCACTTGTTTTATTGTTGTAACAGGTTAATACCTTTATAATCAACCTATAATAGGCGCATATGGATAAGTATTAACCTCTTAAGTGCGCATGGGGGTAATTAGACACCTCTGCCTGTGCGCATGTATTTGAGCTGTTTCCATCACTAAAATATTCATTTTACCATAAATAGCATTAATACTTATCCATATGCGCCTATTATAGGTTGATTATAAAGGTATTAACCTGTTACAACAATAAAACGAGTGAAAACAGCGTTTGGATGGTCAAAATCGGAGATACAGGCCGCGAGTTACATAATGTATGGGTGAGGCAACTTCCTTTCCCGCCAATTTCCCCCAAGGCCACTGAGACACTGTCGATCGATACTCTCTCTCTCTCTCTTGCACTCGCTTGCTAACAGTGATGACAATGCCCTGCTTGCAACTCGCTAATGTTAGCACGAAAATATACCTCAGAATAAGGGAATAACAGGGAAAATAGGTGATAACTGAAGGAGAGGAGGAAAGTGGGGAAGGAGGGGAGGTAGAGGACTGATATTTTGCATGGCCCAAGGGCAAAAAAAAAAAAAAAAAAAAAAAAAAATTGATGTTTAACCCTTATTTAGCGGCGAGCAACATAAGTCGAGTTAAATAAAGCTGGACTATGTGGCGGCGCTCGACATAACTCGAGTGGCAATTTCAGCACGTAATGTGGCTGAGAGAGAGAGACAAGTGGTGGCAGGAGACTAGCGAGCGTATGACTGCTCCAGACCACCGCGGCGAACCTACTGACACAAATCTCAGCTCCCTCCTCCCTCTCTCACTCGCTACATACTCAATTATGTACTGAAAGTACCGAATTACCTGCTTTTTGCACTCGCGTTGCACGGTTATTGCAAGAAAACTATCCATCATACAAGGATCGTTATGGTGTCATTCGAAAGCTCTGTTTATGCCCTTTCAGGGATAGGTACTAGTTTTACGTTCTGGGTCTTATTTAGGCATGAAAATGATCACGTAAACAGCCCTATTTTGGCTAAAAACACCCCGCTGTGCGGTACACATAAATAAACCGCATAGGCCGCTCGTAAGGTGTTAAAAAGAA
The DNA here is from genome assembly GCA_032716605.1 of Paralithodes platypus. NCBI lineage: Eukaryota > Metazoa > Arthropoda > Malacostraca > Decapoda > Lithodidae > Paralithodes > Paralithodes platypus. Next base: position 17,964,059 of record CM064582.1, read on the forward strand.
AAAAAAAATTCTCTTGCCACAGTCCGCCGGGGGAACTCTTAAGAGTCTTCCCGCAGTTCCCGGGATAATGCTATTTATGGTAAAATAACAATGTTAGTGATGGGAACAGCTCAAATACGTCAGCACAGGAGTGTGGTGTCTCATACCCCCCATGCGCACTTCTTAGGTTAAGTAATTCATTTCCACTGCTCTCACTCTTGGTCTGAGTCTCTCAACCAACGTCCATGCTTCGCTTCCGTACGTCAGTGTCGGGATTACGACACTGTCATGCAAGGACTTCTTCAATTCCATACTGACCACCCTATTTCTTGTTACTGCTTTCAGCGTTCCTACAACCCTCTTCCCCTGTTGTACCCTCTCAAGCACTTCTTCATCCATAGTCCCATCTTTACTGAACACACTGCCCAGATACTTAAAAGAGTTGACGATCTCCATAGCCTGACCGTTCAGCTTCACCTCACACTCTGTGACTTCACCCCTTTCGAAGACCATAACCTTGCTCTTCCCCGCATTTACCTTCAAATTCCGTTTTCCACACACTGTTCCAAACTCATTTACCAGACCCTGCAACTCCCATTCATTATCACTCATCAGAACTGTATCATCCGCAAACAGCAGTATAGGTAGCTTCCACTCAATTCCCTCCCTTTTCAGCGATACACCAACATCCACTGCTCTTGATAGAATTTCTTTCATGACTCCATCCATATATTATATACAGTAAACAACCACGGGGACATCACACACCCCTGTTCAGGTCAAAGAACTCGCTCTGCTCACTCTCCACACGTACTGCCGCCTTTGCACCCTCATACATGCTCTTCACTGCTTTCAGCAACTTGCCATCTACTCCGTATATTCTAAGTACTTTCCACAAACCTTCTCTATCCACTCTGTCATAGGCCTTCTCCAAGTCCATAAAGGCAACATACACCTTTTGTTTCTTCTCCAGATATTTCTCTACAACACAATTCAGGGTAAAAATCTGATCTACACATCCTCTTCCCTTCCGAAAACCTCCCTGCTCGTCGCCTATCCATTTCTCCGTTCTCACTCTCACTCTCTCAATCACTACCCTACTGACCGGAGTTAAACCTCCCAATAAGTCAATTCCTCCCCTTAACGTCAATCCGGCAAACATCACGGCAAGTGGCACGACAGTGCCTGCCTCCTTGACAACCACAAATGTTCAGGTGATCACGGACATTACTCCTCCTCTTCTTGATAAACTCCCACAGAGGAGAGGCCCTATGCCTCTCTTGTACGGGCCAGACTGTTCATGGGTACCAGCTATCTCACAGGACCCACATATGGCACAAACGACAATATCGGGGGAGCTTCCGGTCCCTAGTGACTGGACCATTGAAGTGAATAGGAGCAAGAAACTTAGAGCCAAAGATGCGCAAGGACAACTATATTGGATGTTACAATTAAGGCCATACCTAATGTATATTCCTCTGACTTCTTTGTATACTCTGCTACTCCTGCATTACCTCCTGTTTACCTCGCTGACACCGGAATTGGATACAATTCCGGTGATCGATCAGTCACAACCCAGTCCTGCAGGTGGGGCAGGTAGGTGTGGGCCCGTGGGTGGACTGGGAAGCTGAGGCGCAACAATTTGCAGCTTCCATTACCTCAAAATCCTCCCACCAAATTCCTCAGGAAACCCATTCATGGTTCTCTCTACCCATTAATAAGGCTGGAAAGGTGTCCCCGGCTTTGTTTGATTTCCTTGCTGCTCCCAAAGTGTCCCTTTATGAATTACAGGAACCTTTCTCAACTCCCCCTCCAGCCCACTTAGACAGAGATTTCAAATTGCGAAACAAAGCATATAGACTTTTCTCACAATTCCTCTTAAGTCGCCAAATAGCCCAGTCACTCACAAGGACTATAACAGCCATCTCTGATCAAAATGTATGGAAGGCCACGGAACTGTCCCGGCGGCTTCTATTGCAAAATTCAATACAGTCCCTAGGTGATATCAGAATAGCCTTAATGGAGGCTGTTCGTGCCCGCCAGGACTTACGAGTGTACATGGTGAAGAAGTTACAGGAAGACATTGGTCGCCGGGTAACACTTTCCCCTGTCTTAACTTCCTCTTTGCTAAACTTAGACACATGGAGGGCAGTATATAATATGGTAGATAGCTTGAAGCCGAGTACCTCCCAGCCTAAGAAGGAATCTTTCAAGAAACCATACTCTAAACCAAAAGGTGGAGGTAAGTCGCAATCTACCGGTGCTAAACAGTCCTTTCAGAACTCCAGGTCTCCCCAACCGCAGGGAGGTACTCAGCACAAGCAAAAGCAGGGTAAACAATCAGGCAAGTGGAATAACAAGAGTAAGTCACAACACATTTGCCAAAACTAGTCAGCCTTCTACCTCTGCCCCACCACCACCAAAAAACTAGTCAGTCAAACCCTCTCTCTCCCGGGGCCTACCGCAGGCGAGATGGATTTGAGAGTAGTTCTGCCGGACAAGCCCAGTCAAGCGACTGGATCATTCCAAGCATGTCGCAGGGCCTGGCCCCGGTGGACTTGGGCTCGGACAGTGGTAAGCAAAGGAATCACTTGGAGGTGGCTCCGGCGACCTCGTTTACGTCAAACTCGAGAATTCAATCATGTTTCTTTAGAGGTGGAGTCACTAGTCCAAGAAATGATTACCAAGCATGTCATTGTCCTAGTCGATCCAACTTGCCACATTTTCACTTCCAGACTTTTTCTAGTGCCAAAGAGGGACAGTGTACAGATGCGACCAGTAGTAGATCTCTCATGTCTGAACACACACATTCACAATTTACCCTTCAGGATGCTCACTGTGAATTAAATCAGGCTCACACTCCCGCCGCAAGGTTGGATGTGCTCACTAGACCTGAAAGACGCCTATTGGCATGTCCCCATAAACAAAAGGTTCCAAAAATTCCTCGCCTTGAGGATCAGGCAAGAGACTTATGTCCTTCAGAGATTGCCATTCGGCTTGAACCTGTCACCGAGAATTTTCACAAAATTAGTCCGGCAGGCCCTTATGCCAATGTTAGCTAAGGGGATCAAGGTGTTGTGGTACCTAGACGACTGGCTAGTAGTGGCAGAGTCAGAGAGTTTATGTCATATCCATGTAAATCAAGTGATAAATCATGTACAAACCCTAGGGTTCAAGGTCAACCTGGCAAAGTCGCTCCTTGTTCCCACATGGGTGATTCAGTCGTCTGGGACACAGCCAATCTTACTCTCAGTCAGAGTGTGGACTCCAACCGCAACAGATTTCGCAGGAAAGTGTTTCGGTTTCTCCACAGTCTGAACACGACGAGGAGAACGTGGGAGTCCCTGGTCGGTTCTCTTAACTGGATTCAACTAACTGTGAAGTTGGGCCGGTTGAAAGTAAAGAGATTAATCCTGGAAGGCAACACATTTTTCCCACTCTTGCCGGAGGGAAAATTATGGACCATTCCTCCATTAATTCACAACTTACTGTCGGTCTGGGCAAAGAAGGAAATATTGCACTCAATAATGGCGTGGGTTTCTCCCCCACCTACGGTATGGATAGACACAGATGCTTCAGGGACAATAGGCTGGGGATATCAGACGAATCTAGGCCATCAGGTTCAAGGTCTGTGGTCCCAAGACGAGAACATTCATATCAACAAACAAGAGCTTCTAGTCCCTTTGTTTTTCCTTCAAACTCACGGCTCTTCGTTACAGGGGAAGTCAATTGCCTTTCGAATGGACAATTTGAACGCGGTACACTGCATTCAAAAGCAAGGGTCAACGAGGTCTCGGAAGTTACTAGAATTGTCGGAACAGATTTTTGCTCTGGCCGAAAAGCTGAGCATTCATCTACATGCATCTTACCTCCCGGGCATGGCGAACGTCTGGGCAGATGCTCTGTCTCGGAGACAGAGCACTACAGTAGAATGGGCAATCAAGCAAAACATCTTCAACAAGATGATTGCAGAGCCATACCGTCCACAAGTGGATCTATTCGCGTCCGAGGGAAACCACAGACTCCCTCTCTTCCTAACCCACCGGGAAATGACTTCGGCGGGGGGTCCAAATGCATTGTTGGAGGACTGGAACAAATGGAACTCCATCTATCTTTTTCCGCCTCCAGACGCTTCACTTATGTGTCAAGTAGTTCACAAACTACGGGGTTACCGGGGCTTAGTCTCGATGATCGCGCCACTTTGGCCGGCTCAGGTGTGGTACCACCAATTGAAAACGTGGTGCGAGAACCCGGTGTCACTCCCGGTCTCGTACTTCCACTTGGAGACAATTGGCAACCTAGAGACCTCGCTGATTTTTGCCTTCTGGATATTCAAAATGCCAAATGGCTAACTCAGTACGGAGAGAGTGTTACAAATAAATTTCTTAATCAGTATAATATGTCTACCAGGAGACAATACCAATCACATTGGAAAATATTCACAACCTGGATAGTGGAAACAGCGCAAACAGACTCATCAGTAGCTTTGGTGTTTAAGTACTTAGACTATTTGTTTGAACAAAAGCGCTTATCTGTAGTTACACTCAAAAATCACTTGTCTGCCATTAGAAACCCCTTTTACGACCTTACCGGTCTATCCATACCGCAGGCAGAGGACAAAGGGTTCATGAGGGCATGTTTTAAACTGAGCCCACAGCTCATGCTTACCTGGTCGCTGGACAAAGCTTTATCTTTGCTTCATTCGCGCAAGTATAATCATGCGCCGGACTTTGACTCATTATTAAAGATGGCTGTGTTCCTTATGGCTTTGGCGACAGGAAACAGAGTATCGGAGCTGGCGGCGATGAGCAACGAACCTAATTGCCTCAGGTTTGGGAGACTGAATGAACACTTACAAATCGCTCCGTCTCCCACGTTCATAGCAAAGAATGAACATTGTGATCATGTGTTTTCAGAATTTACAGTCCCGGCACTGAAACGTGGACATACGCATCACATTTTGTGCCCAGTGCAGGCTTTACTTAAGTTTATGAGGGTAGCACAACCTCAACAATCAGGCTTTTTATGGGTCAACAGTACAGGTACTCGCGTCACGAGAAGGAAATTAGCTTCTTTACTCGTAGACATCATTAGGGAAAGGAATCCCGGTGTAATGGGCAGAGCCCATGACATAAGAAAGTGGGCCATCTCTCTCAGATTTTTACAAAACTATTCAATTGATGACATAGCTAACACTAAGTTGTGGGCTTCCAATCATAATTTCTTGACGCGATACCTGTCTGTGGCTCTGGATAAGCCAAAACTAACCTGTGTGGCGTTACGGCAGCGGGTCCAGTTAGTCCATGTGCTAATACAAATTAAGTTTAATCTTAAAGGAGGGGGGGGTGCCGGAAAGCCCAAAGACCCCTAGAGCCCCTCCACCGGATATTGTGATAAGATCACAAGCTGTGATACTTAATAAGTCGAACTGGTTCTACGGCTCTAAAATATTGTTATATTTTTGAAGATATCTATCATTGTTACAAGTACTGTATATAGTATAAACAAAGTGTACAAATTATATGAAATGTACAAATAGTTTTAAGGACAGAAGATATAATCCACGGATATATGGGTCTGTATTAGTTGAACAGGAATACAAGTATGTTCCTAGACAACAATTATTATGAATCTCAATGTGAGATCGTATCATTTGTACCTAGTCGGTCAAGTTTAAGCAGATCTTCTTCGAAGTAACGCACTGCTTTATTTTCAAAAAATTTATTTATATTGTATGTAAGCAATAAAGACTTAAATTGTTATATGATTCTTTGTCTCTACCTATGGTATTTTGTTAGTGGTTTGATATTGTCACGAATGTCCCCCTCCAGTCTTGAGATATCAGGCATATCGTCAATGATGGAGGGGCTACTAATAAATTATAGGTTTGAGTCCCGGAGGGAAGAATGAAAACCTAATATTTAGTAGTGGCCCCGAAATCATTGACGATGTAGGGCCCTCCCTTCCATCCCCTTCCCATTCGTTTGATGTCTTGAGTTTAGTCATAATATGTCATTGAAGGGGGACTGGCATCTCTGAGAGCAACGTCAGGGATAGAATCCACGCAAGATATGCACCGATATGGAAAGCATTAATATAACATGTATATGGAAAGCATTAATATAACATGTATATGGAAAGCATTAATATAACATGTATATGGAAAGCATTAATATAACATGTATATGGAAAGCATTAATATAACATGTATATGGAAAGCATTAATATAACATGTATATGGAAAGCATTAATATAACATGTATATGGAAAGCATTAATATAACATGTATATGGAAAGCATTAATATAACATGTATATGGAAAGCATTAATATAACATGTATTTAAGTTATTTTTTATTTTTTATTTTTTACGAAGTTTTTTTTCGTAGTGAGTACCTAATCATAAGACGATTCCATAAGAGAATTAGCGTTACACTTATGACGTAGGACTCTTTCTCCCCGCGGCGGTAGTTTCAAACTGGCAGACCGCGGGCGCTTGAAAATGGACTATTATACTAATAGGCATATCGTCAATGATTTCGGGGCCACTACTAAATTATAGGTTTGATTCCCGAAGGGAAGTAGAGAAAACCTAATATTTAGTAGGGCCCCGTAATCATTGACGACTTCGCCTATTAATAATAATAGTCTCCATTCAACATCCTGCGCCAGCATTTGAATAGCCCGCGCGGAAGTATCATGGAGTACTCGTCATAAGTGCACGCTTAATTCCCTTATGGGATCGTCATTTTGATCGGGTATCCTACAGAAAAAACTCTGTAAAATATAAAAAATATAAAATAATTTAATATCTGTTATCATATGACTTGCCATATGGGTGGATTTCTCATGTTTTGCTTCCCCAACACCAGGCCCTCTAGCGGCCATCTTCGACCTTCACTGATATACCAAGAATAAACTATGGAAATCAACGAATGGGAAGTGGGATGGCCGGGAGGGACAGTGTCGTCAATGATTACGGGGGCCTACTAAATATTAGGTTTTCTCTACTTCCCTTCGGGAATCAAACCTATAATTTAATAGGGCCCCTTCATCATTGACGACTTCGCCTGATTAGCAAGACTGGAGGCGGGACATTCGTAAAATATCCTAACCTTAGGGAAGAAGAATCCAAATAAAAAAAATTAAGTTTAATTGTATGCAATACAACATGTATAAAAAAGTATAAAAGATTTGCAAGCAGTGCGTGACATTAAGAAACTGCTTGCTCATGGTCAGATCTTTACATTAGATCGTATGCATGATAAAGTGGTTCACGCTTGTGTTCCCTAGAACTAGAACTCTGCAGCAGTTATTCGTTCCCTTCTTAAAATTATTTGTCTATCTATCTATCTATCTATATGCTCAGGCCCAATCCCCATTTTGGGGGTAGCCGACTCAAGACAGAGCAAGAACAGGGAAAACACAAAAACAACATAAAACAAAAAATAAACACAGATAAAAAACACAAACTCACACACATCCAGGTCACCCAGGAGAAGACACAGAGACCAGGGTTACCAAGGTCGCTCCAGCACTCCCCCGGCCCCTGACCACCCGGAGAGGTTCCGATCTCGGCAGGCAGACATGCAGCGGAGCCAAAGCCACAAGCCCTCCCACCACACTTCCAGGCACACCCTTCATATTAATCGTCCCCCCGGGCCAGGCGCCTGATGGACTATTATCTAGTCGAACTTGCGCCCGACCCCTTACTCCAAATGACCATGTGTTCACTCAACTATTCACAAGCATTCTCCATTCACTCCTGTCCACCACCACTTCCCCTGCCTGATCTATAGTCATTCCTCTATCATCCAAAGCCTTTCTTACACAGTCTCTCCATCTCAATGGGGGTCGTAGAATTAACATAAAAAATAATACTGGACTGTAGAACCCGTCCTATCACAGCTCGTGATTCATCACAATCTTCAGGGGCACAGAGGGGATATGGACTATTCCCCCCCCCCCTTTTAACAACAAAACTTATACATAATAGAACATTACCTACTGTACCCGTTGACGTAAAGCTACACAGGTACGCTTTGGTTTATCTAGAGCTACAGACAGGTAGCGTGTTAGGAACGTATGATTGGAAGCCCATAATTGAGTATTAGCAATGTCTTCTACTGAAAAATTTTGCATAAATCTGAGAGAGACTGCCAATTTCCTGATATCGTGAGCCCTGCCGATCACGCCGGGATTGCTTTCCCTAATAACGTCCACAAGCAAGGAAGCTAACTTCCGTTTCGTAACACGCTTACCTGCCTGGTTTACCCATAAAGCACCTGGTTGGCGAGGCTGCGCAGCCCTCATATACTTTGTGAGTGCTTGCACAGGACATAAGAGGTGATGAGTGAGGCCTCTCTTTAAAGCCGGGACGGAAAATTCAGAAAATACATGGTCAGAATGTTCGTTCTTAGCAATAAATGTGGGAGACGGCGCGATTTGAACATGATCGTGCAGTCTCCCAAACCTAAGGCAATTAGGTTCGTTGCTCATCGCCGCCAGCTCAGACACCCGGTTTCCGGTGGCAAGAGCCATGAGGAAAACAGCCTTTTTCAACAGTGAGTCAAAATCCGGCGCATTATTATATTTGCGCGATTGAAGTACCGATAAGGCTTTATCAAGTGACCAGATGGGCATGAGCTGACGGGGTGGTGGACGTAGCTTGAAACACGCCCTCATAAAACCTTTCTCCTCCGCCTGCGGTATGGAAAGGCCAGTGAGATCAAAAAAGGGGGTTCTAATGGCAGACACATTTTTTTTTAATGTGTTAACTGAAAAACGTTTCTGCTCGAATAGATAGTCTAAATATTTGAAAATTAAAGCTCCCGAGGCAGTCGTTTGCCCTGACTCTACAATCCAGGTTATTGTGAAGGTTTTCCAATGGGATTGATATTGTCTCCTGGTAGACAGAGTGTACTGATTCATCAATTTATTAGTGACACTTTCCCCAAATTGAGCTAACCATTTGGCAGAGTAAATGTCCATAAGGCAAAACTGAGCGAGGTCCGAAGGTTGCCAATCGTTTCCAAGTGGAAAGCGGAGACCAGGAGGGACACCGGGGTCCTGCACCACTGTTGCAATTGGTGGTACCATACCTGGGCTGGCCATAGCGGCGCGATCATCGCGACTCGGCCCCGGTAACCCCTCAGCTTGTGAATTACTTTGCACATTAGCACAGAATCTGGTGGAAGAAACAGATAGATTGAGGTCCACCTGTTCCATTCTACCAACAATGCATCGGGTCCCCCCACCGGGGTTACCCCCTGACGAGTGAGGAAGAGTCTGTGGTTCTCTGTGGATGCAAACAAGTCCACTTTTGGACGGGACGTCTTAGCAATCATCTTGTCGAAGATAGCCTGTTTGATTGTCCATTCTACTAGAGTGCTCCGCCGGCGAGAGAGAGCGTCTGCCCAGACGTTCGCCACGCCGGGGAGATAAGTTGCATGCAGTAAAATGCCTAGCGATTCGGCTAGGGCAAAAATCTGTTCGGAAACCTTCAACAACTCTCGTGACCTCACTGAGCCCTGTTTCTGAATACAATAAACTGCAGTTTGGTTGTCCATTCGGAACACTATTTATTTGTGTTGCAAAGTCATGCCGTGGGTTTGGAGAAAAAAGAGAGGGACTAAAAGCTCTTGCTTGTTGATATGTGACTGACTGTCGTCTGACCAGGTGCCTTGACCTTTATGGCCTAGGTTGGACTAATAGCCCCACCCTAGTGCCCACGAGGCGTCTGTGTCTACCCATACCATAGGAGGGGGAGAAACCCATGTCGTGATAGAGTAGAGGACTTCTTGCTTGGCCCAGACCGAGAGTAAGCTGTGGATTAATGGAGGAATTGGCCATAGTTCCTTCTCCGGCGAGAGAGGGAAAACTTTGTTGCCTTCCAGGATTAATCGCTTGACTTTCAACCGGCCCAACTTTACAGTTAACCTGACAAGCGCGAAATAGACCTAGGGGCTAGGGTAGTTATTTGTGCATTTCTAGCCTTGGATTCTGACAGAATTCGTTATATTTACAATATAGAGCATTATTTGTTTTCGGTATACTTTTATTTTACATATATGATGTATATATGAACCTTCAAGAGTGCTAAAATAAGTGGGAAAAGCATTTGGGTGGTGAAAAACGAAGATATTGGCCACCCGGTCATAATCTCAGGCGAGAGAGAGCCACAGGCAACCCTCCTCTCTCGCTGTCTGTGAGGTAACTGAGACGAGCGGGGCGGTGTGGGCCGGTATCTGGGTGTTGCATAACGATCTTTTCTGCAACCCACTTGTGCTACATTATCGCGGGAGAGAAAAATAACCGATAAATGATGATAATAAGAGGAAAAATAGGTGATAATTGAGGAGGGGAGGGAGGGGGGAATAAGGTGGGGAAGGAGGGGAGGGGGGTGGGTGAGATTTACATGGATGAGTACTGGAGGGGAATTATCTCACCTAGAGACAAATTCCTTTGTTTTGATAGGCCCTTTTTTTTATGGATGGCTTTTTTTATGGTCTTGCTTCCGTGAGGCCTATCGCGTTCCCTATAGGAAGCCTTCCATGAGGCCTATCGCGCTTGCCGGGTTAACTGTATCCAGTTGAGAGAGCCGATCAGGGAATCCCACGTTTTCCTGGTCGTATCCAGACTGTGGAGAAAACGGAACAGTTTCTTGCGAAATCTGTTCCGGTTGTCCACACTCTGAGTAAGAGTCAAATTGGCGGTGTCCCAGACCAGCCCTATCCACTGAATAGTCCTTGTGGGGACAAGGTGAGACTTCGCCAAGTTCACCTTGAACCCAAGGGTTTGTACATAAGCTAACACTTGGTCTACATGATTTTGACATCATTCCAAAGAGTTTGCCTCTACTAGCCAGTCGTCCAGATACCAAAACACCTTTATGCCTTGTACTAACAGGGGTAAAAGAGCTTGCCGGACAAGTTTTGTGAACACTCTCGGTGCCAGGTTCAAACCGAAAGGCATCCTTTGAAAGACATAAGTCTCTTGCCTTACCATCAGAGCGAGGCATTTTTGGAGCCGCTTGTTTATAGGGACATGCCAATAGGCATCTTTGAGATCGATCGAGCACATCCAACCCTGCGGCGGAAGTGCGAGTCTGAGTTGCTGAACAGTCAACATCCTGAAGGGTGAATTCTCTATAAAGGTGTTCAGGTGCGAGAGATCTAGAGCTGGTCGCATCTGCACACTGTCCCTTTTTGGCACTAAGAAGAGTCTTGATGTGAATACTGGATGATTGGCATTGACCGGGATAAGGACCTGTTTGGTAATAATTTCCTGAAGTAGGGCCTCCTCCTCCTGAGACACATTGGTGTATTCCTGCGGCTGACGTAGTCGAGGCCACCGGCGCCACCGCCAGGTGATTCCTTTGCTCACTACCTTCCTGGGCCAGGTTTTCTTGGGCCAGGCCGAGCGGAATGAACGGAACGAACTCAGGTGCAACCGGGGCCCGTCCTTCAAGGCAACTCTCAAATCCTGTGTCCTTAAGCACGGCACCGGGATGCTGAGAGTATGAGTGGCTAGTTTTTTGGAGGGGGAGGTGGGTTGGCATCTGACGCTTGGCTAGTTTTGGCTGATGAATAGCCCTGATTACCCTTCTGAGGGGCCTTACCTTTACACCCAGAGTGTTTACCTTGTTTGGGCTTGTGCAGATTACCTCCCTGCTGAGGAGGGGGTCTGGGATCTCTTGGTGATTGTTTAGCTTGTGGCTGGTATGGCTTGTTACCGCCCTTTGATTTATGAAAAGGCTTCTTAGCAGGGTCCTTAATAGCTTGGGAAGTAACCTGCTTCCAACCGTTAACCATATTAAACACTAAACTCCAGGTTTCTGAGTTAAGTAGGGTGGCAGTAAGGACCGGCGAGAGAGTTACCCGGCGACCTATGTCCGCCGGCAACTTCCTAACCAGATGGACTCTCAGATCTTGGCGGGCTCGAACCGCTTCCATGATCGCAATTTTGATGTCTCCTAAAGACTGAATTGAATTTTGTAGCAAGAGTCTCCTAGACAATTCAGTAGCTTTCCTAATTTGGGGGTCAGCTATGGCTGAAATAGTACGTGAAAGGGAGGCGGCGATCCGGTGACACACCAAGTACTAAGAGAACATCCGGTAGGCCTTATTTCTTAACTTAAAGTCCCTATCAAGGTGAGCAGCCGGGGGAGGAGAGAAGGTTTCATCAAGGGAGTGCAAGGAAACTTTGGACGCCGCAAGAAAGGTAAGTAAATCTGAGGACACTCCTTCTGCTTTGGCTACTGGCAAAGAAAAGTAAGCATGATTTTCTTGGGGAATCTGATGTGAAGACTTAGAAGTAATTGTAGCAGCAAAAACCTGAGCTTCTATCTCCCAATCTACCCAGGGGCCTAATCCCACCTGCCCCATCTGCAGGACCGGTGTATGCGTCTGGTCTGGGACCGAAGTTGTAGCCAATTCCGGCGTGAGAGCATTCAAATCTTTGACATCGTTGATGCCATCAGCTTTTGACCAATCCGCAAACAGTCGTGCAGATGCGGCGGGAGGGATTGCCGGGGCAGCCGTATACACAAAATAATTTGGGGTGTACGAACTTGGTACAGCCTTAATTAACACATCCAACACTTTCCCTGCCTCGTCTTTTGCCCTAAATTTGCGGCTCTTGTTGATTTCAATAAACCACCCGCCGGGTACTGGTAGTTCCCCTGACACGGAAGGTTGAGCTAGTTGAGGGTTTTCTGGTATCACAAGGACCCAAGAACAATCAGGGCCATAGAGGAGGGGCATGGGGCCCTTCTTCAGAGGTGCCCTATCTAAAGGAGGGGGAGGGATGTCTGCAATAACCCTTAAGGTGGACGTAGCTAGCGTCGCCGGCACTGTAGTGCCTGGTGACGCGGCCACCACCGGGGTTGGACAAGAAGGAAGGAAACCTGGAGGATCTAGGGGCCTGACAAGAGAAGTACTAGGGGACACAGTTGGATTAGAAACGGGGGGGTCCGAAGAGGCAGGGAGTTGATAATGTTGCATCACCTTATGCAATAAATCACTTATCTGATCCGAAGTAACACACTTACTGTGGGAGTCCCTGGATGAGTGGGAACTTGCCTCAGAATCTTCTCCTGTGAGTGACTGGGGAGCCGGGGATAACATAACTTCCTCCGGCTCTCCACTCAGCTCAGGATTATCCTGTTGTATCTCTATTTCATGATCCGCCGGGGGCCACATTAAATCTGGAACCGATGATGGCAACATGTCAATGCCGCCTTTCTCAGTCCTTTCATGATTGACGTTAAAAAGAGGTTGAGAAGGTTCAGACTGACACCAATAACCCCCTGCCACAAAGGGCTGGGAGTCTGGAATCACTTGAGAGTTTAGTTGTGACCCCGACGGATATCCCCTGTACTGGTCGGCCAGAACTCTACTTGGGCCTGTCGATCTAACACTATGGGGAACATAATTCAATTTAGGTATGGCAAAGGTAACATTGGGCGGCACACTCAATGATTGTTCATGACTAGGTATGGATTCCAGTATATCTGACCCTATTTACGAGTCCCCAGAATCACGTTGAGGCGTGCCAGAGGGAGGGGTAGGGGGCGGCAGCTGAGGGGTGTCCCGCCAGCTGCCGCTGCTTGCCTGACTCATTGTTTCCTCAGAGTCCTCTCTCCGGCGTTTGGTAGACCGGGAAGGCTCCGTGGAAGAGTGTCTAGAGTGTTTGCGGGGGACCTAGATCTTGACCTCGACTTCCGCCTCGGAGAGGGTGATCGCCTCCTCTTGGTACGGTCGGAGGGTGGAACCTCGGTTACCTCACTCTCACTGCTACTACTCGCTACCTCTTTGCTGAGGGCTTTCGACTTGACCTTGGGTCTGACAGGTTTAGAGGAACCGGGTTTGACAAGGGGTGACTTAATAATGAGATTTTCCCACAGGACTTCATCATCACAGTGAAGTGCCTTATGGGCCGTGTCCTTGGCATAAGAATTAATTGAGGCCTTAATCTCTTGTAACGCCACGAGACACGATAAGTCTTTATTGGTAACTAAGGCGGTTTTCAACTCAGAGCAAATTGAACAGCGTGAAGATAACCACAAGCCTCTAGAACGATCTAAACACTTGACGCACTTAATGCATAGTTTGTGAGCAAATATAGGAAACAGGGAGCAGGTAGGAGTAATGCATAGTTCAAACCTCGGCATGGTGCCAATAATAGGAGGCCCCCCCCCCCCCCCCCCGCCGGGATCAGCCGTCCAACTCCGCCGGAGAAGCAGTCTCGGGAGCCTGGAAATTTTTCCAGGAATCAATGCTTATAAGGATAACCTGGGAGGTGTTATACATCCTAACTCGAATCCGCCGGACAATAAGCTATTTATTAGTGGCCCCTCCATCATTGACGAACATGCCTATTACATAAGGCATCCTCTTCAAACACTAATCCGCCGTAGTTTGAATCTACCGCGCAGAGCATTTAAAATCTGAGGAGCCTTCATCATGAGCGCACGCGACCTCACTCATGGCTTCAGTCATTATGAATTGGGTTCTCACTACGAAAAAACTTCGTAAAAAATAAAAACAAAAAGAAAATAAGAATAACTATCCAATAAGCTTTCCATCATATCGTGGATGTACTTGTGTGGATCTTTGACCAGACGCTGATTCAGGCGTCATTCTTCCTTCTCTGCTCTGCGCTCAGCCTGCCCGGACGTGTCTCCCCACGCTCCGCTGGTTCCGCATTTGCTGCGTCCCTAGTGAGTTTTTTCTCATTTGTTTACTCCGGGATGTATCGAGTAAGGTTAGGATATGCGTAGCAGGAGTGTCCTGGGCTGGTTGCCCGCAGTGCAGTGTATTTTGGGTCGTGTGTTTGGGGCATCTATTTAGGATGTACCCTCGTGGTCCTGTTGTGGACATGTTAACTTTTTCACAGTTGAGTTAGCTTGTGATGCAGGCGGCTTTCATTACGCGTTATTTTTGCTGCCTTTTATCTTTCTGATGAAGTAGCGTTGCTTTGCTGACGTTCCCAGCGTATTTTTCTTCACTTAGTGAAGTTTTTTCTGGGTCCCGAGTCAGTCTTCCCTTTGTCGGAAGTATTTGCTACAGTGGTGTGTTGGCGGTGGTTCCTGTTGTAATATTTCCAGTGCTTTTGTTTATATTTCAACTTTTCTTGTGCCGTCTGCTTAGGCCTAGCCAGCCGCTCGTAGCTTTGCCACATGTACAAGTGTTATTGATTTATTTTATAAATATGTCCTACTGTGTCATGTGTATCCTGGTTTAGTTGTGTATTGGCTAATTCCACGGACTATGTATGTTTCCTGGATTAGTTGTGTATTGGCTAATTCCACGGATTATATTTGTGGACCCTAGGTTAGTTGTGCTTTGGCTATCTCTCGGGTCCTATGTGCGTTCAGATGGTTTCTGATCGGAGTGGGTTACTTTCCGGCGGGTTTTTCTCGGTTACACCATGAAAACCCCGGCCGAGAGCCGTGTTTGGCCACGCGTGGTTTCAAAACAGGCTTGTGTCCCCGGCGAGTAGGTGTCTGTGGCTCTCCAGGACTGCGTCTCTGTGATGGTGCCTGTTTCAGGCTCCCTATGATTCCCGGCGGAATGGCTGTACCCATCTAACATTGTTCATGCGGACATTATGTTATGTAGTTTTTCTACCCGGTTTTACAAACCAAAGGAAAAACCCTAGCTGTTGTTGTGGGCTTTCCTCCCCGGCGATCTTTTACAAAGAAGTGGGGATAGGAACTTATGGGGTTAACGTTTAAGACATCAGATCTCACCCGGCGGGTGCACCTTGGTAGGGTGGGATGAACGAATTGGTAATTCAGTTTAGTTAACCGGTCCATTTTAGTGATACTATATGTATCGCCGCCCTCCTACATACGGCGATCGAAGGCTCAATTAGGGTTAACATCTTTTTTCATAAGTTTTTCACACCCGGCGGGTGCTCCTGGGAGGAGGAAATACGGAATTTACAATTCAAGTTAGTTAACCAATTAACTGAGAGATACGTTTATGTATCGCCACCTTCAACATACGGCGATCTATGTGACAATTCGTTAGAAGTCAGATCTCGTATCAGCCTGCCCTGTGTTAATCTGCTAGATAATTCAGGGGCCGGCGTCTTTGTGGGGGGTTGTTTTTCAAAATTGAATCTTGAAACAGTCACCACCAGAAAGACTGTTTATAAACGCCATACTGGTCTTTTATATTATGTCAGAGGGTATTCTTAACTTTCTTAAGACATGTCTAGATATTCGGAAATCTTTATAGAACCCTGCCGCGTAACGAGCTGTGATCATTGTGACATTACGTCTCGTTATCCGGTGGGTTATGAACACTTGTATGCGATCATTTCGGGTTAACCTTATGAGCATTAATTCCTGGAAATTTTCTTTTTTTCCAGGGCTGGGCTCCGGCGGACCAATACAGAACCTGCAGTAGTTTCCCACCAGTCTCTGTCATGGCTACCTTTGCCCCAGTTTTTGCTTTATGCATTACTCCAACCTGTGCCGGTATCCCTCTTTTTGCGCACACTCTTTGCATCAAGTGTATTAAATGTCTAGACCGTTCAAGGGGTCTGTGGGTGATGCGCAACTGTTCCTTTTGCTCCCAACTAAGTGTCAAAGTCCTCCAAAATAATGAAAAGACCGCAGCGGTCGCCTTACGAGAAGTTTGGCAACAAATGTCAGCGTATACTACGATTGTGGCTCATAAGTCACTTCAATGTGACAACGTCCCTCTTTGGGATAGGCTTCTTCTTGAGCACCCTCCCCCTAAACGTTCCTCTCGAGTAACTAGTCGTAAGCCGGCGGAGACTGGACAGGGTTCTGTGTCATCTCCTGCCCCTGCTACTTCGAAACGTCCAAAAGAGCCTACACCCCCGGCGGCAGCCTCCTCGTCTCGGGAGAGATCTCGGTCTAGGTCACCTCTCAGACACCAGCCACCCAGTCTTGCCTCTTCACCATCAAGTAAGAAGAGTAAGACAGAAAGTTCCACCAGTGGTCACGGCGATAAATCCTCCAAATCGAAGAGTAGTTCACGGTCACACCGCAGCCATAAATCTTCGAAAAAGGATTCCCATGATAGAAAGGCCTCCCGACATTCGCCAGTTTCTAGTACTTCTCGTCATACCTCTACCCCAGACAGAGTTTGTGTTCGGTCTCAAGGGTCCAGTGTAGTGCCTGTACCTAAAGATGATTTACCCATTAACATTTTAACCCTGGATTTGGAGAGTTCAGGGAGCTCAGTGGTTGAGAGTGTTTCGGACTCCCAAGGGAGTGTAGGCCAAGGCCTAGGTGTTTGGCGATATTCTCGACCGGGGCCTGACCACCCACTTCCGGCTCAAACTATTCACACAGTGGCTGACGTCCACCGGGACGCGGCGATCCCATCCTCTATTCCTGACTTATCTTGGCAACAAGATGGTACCCCAGCTTCGGCGGGATCTTCTCAGGAGGAACAGGATGATAAAGACGAGGTTTCGATTATATCGGATATGGAAGGGCAAGAGTCAGGTTCAGGCTTAGACGCCGCACAAGATCTTAATGATTCACCAGTGAGTACATCATCAAATCAATTTGTCACTGCACAGTAAATTGATGGGCTACTAGTTAATGCTTTATCTAAATTTTTTGGCCAACAGCAGGAAACTCCCACAGTGGACTTGGGAGCTCCCACGACAAGCTCTACGGTACGGCCTCTGATGACTTCTATTGCTTTGACTCAGATCCCTCACCCTCCCTCTATGTCACCATCGGTGGTTACTAGGCCTGCTACGGCGGCATTGACCACTTCGAATGTAAGGGTTATATCGGATGTCAATCCGCCCCCTCTAGACAGAGCGCCTCTCAGAAAGGTAGCTATGCCCTTGCTTTACGGACCAGACGAGTCATGGGTCCTTTTGACCCCCACTAAACCAGAGCTCGCCCAACCTACCTTGTCAGGGGAACTCCCAGTGCCGCGTGAGTGGGTCATCCAGGGCAATAGATCTAAGAAATTAAGGGCCTTGGATACTTTGGGGAATGTACTAGATGTCAACATCAAGGCTATACCTAGTTATTATCACCAGGACTATTTTGTTTATACTGCTAAGCCTGCTTTACCCTCTGCCTCAGCTTCAAAATTGTTTTCTGACTGGTCTAAGCATGATGGGTTTAATGACATTAAGACACTGTCAGCTCTCACTCCAGAACTCAATTTGCAAACCGTCACAGACGCAGCAGCTAATCCAGTCTTGAAGGTGGGGCAGTTGGGTCCAGGACCTTGGGTGGAATGGGAGACAGAGGCTCAAAACTTTGCGACCACATTTACTTCCAAAACTTCCCACCAGATCCCTCAAGATACTCATTCTTGGTTCTCCATGCCAGTGTGTTCTGCCGGCGGAGTCCCTTCAGCTTTGTTTGCTTTCTTAGCTGCCCCTAAAATTAATCTTTGTGAGCTAAAAGACCCTTTCACTACCCCTACCCCAACTCACCTAGACCGAGAATTTAGGCTACGGGGGAAAGCTTTTCGCCTGTTCTCTCAATACATAGTGTCTCAACAGGTAGCAAAGTCATTGCTCCGGTCCACTCAGGCAATCGCAGACACGGATGCCAGACGATCGGTTGAATTGTCCCGGCGACTTCTTCAGTCGTCAATCCAATCATTAGGTGACATACGCACCGCCTTGCTTGAGGCGGTACGAACGAGACAAGATCTCAGAATGTCCTTAGTCCGAAAACTGCCTGATCGCATTGCGAATCAGGTGGTCATGTCACCAGTGCTCACTCCCTCTTTAATGTCCCCTGAAGTGTGGCGAACGGTTTTTAATATGGCTCAGGCCTTTAAACACAGTCCCACCCCTTCTAAGAAACCTGCCTTTAACTTCCCCAAACCCAGGCCAGTCGCTAAGGCTCAGCCGGGGGGATCTAAGCCCTTTCTTCCACCTAAGTCCTCCTCCCCTCAAGGTCAGTACAGGCATAGACAGGGTAGGTTTTCAGGTCAGAGAGGACGCGGCTATAATAAGCCAGGTCAGGGCCCGTCTTCTGCCAACGCCAGCCAGCCGGCGAAGCGTCCACCACCACCAACTCCACCACCATCAAAAAACTAAAGTCTCTCTCACTCCCGGTGCCAGTCTTAAGGCCGGTGGATCCGAGGGTAGTACAGCCGGCGAATCCTTGTCTGCTAACTGGGTCGTTCCGAACGTGTCACCAAGCATGGCCGTTAAACACTTGGGCACGGATGGTGGCACGCAAAGGCATCACTTGGCAGTGGCTCCGGCGACCTCGCTTACGTCAGCCGACAACGGCGAATTTTGTTTCTTTAGAGGTGGAGTCGCTGGTCCAGGAAATGATTGCCAAGAATGTCATCATCCCGGTCCCCCCAAATTACCCTGTATTCACGTCCAAGCTATTTTTGGTTCCCAAAAGGGACAGTGTTCAGATGAGACCGGTCGTAGACCTGTCTTATCTGAACCTTCACATTCACAACGAGTCATTCCGAATGTTAACGGTACACCAAATCAGGCTAACACTTCCGCCGGGAGGTTGGATGTGTTCCCTAGACCTGACAGACGCTTATTGGCACGTATCGGTAAACAAAAGATTTCAAAGGTTTCTGGCCTTACGGATCAGGCACCAAAATTTTGTTTTTCAGAGGATGCCATTCGGTTTGGACCTGGCACCTCGATTATTCATGAAATTAGTCCGGCAAGCCCTGATGCCGTTGTTAAAGCAAGGAATCAGAGTTTTGTGGTACCTAGACGACTGGCTGGTGGTGGCAGAGACAGAGCAATTATGCATCAAACATGTCAACATCATGTCAATCATGTCAAAACTCTAGGGTTCAAGGTAAATCTGGTAAAGTCAAACCTTGTTCCCTCACGAGTAATTCAGTGGATAGGGCTGGTTTGGGACACAGCTGCTCTCACTCTGAGTCAGAGTGTGGACAATCGCAACAGGTTTCGCAGGAAACTGTTCATGTTTCTTCACAGTCTGACTACGACACGGAGGATCTGGGAGTCTCTGGTCGGCTCTCTCAACTGGATTCAACTAACTGTAATGTTGGGCCGGTTGAAAGTAAAACGTTTAATATTGGAGGGCAACAAATATTTCCCACTCTTACCGGCGGGAAAATTATGGCCCATCCCAAAATTAATCCACACCTTACTAGCAGTCTGGGCGAAGAGGGAAATGTTGCACTCAGTAATGTCATGGACCTCTCCTCCGCCAACGGTATGGGTAGACACGGATTCGTCAGGCACAATAGGTTGGGGATTTCAGTCATACCAGGGGCACCAGGGTCAGGGGCTTTGGTCCCACTTAGAAATCTCCCACATCAATGTCAAAGAATTACTAGTCCCCTTGTATTTCCTTCAGGCTCACGGCTCTACTTTACGGGGCAAGTCGGTGGCCTTCAGAATGGACAATCTGAATGCAGTTCACTGTATTCAGAAACAGGGGTCAATGAGATCAAGGAAGTTTCTAAACGTGTCGGAAGAGATTTTTACTCTAGCCAACAGGCTAGACATTTATCTTCACGCATCTTATCTCCCAGGCGTAGCAAATGTCTGGGCAGACGCTCTGTCCCGGAGACAGAGCACGACAGTAGAATGGGAGCTCAAGCAACCCATTTTCAACCGAATGATTGCAGAGCTCTACCATCCACAAGTGGATCTGTTTGCGTCCGAGGAGACTCACAAACTCCCTCTATAGCTCACCCGCCGGACGAAAACGCCGGACCAGACGCCCTAGTGACAGACTGGAACAGATGGAGATCCATCTATCTGTTTCTGCCGCCAGACGCGTCACTAATGTGCCACGTAGTGAACAAACTATGACATTATCGAGGCTTAGTCTCGCTAATCGCGCCCCTGTGGCCGGCGCAGTTATGGTACCAGCAATTGAAGACGTGGTGCTCGCACCCGGTATCGCTCCCAGTCGAGTATTTCCACTTAGACACGATTGGCAACCTAGCGACCTCGCTGACTTTTGCATTATGGACATTCAAGAGGCCAAGTGGCTAGCACCATATGGTAGAGATGTGACCAATAAATTAATCAATCAATATACTCAGTCTACGAAGCGACAGTATCAATCACATTGGCAAGCCTTTACTTCTTGGATCATTAAAACAGAACAGACTGTGCCCTCAGTGGCATTAGTTTTTAATTATTTGAATTATCTGTTTGAGCATAAACGTTTATCCGTGGTAACGTTAAAAAATCACTTAACTGCGATTAGACCTTTTTCGACCTTACAGGTCTCTCCATACCGGTTGCGGAGGAAACAGGTTTTATGAGAGCATGTTTTAAACTCCGCCCACCTCCCCGTCAGCTCATGCCTACTTGGTCTCTGGACAAGGCATTGTCTTTACTTCACTCTCGTCTGTACCAAAATACTGCAGATTTTGCATTACTCTTAAAAAAGGTGGTATTCCTTTTGGCTTTGGCCACCGGGAACAGAGTGTCTGAGCTGGCGGCGATGAGCAACACACCTAATTGCCTTAGGTTTGGTAGACTTAATGAATGTATTCACATTGCACCTTCCCTGGGATTTGTAGCCAAGAATGAGCACAGTGCACACGTGTTTTCTGAGTTCACTGTGCCGGCGTTAAAAAGGGGAAAGGTGCACCATAATCTATGTCCAGTGCAAGCTCTAACCAAATATTTGAGAGTAGCTCCTCTAAACCCCCAAGGTGCTTTGTGGGTAGCGAGTATGGGTAAACGCTTACTGAAACGGAGATTAGCTTCTCTTCTGGTCGAAGTCATTAAAGAAAGTAATCCCGGCGTTGTGGGTAGGGCCCACGATTTACGCAAATGGGCAGCCTCTTTACTTTCCTGAAGAACTTTTCAGTAGAAGATATTTCGTCCACACAGTTGTGAGCGTCTAATCATGTGTTTTTGACTAGATACTTGTCAGTTGCTCTAGACAAACCTTCCTTATCATGTATAGCTTTAACACCTTACGAGCGGCCTATGCGGTTTATTTATATGTACCGCACAGCGGGGGGTTTTTAGCCAAAATAGGGCTGTTTACGTGATCATTTTCATGCCTAAATAAGACCCAGAACGTAAAACAAGTACCTATCCCTGAAAGGGCATAAACAGAGCTTTCGAATGACACCATAACGATCCTTTTATGATGGCTAGTTTTCTTGCAATAACCGTGCAACGCGAGTGCAAAAAGCATGTAATTCGGTACTTTCCCCATATAATTCAGTATGTAGCGAGTGAGAGAGGGAGGAGGGAGCTGAGATTCGTGTCAGTAGGTTCGCCGCGGTGGTCTGGAGCAGTCATACGCTCGCTAGTCTCCTGCCACCACTTGTCTCTCTCTCTCAGCAACATTATGTGCTGAAATTGCCACTCGACCTATGTCGAGCGCTGCCACATAGTCCAGCTTTATTTAACTCGACTTATGTGGTGAGCCGCTAATTAAGGGTTAAGGCAGAGGGTCTAGGTGGCCCTTCAGTCACTTTTGTTTACTTTCAAGGAAAAAGGGGGGGGGGGGTGCAGTCAGTGTAACATAGGACACCCTAGACCACGCCGGAATGTAAGAGCTGTGATACAAATTATGGATAATGTGATATGAAAATTTCTCTGTTCTATTCAGGGCGAGAAATTGTGCTAGTACAATGTTAGTACAAACAACAGGGTTGTTATAGTAGTTTTAGCTGTGAAAGCAATTTAGTATTAAACAGTGGAGATCTTTTGCAAAATATTTCCACGAATATTATGGGGTTTATTATGTGCACATGTAAACTTATAACTTGTTATTTTTGTCACCACTCGTTGAGTGGGGTGCCTTTGTAACTACAGATCTGTTCACAGAATCTCCAGAGTTACCCTTTTTTGTCAAGCAGGCTTCTTTGAAGCACGCACCTGCTTGAACCCCTTTTTTGTATATATATGGACTGCGCCATGTTTAAATATATTTTCAAAGTAAGAATACTATGTGGTTGTTTGATTATCTGGTTTTCTAGAGTTATGATATGATTACGAATGTCCCCCTCCAGTCTTAGAAATCAGGCATGTTCGTCAATGATGGAGG
Source organism: Paralithodes platypus (assembly GCA_032716605.1). Classification (NCBI taxonomy): domain Eukaryota; kingdom Metazoa; phylum Arthropoda; class Malacostraca; order Decapoda; family Lithodidae; genus Paralithodes; species Paralithodes platypus. Next base: position 17,987,039 of record CM064582.1, read on the forward strand.
GGCCACTAATAAATTATAGGTTTGACTCCTGTAAGGAGATAAAGAAAACCTAATATTTAGTAGTGGCCCCGTAATCATTGACGACTGGGGCCCTCCCGACCATCCCCTTCCCATTCGTTGATGTATTAAGGATTTTGGTTTACTTGATATGTCAGTGAAGGAAGAATGACGCCTGAATCAGCGTCTGGTCAAAGATCCACACAAGTACATCCACGATATGATGGAAAGCTTATTGGATAGTTATTCTTATTTTCTTTTTGTTTTTCTTTTTTACGAAGTTTTTTCGTAGTGAGAACCCAATTCATAATGACTGAAGACATGAGTGAGGTCGCGTGCGCTCATGATGAAGGCTCCTCAGATTTTAAATGCTCTGCGCGGTAGATTCAACTACGGCGGATTAGTGTTTGAAGAGGATGCCTTATGTAATAGGCATGTTCGTCAATGATTACGGGGCCACTACTAAATATTAGGTTTTCTTTATCTCCTTACAGGAGTCAAACCTATAATAGTGCACCACTACTCTAACCTTCCGCTGGACTCGTCTAAGCTGACTTTTAACTATTTACCTGTGACAAGTGCCACAGGTCCCTTGACCGTTAGTGTCTGATCATTAATGAAAAAGTTTGCAAAGCTAATCTTATCACTCTAGTACACTCGACTGGTGGCGCCGCAGGGCGAGAAAGTCTAAACGTGTAACTGGGTCAGTCAGGGCTAGTTAACTCGGCGGGCCGAGTTTGCAGCCCCCTTAGGAATGCAGTTCCGCCGGGAGAGTGTGGTTCAGCCAAACCATGCCGGGATCTTTTGAATGTTCCTACCCGTTTTAGACGGATAACTTGGACCCACCGCTCGGGGCCGCCAGAACAGACAAAAACTACAGGAAAATGGAGTTGGCACAGCTCCACTGACCTAAGTCCCATACATAACACATTATAAAGAATAAATATAGGGACGTCTCCCCTACCCCTAAAACATGCTAGCATGCATGAAAGAAAAAAAAACACTTGGGACATACAGAGGCATAAAATCAAATACAGAAAATTTTGCATCCTAAATTACCTGAAGCCTACACCGGAGACCCCTACTAAGGCTGACCACGAGGTACGAAGAACATCCCGGCAGACTACGCTCCGAAGACCCGGCAACAGCACACAGATGAGGGAGGCCCACTCAAGGGGCCCAAAGCAAAACCCGAACTCGGGAAGGTGGAGCACCACATGCAGACACCCTTAAACCAGAGCATTTGCTGATATATGAATAATATGACATGTACTTTCCTCAATATTGACAGTCTGTATCATGCCTTGAAGAGTGGTAGCCACCTAGCTAAGTAATCACAAAAGCTAAAGGCGTATCACAACAAAAACACACACGGTACGATGATCCTGGACCCGTAGACGCCTGTTACAAAAGTACCCTATTTTTACACACACTTCCTGCGGCCATACCAATCTGGCAGCCGTGCTAGCTAATCTAAACCTTGTTACTACAACACAGATGTATACAAATGAGTAAGGACTCACTAGAAGCTCTGGAACGTCGAATGAAGCAGAGCACGGCGAGAGCCTTGTTGACAGGGTGGCCGCGGAAGTTGGAACGTCAAAGATGGCCGCTAGAGGGCCTGGTGTTGGGGAAGCAAAACATGAGAAATCCACGCATATGGCAAGTCATATGATAACAGATATTAATTGTTTTTTTCTTTTTTATATTTTACAGAGTTTTTTTCTGTAGGGTACCCGATCAAAATGACGATCCCATAAGGGAATTAAGCGTGCACTTATGACGAGTACTCCATGATACTTCCGCGCAGGCTATTCAAAATGCTGGCGCAGGATGTTGAATGGAGACTATTATTATTAATAGGCGAAGTCGTCAATGATGAAGGGGCCCTATTAAATATTAGATTTTCATTCTTCCCTCCGGGACTCAAACCTATAATTTTAACACTCTCCTGCGGGCACACCAATGGGGCTGCCTCTTCTAGCTAGTCTAAGCCTATTCTAGTACAACTCGGATAAATACAAATGAGCAAAAGACTCAGTAGAGTTGAGAGAACGAAGAATAAAGCTGAGCACGGGCAGACGGTGGACGCAGGGAGAGGAAGGAAGTATGGAGACGCTTGGTTCAGCGTCTGGGCTAGAATCCACATAAGACATCCATGAGCTGGAAAGCCTTAATACTGTATAACAAAATTTAAGTTAATTTTTATTTTTTATTTTTCACAAAGTTTTTTCGTAGTGAGTACCCAATCATTAAGACAATTCCATAAGAGAATTAGCGTTACACTTATGTTACTTGTTACTTGGTGTGGAGTTTCTCAGCCGCGCTCCGTCACTAGATGTGACGCTCGTCGCAGCTGCCCTTTAAACCATCTAGCACTTGTAGTCTTGTCTCACAGTGCCATCTTCTAAGTCATAACACTCCCTGAACAAATGTGTTTTTAGTGACTTTTTAAAGGCCTTTATGTTCGCACACCTTTTCACATTAACTGGTAGATTATTATAAAGTCTCGGTGCACTCTTTTCGAAGGCCCTAAATCCAAATTCATGATTGCACCGTGGCTCATTCAATTGATGCAGCACGTTGCCATGTCTCAGCATCATATCAGTGCCAACATTGAAGTCTTCCAATAAGTCTCGCACATATTCCGGCTTTCCAAAGTTCAAAGCTTGATACACTATAACACACAGTTTGAATATGATCCTCGCTTTCACCGGCAGCCAATGCAGGTCAATTAATGCCGGCGTTATACTCGCACGGAACGGTAAACTCTTTATTAATCTTGCTGCTCTATTCATTATAAGTTGTAGTTTTCGTAGCAAGTAATTTGGTAGTCGATAATATAGAGAATTACAATAGTCTAATTTACTAATTACATGATTGTGGATCAACATTTTGGTTGTATTAATATCCAGATATTTTCTCACAAAAGCAATATTCCTCAGATGATAGGCAGAGATTCGCACTGTTTGATTAATCTGGTTTTTAAATGACAGTTCACTATCAACCAAAACTCCCAAATCCTTCACCACACTACTCACAGTCATCACACTATCATTGATATTGAGGCTTTGCACGCCCAGTCTCTCAAGGTTCACCCGTCTGCCTACTAATAGGCATTCAGTTTTATTTTCATTTAATTTCAGTTGCTTTGACTCCATCCACTTCCCAATGTCTTTTAGTAAACCACTAATCTTCTCCTCAACATTCACCACATCACTTAGTGCCAGATAGAATTGGGTGTCATCCGCAAACAGTTTGAATTTCACTCCATGTTTCATTAATATGCTAGATAGTGCAATTGTATATATACAGAATAGAATTGGTCCAAGAACACTCCCTTGAGGGACGCCCCTCTCTAGATGCTTCATCTCTGAGAAATTATTACTTATTTGCACACAATAAGTTCTGTTAGTAAGGTAACTTTGAAGGTATTCCAGCGCATTACCATCAATACCAATAGCTTTACAGTCTTCTATTAGTAAGCTATGCACCACTGTATCGAACGCGGCACTCAAGTCCAACAAAATTAAGATTCCACACTTCGCGTTGTCCATTTGCACGAGTAAATCATTAATCACAGAGCACATCGTGGTTTCCGTAGAGTAAAGTCTTCTATATGCGGACTGGTTGTCTGGGAGAGCCTTCACTAAACTCAAGTGATCCCATAACTGACCCAGAATTACATTTTCAGTAATTTTTGATAGAAATGTTAAATTGGAAACAGGCCTAAAAGAGCTCATGCATTGAGAATCAAGGCTCCCTTTAATAATAGGCTTCACAATCGCATTCTTTTCAGACGATGGAAATACATTATTTGAAATGCTACAGTTTATTATGTCAACATATATATGTCCAGAAAACTGTTAAAATTGTTACTGTGCACTATTTCACGTATCGGTATAGGATCATTACTACAATGGGTAAGTTTTGCTTTCGTAACTATGGATTTAACTGTATTCAGATCCGTCATAGTAAATTCTGTTAACTTAGTCACAGTAGGCTCAGCTACAACAACGTCTTGAGTCTCGACTACTCCAAAAGTTCCAACAATGGCATTAATTTTATCACAAAAAAGTCAGAAAAATCATTCGCCAATGTCATATCCGGAATCCCTTCTGGTAACTTATTTTTCTTCTTGTTTCCCGTCAAGTTGTCAAGTACCACATACAGCTTATTCATATCAGATCCAGCTTCTTTTGCTTTATTCATATAGTATTCACGTTTTCTAAGCACAATGAGCCTGTTTTCTATATTCCGAGCTCTTATAGTTATCTCTTGCCTCTTCGGTTCGTAGACGTCTCCATAGCCTCTCATATTTCTTCTTGGCCTTTTTTGCTCTTTGAATATCAGCATTAAACCACGGCGCACTATCAACTATTACTATTTTCTTTTCAATAATGGGGCACATATCTTCGTATTTTTCTCTAGCAATGCTGTTATACAGATTAGTGAAACATGACGTACAGTCATCTATTAATTCACCGTGAGCACAGTGTTCTCTTTTCTTAATTAGTATTTCATTCGCAACAGTCGATATTAGTAGTTGTGGCTCAAATTTTCTTTTTGACCTACACTTTATTGTCTTAGATTGTCTAGGTTTACTTACAAACGGCATGTTAAAAGTAACTAGTTTATGGACCGGCGAAATACAACACTCATCTTCAACATACAGCTCATTTATCATATCGCTTTCTCTATTCGTAAAAACCAAGTCTAATGCATGACCACCTCTTGAAGTTGCAGTATGCACTTTATTTATCAAGTGGAAAGACTCCATCAATTCTATAAAGATAGTAGCATAGTAATCATTTGGAACATCCACCCACTGATTAAAGTCACCAAAGACGAATGTATTCGTACTAACCATATCAATTGTTTCCAAATATAATCTAAAATCATCAATAAATGTACTGGCACTTAAATTTGGGGGTCTATAAACAACAATAAAAGTACATTTCCAGCCTCCAATCTCACAGCCCACCTGTATATGTTCAAAACTACCGAACCTTGCAGATTTACATATTTTCGTCTTCTTAAACGTGTTTGTAAGAAAAATTCCCACACACCACCACCTCCCTTCCCTCTTCGTGGATTGTGCAAGAAGGTATGCGTTAAAGGAGTCATTTCAAGTATTTTAGCAGTATCGTATTCACTCAGCCATGTTTCAGTTACCGCTAGTACATCATATTTTGCCTCATTAATTAAGTATCGAATTTCAAAGGTTTTATTTCCCACTGATTGAATGTTTATCAGTCCCCCCTTTATCTTTATTAAAGCACTAGATTCCATGATCAGTTAGGTCTCTCACCTTGACTATCTCACTCAAAAAGACCGGGCACCGGGTATCTGATGATGAATGATACACGTCTTGTTTCCCGTATCTCATACAATTTATGCACTTTCTCACAGTCACCTTACAATCCTTCGACCTATGTGTTCCAGCACATTTAAAACAAACAGGCACATCACTGTTTAGTTTAGCAGCACACTTATTTTCTGCATGCCCAAATCTCTGGCAATAGAAACAAGCCAATGCATGGTACCTGTCTCTTATATTATATATTCCCCATTGAAGTTGCACCTTGTCTTTATATTTGTAGAGAGCCGCACGGACTTCAGGCTCACATTTCAGGATATAATGGACTGTACCTCCAGCAGCTGGTTTATCAAAAATTATGGCAATCTTTCCTGTAATATCATCAATCGAATTCAGAAAATCATTCCTTGCAATTAATGTATCAATTATCTCACTCTTGGACTCTTCAGGACGAACATTGCAAATCATCACTTTTGGTTTTAATTTCTTCACACTCCTTGTAGTAACAGCCGTCACCTCTACCAACTTTTTAACTGCATCATTCAGCATATCCACAGTGCCAAAATTCATCACCATGTTCCCTTTAGGGGTAAACTTCGTATCGTGAATTTCAATCCCCTCTAGCGCCTGAGAAATTTCTCCTCTCTTGTCAGTTGCCTTTTCATTCTCATCCGTCGCCTTCAGAACGAGTAGATTCTTCTTTTCTTTCTTCTTTCCTCTCCCCTTCACCACATCCGACCACCCAGGCGAGTCAGAAACCGCTGACGTTTGCGCGGGGTCAGCGCTTATAGCATCAACAACATTTCCCATACCACTAGTGACTCCTTGCATCTCATCTTCACTACTTTCAATTGAGTTGAAAGTTCTTGAGTTATACCGTCTAGTCCTTGGGTCATCTTATCATTTAATTCACTCCTGATGTTTTTTAGTTTATCGCTCATTACATCAAAACCTTGGGTCATCGTTTCTTTGAATTCAATCAATTCTTTCATCATTTCTTTCTTTATGTTTTCCATTTCATTCTTAAATGAAGTTAACACTCCAAGCTTTGTCTTACATGGATCACAGACATAGTTTATGTGCGCTACGTTTTCAGTCTTTATGCCAATCAAGTGTTCACATTTGATATGGGCCCAGTTTTTGCAAGTTGAGCATCCAATCCACTTTAACTTCTCTCTCTCCCCATCAGTTTTATCGCATTTATAACACTTTACGTCAGGAGCCATCCCAATAGCAATTAAAGGTTTCGATAGAACAGTCTTTGTAACATGGGAGGCAGAGCTCAGGCGGCACACGTCTACTCTGCTCCGCGCTCCCACACACACTTCCTGAGGACTCTTTCTCCCTGCGGCGGGTTTTTCAAGCACGCTGACCGCGGGTGCTTGAAAGAGGACTATTATACTAATAGGCATATCGTCAAAGATGGAGGGGCCACTAATAAATATATAAATATATATATATATATATATATATATATATATATATATATAGATATATGTATATATATTATCTTCATTAAGTACAAGTGTAATACCTCGATTGAAGGGAGTACTAAAGTATGTTATCTGAGCCCAGCCTTAATAGTGAATTTATATTGTGGAGCCTCGCTCATGCGTCTCACTTATGTATATATCATTATCTTCTATTTGAATGCAATATTTATGTGTGTGAATACAATTATGAACCCCCTCAGTATGATGTGACACTATCGCGTGTATAAATGGTTTGGACCAAACACCGATTTGAACTCAATCGCATGTATAATCGAAACTTATGGACATTTTGTGGAAGCCTAGCAAACTTATTATACACGCGATCGCGTGTATCTTTTCAGCCACGTGTCCTTGAAAATCTAATGATTTACGTGAGGTAACTTACAACACTGTAAGGTAAAAATATTCCTAAGCGAGTAAGCTGTGAAAGCAAACAAAAATCAGTTTAATGGAGACAGCCAGGCGGGCAGCACGCTTGCGAGGGACATTTAAAGATGGCCGCCCCTGGATATATCGTCAAAGAGTGGCTTTATGTGATATAAGTGATAATGTATAGCATTGAAAATGACTGAAAAGTGCTTGGATATCGTCAATACGTATGGGTTTAAGGTATTACGTTCAACGGTCAAGGTTAAGGTAAGATACGGTCGAATTATATCGTTGTAAGGTATAGGCATATGAAAATATTGATATAAAATCAAGTTTTAGTCGTAGAGACCTGGTTCTTTGAAAATAACAATTTGTATTCATTGACGATATACGAAACTAATGTCTAAAAACTGTATGGATTGTTAAATTATATGAAAATAGATCATGAAGTGAAGTGAAAATGTTTACCAGTCGGTGACGGCAGCGATGGACAAAAAATATTCGGGAAAAATCGAAGTTTTGATCGTACATTGGTCATATAGGTACCATTAGAAAGCTAATGAAAAATCCTAAATAGCACTTGCTTACAAAATATTCATTGTCCCACATTTTATCGGTGAAAATGGGGAGGTAAAGTACGGGCGGACTGAACAGTTACCTTCACCTACGGTGAAATTCCACATATTATTATTATTATTATATATATTTTTTTTTTTATGAAATCTCATATAATAACCTTTCCGCTTGCCGTTCATAAAAAAAAAATAAAAAAAAAAAATATTATGGGTAAAAACCAACTGAGTGAATATTTTGGTGCGACAGGGATTCTATAAAAGCGAAAAACTCGCTATAGATTTATTTCTGTAAAATCCAATATTGATGATAGAATATTCTAAATACCGCCATCATGTTCAGCGGAAAAAATAGCTGTGATTTAGTACGAAAATAAAAATAAGTTATTTAGTAAGTTTGGGAAATATCTTGAAGTAAAGAGACAAAAATCACAATTTGCAGCAGAAATATTTACAAATATTATTTATACACGATAACCATTATAGATACACTGTTTTTTTGTTGATAGAAATATTGTTGTATAGACTTCCCTCTATCATGTGAAGTGTATTTAAATGCAGTTGGGGTGATATTTGTGGATGAAAAACGAGCTATTATGTTGGCCGCGCCTCACAACAATAGTGGCAATTACGGTGTTGTCTGTCCATAGATCAATAAGTTTAGCTGATCTGGCTGAGGGGGTGAATGTACGTTTTGTTATAATTATCCTCTATTACCTTCTGTGCATGTGTTGAAACGAATTCGGCTCCTCCAGTCAAGTAGAACCTAACTCTATAATCAATCCAATCAACCCCAGTAAAAACCTGACAAACACAGAATATATCACGTTTCTTAGAAATGTGGCATAACACTGATTCTTCTACTGGTCCTGTCCCTCATCATTACCTCCCATGTACGGTCGTGCTAATAAGTCACGGCCCAGGTGTCATTATGTTTGGATAACTCTGTACTATATTAATGTTTGTCAGATGATGAATAGGGTGGTTATAATTATACAGTATATATATAAGTGTAGGAACATGTTGGTATATGTGACTAAAAAAAAAAAAGAATGTGTAAATATTGATCAAAACATAATTGGTGCCGAGACATCACTTATTAGCGCGACTGTACAAACCCCACACATTAAGCCAAAGTTAGTGTATACTGTATATATACTTTGCATTAAGCCGCTTGAGAGTGTTCTTGTTCTTGATTTTAGGGCTGTTATTTGTTCTCTTGTTAGGGGGACCCGCAGAGGGCTGCTCTCGGGCAGCATGATATGCGGGGGTTGTGCAGGGGAATTATGAGCAACGGATAGTGTTATGCCCTGATTTTATTCAGGTTTTACTATTAGTTAGGGTGAGTTCTTTCGAGACTGGGATATCAAAGTTCATACAAATACATATAAAGAAGACAACAGGGATACAGATAATATCGAAATATGGTTTGCAGTACAGTTTATTCACTTAAGTCCTAAATACATAAAACTGAGGGCTAAAGATGCTATCATTAGTAAATTTAATTCATAGGGTACAACTTAATTAACTATCTCCTAGCACGATCGCGGATCTAGATGGAGATCAGGTATATTCAATGCAACTAAAAATTGAATCTTCTTCTGGACAATCATACGCACTATTCTCTTATTGAAAGCTTATTATAGAAACACTTGATCAGGTTATATTAAAATTCACTATATACCTTGGCTTGGCTTTAGTTAGTGGATAATATTGGACGAGGTTACAGTAAGTTACTAGATATCCTGGCGCTGAATATGGAAGCTTATACACTGATGTACTTCCTCGTTCAAGTTTTGTGGACTCTAAAATATTTTGTACTGGTTGAGATTATTTTAGAGTTCGTTGATGTGCGAAAACCGCCTTATTTGGTTTTAATTCGCTATTTGAGTTATAGAGGTATTCTATACGTATTTATCACTGTACACGCATATAAGTAATCTGTTTCTATAGATTATGTTAATTGAACACTTTGATAATTTTAACTCAAAATTTAGGAGTTATGGACTCTGTTTATTTTCTCACTTGGCGGAAATATGACAGAGTTAGTTGATGCCCAAAATCCGTCTTATTTTGGATATTAGTTATTCTTTGAGTTAGAAAGGTGTACTAAATATATTTCTCACTAGTACATACATAAAAGTAATCTGTTTCCATAGATTAACTTAGTTGAACACTTTACAGATTTTATACTAATTAAGAGGTAGTAGGGACTCTGTTTATTTTTATCACTTTGAAACTCTAACCTATTTTATACCTCGTCACTGGTACTGATTTAGGTAGTTTCTATACTCTTTCTTTTCTTAGAGATATATTAGTTACTAGTTGCTTGATGTCCTCTGATGCTCCGTAGGCCGTCCAGGTTGGCCGGTCGTGTGAAGTAATGTTACAGATGGGTTAATGGGTGTAGGGTCTTAAATATGGGCTCCGTAACTTGTATTGAAACAGTTGGGCACCATATCGGACTAACGCGAGTATTTAAGCCTATAGCTTTATCAAATATACTCGACTATCCTGACCTTTATATTAACCAGTGATGAAGTTCTGTTAAGGTACTCTTGTAGTAAGGGTTTAAATATTGTTTCTCAGTGATGAAGGAATAACACAATATCGGACGAACGCAAGAAGAGTTTAAGTACTGCTCTTCTTGACTGTTGACTTCTTGACTATAACCGTTATAAGAGGTTAAAAATACTCAGGGCGGTGTTAACCTTTAAGTTGCAAAGTATGGTGGGGTGCCACAGACAAAATGCACCTAGGACTTATATATGCAGCATCCCTGTGAGGGTGTCTCGCTAAACCCTTATAACACAAAAGATCGTTTTAGCACTTAGATCTTCTGTGAGAAATGGTGGTGTAATTTCTAATAGTAAAATGTTGAAAGGTATGTGTGTATATATATCTTGGTAGAGTTAACATTGATAGTTTCTAGGCTTTAGGTATACAAAATAGCAGTTTTATAGGAGTTGTAGGACTCTCATGCGTGGAGGCTAGATTGGCAATACTGGGGGTCAGCCGTGTCACGCGGCTGGTAGCCTCACGGTTGTTAAGTTATAGATTTACAGACAAGGGCCTACGGCGGTTCATATGGGTAACATAGATAGCAGGTCACGCTAGATTTATTTAACCTCTCCACTGCGCAGGTGGGGTAGTGGCCACCCCTCCCTGTGCGGAGGTATTTAGACTGTTTCCTACACTCAAATTGTCATCGTACCATAAATATCATTAATACTTATCCATATGCGCCTATTTTACGTTGATTATAAAGATATTAACCTGTTACAACATTAAAACAAGTGGAAAAAGCGTTTGGATGGTCAAAATCGGCAAATTAGATCGGGAGTTACATAACTGAAGGCTGAGCCAGCCTGCCAGCCTACCACCCCTCACGACGTCTGGAGCGGCACTGTCGTGCTGTTCCCTCTCTTTCTCTCTTTCATTCGCTGTGTAGCACATACAAGCACAGCTTGCTTATGAATCGCTATTGATAGCACGAAAATATATCGACGAAATAGGAGAATAAGAGAGAGAATAGGTGATAATTGAAGGGGGGGGGGGGGGAATGGGGGAAGGAGGAAATGTGGAGGAGTGATATTTGGCATGGCCAAGGGGCAATAGAAGAAAAAAATTGATACTGGGCTGGTTTAAATGTTTTTTTTTTAGGCCTTGGATTATATAAGGAGTTCCGCAGCGCAGCGGTAAAACTCTTATTAGTGTTTCATCACTTGCTGGGTTAATAAAGGTAATACTGATAGTTTCTGAATGGAAAAATATATAAGAAAAAGATCTACAGAAATATAGGGGTCCTGGCTGGTGAACTTTTGTTGGTACCCTTGGTGGTCATTTTTGTTATCTGTGAGGCAAAAAGGTTGTTGGCCCACGACTCTCAAAGCAGGAAGGAAGGACATATGTGGCTTGTTTATAAAAAATAGAATAATGGTAATATTTGAGAAGACGTGTACATAGGTGTTTATTATAAAATAGATAAAAGAGTTAATCTGTGTGTGTGACATGGTTCTTGCATAATTAAATACATACATAAATTAAACATCATAATGGTAGGTATTATAACCTTCTTAATATTAATAATCTGGTAACTTACTAGAGCTGCTGCTATTAGGTCGACATTAAGGGTTTATATCAAGACACGAAGGAAGATTATGTGATTTGTTTACTAGTAGAATAGTTTAGTACTGAGAAGACCTCTAAATATATGTGTTGGAGAAAAGTTAATAAAAGAGTTAACCCTCTTGCGTTTTTAGGACGCGATTGCGTCATATCGACAGTAGCCCAAGAGTGACCTTCTGACGCAATCGCATCATAATGCCACCCGTAAGTTAGAAATATTCGCCAAAAATAAGTTCATGACGTGATTTTGACGCAATTTGGACTGGTAAGTTAGGCAACAGTAAGTTACAAAATAAAGTATCTAGCAACCCCATAGCGTCCCTCTCTGAGGAGCGCGGGCCTTTGTTATGTCAGTAGTTTCCCGGCCCCCAGACTGTGAGGCAGGGTCCCGGCCCTTTAAATTCTGGGGTCCCTCCCTCTGGCCCGCCATGCCTAGCTATAGGCAGGCAATTATGGATTATTTCATCTACCCAGTGAAAGTGTTTAATGAATAATTCGAACTATATATGTATATAAGATGTTACTTGTGACTGAGGGGAGTGAATCTTGGTTAATCCCTTGAGTATTGATGCAGTTTTGTCTAGGTATCATTGATGATTTTACACTATTTTTTGCTTGAAAGACAAATATATTTATCAATAAATACTTCCTACAAAATAAATACATTATAATCACGAAGATGTCACAGGAATGCTTACAGGAAGCTTACAGGAAGTACGGTAAGTACTCTATGGAATTTTAGTTATATTACAGTATATGCCTATATATATAGTATATATATATACAGTATATATATACACACACATTTTTCTTTTACCATTCACTTTATTTTATTTACTTTATTTTGTGTGTTCGTGTACGAATTTTGTTTTCAGGAAATATATTTGTATATATTCATTATTTTATTTGCGTGTACAAAAGAATTATTCCTGAAATTTATTATTTGAAGATAACCTGGATTTCTTGTTTTGTTTTTTCAGTGTCAACCCAGGAGTCATTTCCCTGACTGTGCAATTTCTTCAGTTTAGCAAAGTTGTGTGCAATTTAGAACATCAAATTGACAACCTTCATGACTAACAGGTGTTCTATGAACATTATACAACTATTGGCAAGGAAAATTGTATAACAGTGTTGTATATTGTGGCAAAGGTATACAACTGTATAAACATTCTCATATATTTACATAACAATAACAATGCATGGAAACAATTGCGCATAGCTCACGAACCAATTACGCTACATTATTTTGGTTTTCACCATTAAAAAGAGCATAATTTTCCGATTCCGGTGATATATACAGTTATATACGTATCCGAGCAAATAACGCAACACCGAGGTGGGGAACAGCTCGGAACCCAGCTATAGCGTCGGCGGAACGGAGACGGGTGAAGCGTAAATTATAGGTTTAATTTCCGGAGGGAAGTTATGAAAACCTAATATTTAGTAGGGGCCCCGTAATCATTGACGATTTGCCTATTAATATAATAGTCTCCATTTAACATCCGCGTCAGCCGTTTTGAATTTACCGCCGCGGGGATGGAGAGCCACCATAAATGGTCTGTGTACATCCTATCATAATATACTTAAAATTTTCATTGCTCTATCTAAATATGAAAGCACTAGTATGGTGTGCACACTGTTGGATGTGCAGTGCTGTCGGGCTGTCATCAGGAGACTGGTGTACAGCTTTTCGCAGCGACTGCAATCCTCCAGTAACACGCTGCTCGTAGCTCTTTGGTCTAGTGATCATATCTATGAATCCCGTATTATATCTCACTGGCATAAGCTGCTACACACATAGTATGTGCTGTAATATATAGGTCTAATTGAACTGTGAGCAATGATCTGTGCAATAGGTGTTAACCAACATTGAGCAATAGCCTTAATTAGCCTGTGTTATATTGTGACAATATGTGATATGGGCTTTATTATGCCATTCTGTAAATAGGCCTACTGTACAGTATATTTTATTTTACTGTTTCTTAATTAATATTTTTTTGTGTATATTTATTACCTGTGCTCTCACGAGAAGTGTATGTGATATGGACCATTAGGTCGTACTGTATTTATACTGTATTTATCTTCTGTGTCTGGAATAAAGAATGATTATTATTATTATTATTATTATAACAGAGTATTCCTCATAAGTGTAACGCAACTTCTCTTATGGAGTCGTCTATAGATCGGGTACCCACTACGAAAAAACTTTCGTAAAAAATAAGAGAAGAAAAAGAAAAATTTAACTTTAAATATTGTTATAACACGCTTCCCACTTTCGGTGGATTTCTTGTGTTGTGGCACCCAGCCGCTCCTCACCAGGCGTCCATTCGTTCTTCACTGATATACCAAGATAACAACCAAGGCTGGGAGGGCCCTACATCGTCAATGATTACGGGGCCCCTACTAAATATTAGGTTTTCATTACTTCCCTCCGGGAATCAAACCTATAATTTAATAGTGGCCCCTCCATCATTGACGATTTGCCTGAATTCCCAAGACTGGAGGGGGACATTCGTAATAATATCTTAAAACCTCAGAACCGTAAGGTAAAGTCAAGAATTTGTATAAAAGAATAAGTCTTTATTGTTAGCATACAATATATAAAAATATAAAAAGGATGGGAGCAGTGCGTTACTTCGAAGATCTGCTCCAACCTCAACCTCAACTTTAGATTCTATTTGATAGCGATTTGACAAGAAATTCATGGCTTCCTTATCACTCTACCAGATTGTATACTATTTACAGTTTATTATCTGGCATGAAACTGATATTTGTTTGACCATATTCATACTTAACCAAAACTACATAGTTGTAACTATGATAGAAAAACTTTCTCAAAATTACAACTAAAACCATTCAACGGGCTTTCACATGGCCCTTTTTTTTTTGAAATTATAGATTCTTCTTAAAAATTAAAATCAACATGTGAGCTTTCACTTAGCCCTCTCATGTCAGCAACGCCAGAGGCCTTCTCCGGCGGAGGAGTCTGTTTCCGGCGGAGGGGCTTAAGGGTATATTGGGATACTCTCAACCCCCTCTCCTTTTTTTTCTCGTCCCTCGAGGGACTGAACTTACTCTCACAATGACCATCAGCTCCTCAGCTGCAAAAAACCTCCTAAAAGCGCCTGCTAGTGGATAACGTCACAAAAGAGAATGCCCGACACAATTTTGAGCACAAACAGAAGGGAAGAACCCACTGACGCATTAATATCGTATACAAATGAGGGTAGAGGGGTACTCTTTTCGTGACGAAAACCACTGCTGTAGGTTAATCCTAAGCAGGGTTCAAGAGTGGGGGAGTCGAGGTAGCCGTCTTAGGCTCCCGACTATTTCCATATAGCACCCAAAGATCCGCATGCCCGTCCATGATCAGGTAGGGACTTAGTACGTGTTTTAAAACAGTGAACCCATAATAAGCTTGAGGCACTGAATGCTATTATCTGTTCGGGCAGCTCTGGTTGTCTTAGCCTGTCCTTTTGGAGCCTGGGCGGCGGAAGACTTTTTTCGGCAGGGACCAGAACGTAGAGGACAAAATTTGTTATAGGGGGGGGCGATTATTAATCTGCTCCCCTTGAGCTGAGTTTGCCTAAACATTGGTATGATTTCTTACAAATAAAAACATTCTGATTGTCGAGGGCATGAGCAGCTTAGGCTATGTAAGAGCCGAGGATCGAGTGACTCTTTGCTAGCGTGAACCACGATAGTGTGGTCCAAATAATGAATACAGGTTATTTGAGTCTCGTAGACCTAAGTCCGACGTTCCTGCGGCTCCGGTCCCCCTTATATCTGAACTTCCGACAGGCTAGCTTTTAACCTTACGGATGCTACATTTAGTGAGTTGGAGGACTGCACCTACCGAGACAGACCTACAAGGAAAAAACCTATTGCCAAAGGGAGGCCAAGACCTATCTAGCCGGGCCGATTGGGGTGAACATGGCTAGTAAGAGTGCAGTGTATGAAAGAACCTCCGTCTACTAAATAGACTGTTAGTCCATAAACTACAGGACATCCCGATGACCTTCACTCTCCTGTTCTCCCTTAAGTCTTTGACCGGCATGAATGCTTACCTCCGGAAACCTGAGGGAATGTATATCTGAGCTTTGAGTCCTACTAGGCCTTCAACTTTTCCCGGTTGCTGCTAGTGCTACATAAGTGGGGTCCTACGGAACCACAAGAACGTGTAAATGAAACAATTGCTAACCATGAGGGTGGAGCATTGGCAAGTGTAAATTGCAAACTGAGATGTATAATGTAACATCAATATAAACGGTATCACTCCTCCAATGGCTCCCAGAGCCCAAGTTACTCATGCCACTGGCGGGAGGGGCCAGAAAACACTTGGACCCCCGTCACCGGCGGGAGGACCACAAAAGAATAAACTGGAGGTACAGCACGAGCCAATAGATCCCCCGGGGAACCATAAGGAGGAAAAAAGGGAGGCCGGCATGTTATTTGAGATTGCTGGTGGTCCAAGACGACCGAAGCTTATTACTGTATCAGCCTATATCGGTATACAAAAAAGGTACCACTCTTAAACACAGGTACCACGAGGTGAGAACTGTAGCTAATACCGTGCCACCCGTGACTGAGGCCTTTAGTATACCCGAGAGCCGATGTGTTCCTGCTATGCCCCATGTAATAGTTAAACTAAAACAACTCTCCTTATGTTAGGGATATAAGACTCCACTATGCTTGTGATGATAGTCCCTGAATAGTTGCCCTTATTTCTTTTCTATCTGTACCAATCGACCCGGCGTCCTGATACACGTTCATAGTACCAGCGATATACCCTTGGTCGAAACATGGTTCACTAAGTGAGTTACCGTACTCTAGACAGTGGGGAACTCGAACGGCGTTAGCCAGCGACCGGCGGAAGCCTATCTGAGCCTGTGAGAGCCCCCCAAGCTCGAGGAATTATTCCCGTCGTATCCGTCACACAATAAGCGGGCCCTACACTGGTTACAGGGATCCAGGCAGGCTTTGATGCCGAAACCTTTCCGTTGGAGGTAGAGGAAAACCAGCCTGTGCCGCTGACCAGTGCTCCCTTGTGGCCTGTTTATCGTGGACTTTGTGCAGGAAGATATCCGACACCTGTCAGGTCCACGGTTGGTTCTCACAGAAGCATATGTGTAAAACAGTTAAGCCTAATGCGCCAGGACGCGGCCCGGAAACATCGCAGTGACCCTTGGCACGGCCTGGGTGTTCCTTTAAGGACCGTATAGACCTCGGGACCCAGTACCAGAGCGCGGTGTAGGAAGAGAGGCCTAAAAATGGGGGTTGGGACGGGGGAATCTTCCAAGAGTCGGGAGAAAAAACATAGAACAAAACAAACAAGCAGGTATTATAGTGATAACAACCTGCCATCGCTCGTCGTTGGCCATCGTCGTGTTTGCAGCCTAAGACAACTTTATTGTGATGCCACCCTACTGACCCTAAGCATCGTATTTACATCTCGCTGAGTCTGTGAATCCATCATAGATGCCGTTAGGATTGGGGAAAAAATAACCCTATAATAAACATTCTCGGGAAACCCTTGCACCATAGTGAGTCTGAGAAGCTATCTGGCTCGAACTGCCTCAAACAAGGCTCTTCGGATGTCCCTGAGTGACCCCGCCGGGTTCGGCAGGAGGTATTGTTGAAAAGCTTCAACAGTTTCCTCCTGACGCCTCGGCGGATTGGGCACCGGTTTAGCAATAGCTTGAGCTGTGTCTCTAGTAAGCAGAAAACCAATAAACTTCCGGTGAGCGTTATCACGCACCAGGAGCTCCCGTTGGAGTTCAATAGAATCTGGAGTTAGGAAAGGAGCTGGGAAGTGTCTAGCTTCTAATTGAGGGGCAATGAGGAACTCAAATATAGCTCGTGGGACCCCGCCGGGCCGTGGCTTCAGCAAGTCAAACTCCATATGGTGCGGTGGTGGGACTGGTAGGGAAACATTGGACGTCACGTCAATAGCAAACTGTTGGACCTCTTGATCCCAGGTCACCCATGGGCCGTGTCCCACCTCTCCCAGATTTAATTTCCTTTGCTCTAGCTGTGAATGAGTCGGAATAAAGGCTAGACTTGGTTCATTCAACCCCGGAAAAAGACCACCATTGTTGGCATCCGGCTGAGGGCTAGCGGAGCAACTAGGAACATCTGGGGGAGGAGGGGCAAGTAGCCCTGGTTCATAGACAAAGTACTGATAACTGGTAGAGTTGGGCATTGCTATAATAGGGACCCCTATGACCTTACCCTGGGAGTCTTTGGCCCGGAAAACTTTATGTCTATTTACTTCAATGGTCCATTCCCGTGGTACTGGGACCTCACCATGTATGGATATGTGCCTGTCTCCTGCCTTAGACGAGGTAACAGGGAGCCAAAGCCTGCCCGGTTCTTTACGACCCTGAAGCGGACCTTCCGTTTGTGATTGAGATGGGAGGAGTGTAGCAATGGGGTTAGAGCCAGACGATATTACGAGATCCGGCGGAGGCTTCAAAGGTTCTGCTGCCGAGTGACTTTCTACAGTAAATTTGGAAGTACTGGCCTTAGGTTGCGCGCCAGAAGCTGTCTTTGTTTCCGCCGCGTTAACTGCCAGAGAGCTAGTGTGTGATAATCTATCGGAACCATCGACACCCGGTTGGGCCCACATAACCCCCCGTGGTGTGACCCCGGACCCGGTCTGTAAGTCCGCCGCACGGTTACTAGCGTTGGAGAGTGGTATTTTAGACACTGCCGAAGCCAGTGGCATATCCGGGTCCGTGACCACATTGATTGTGGTAGGTGAAAGGGATCGGACTGGACCGTGTCCCGGCATTATTACGTTAGTGGTTGATGACAGGGGGGAAGGAGGAACCGAATGTAAAAACAAAACCTCATCGTCCGCAGAGGAGAGTTATCGTTGCCTCAGTATGATTCCTAGGGCGGTTGGAAATAGCACATTGATGGAGGACTCTGTGTAATAATTCATCTAACTGTTTCGCCGTGACACATTGGGATCTTTAATTGTTGCTTGAGGGACTTAGATTTTACCTTTTCCGCAGAAGTCGGTTCCTCTACCTGTACCCTTGGACCTGGTTCCTTTAGTTCCTTACCTTCATTCAGCAGAATTATTGGGTGGGGAACTTTTACCGGTGACCTTTTAATGCGTGTCCCCGACGCCTGACTATCTGGTCGAGAGGGTTGTAAAACCCTATCCCGTGGGACATTACTCAACTCAGTTTCCATCATTGTTCGACCTGCAGGGACAGACTCTGACCTACAGGTAGGGACTACTAAACCTGTGTTTCTGGCTTCCGGCATAGTGGACAAACCTGGGGCGTCTATCACAGGTGTGTCTACCCCCGCCGTTGTATCATGACCTTGGTCCGTGTCAGGCGCCGGAGACAAATGGAGCCCTATTTTGCCGTCTGGTAAATTAGTTTGAGATAGCACTAGCTTAGAACCTTGTAGTCTTACTCTAACTCTTGGTCTAACCCTCATCGCCGGTAGAGGTTGCTCGGCATCCGTCCCGCCGAGACCGGGGAAAACCACCGGCGTCGTCGGAGCGGATGTCGAGGCCACCGGTGGCGAAGCTGACTTACACATCTGGGTGAGGGGGCTATCCTGGATGTCCGTTGCATCGTTGAACTGCTGCGGACTGGACAACTTTCGCATCTTAGCCGGCAAGCGTTCTAAACTGGACGCCCTCTGACGAAGTCGCTGGGATGAGTGAGCTCTCTTAGTGTGGGGAGGGGAGCGACTTTCAGATGACTCGGATGAATGGGGGGAAGCAAGATTTGAATTTGGTACTGAAGGAACAATTGCCTGATGGACTAAGGGATCTTCAAAAGAGTACAGGCGTATGATTCTAAGTAACTCTGCAGTGTCGCAGAACAATTCAGCATCCGCTACCCTTGCAGCGTAAGAAGAGAACTTATTCTTGATTTCAATCTAAGTTAACGAGCATGACATATCTTGACTGGTTAACCATTCATGAAAAAGGTCCGAGCAAACCGGACATATACTGGCTGTCCATGAAAAGGTAGTCTTGTCCAAACATTTTATACAGCGTATACACAACCTGTGTACCGCTACTGGGACAGACAAACAAGTACGAGTAGAGCAAATCCAGAAGTTAGGCATGGTTACCGACTCCCCTCCCCGCCGGGGGCAGTTCCTCAGCCGTGCTGCTCCGGATGTGAAGGAGTCTGGAAATAGAAAATTTCCAGGAATCAATGCTCATACGGAAAACCTGAGAGGTGATAATAACATCCTACCTACTCCCTGGCGCCGAAAAAACTAGTGAGCCACAGCCCAACCATTTTTTCGCCTCCCGGGAGTTGTCGTGAACAACCCCTCGCCCTTTTCAATCAGGGGGAAGTCACGTGTGACTGCTTACCTATGACATGGGTCACTGGCCCTAACCGGACTTCTAGCGAGCCACGTCGTGCAGCTGCTTGCTAGCTAGACACTGCTACACCTCATACCCATCTGTGCCGCTTGGCTGGCGGGGGAAACTGGCAAGTCACCCCAACTGTGCCGCCGGGTTGGCGGGGTAAACTGGTAAGTCACAGGGCGAGTCTGATAATCAACGGTTCGATACCGTCCTCCTTCCGCCGGTCCGTGCACGACCGCCGGCAAGGAGGGTAGTGGTACACTACTAATCAAAGAAGGGGAAAGCATAGCCCAAGCACGCCAGAGCGGCGGTAGCCGGGCCTAGTACGAAGACAAAGGACCAGCGGGCCAAGGAACTAGGAAAAAACAGTCAAGAGCACAAGCTAACCACCAATCCTGAACCAAAAAACCCCACAAAATAAGAACGTCTCCTAGAGAGGGGGGAGGGTATAATATAAATATCATAGAATAACAATGCACCCCTAAACCCTAAGGAGACCCTAATGTGGCTGGCCACGAGTCATAAGTAATCCTAACCTTAGGAAGAAAACTACCCCTGAAGACACACGGCCACAGCACGAGGAGAAGAGGCCCACGAGAGGGGCCCGGGAGCAGGCTCGAACACTAGAAGATCCCACACCACGTGTGACAATCCTTAAACTGGAGCATCTGCTAATATGAAAAATACACGGCCCCTAGGGCAAACACGCTGGACTGAAGACCTACTGCGATGAAAGTAGCCTCCTAGCTGTAAATAATCAACAGCTAAGGTGCGCAGAATGAAGAAAAAACCACATGTGGTGACTGTCCTGGAGAACACGTAAGCGCCTGTAAAGTACCCTAATTTAACACTTCCTGCGGGCAACCAGACGGGTAGCCTGTGCTAGCAAGTCTAAACCTTGTTCAATACAACTCAGATATATACAAAAGAGCAAAGACTCACGAGAATTGAGTGAACGACGAATGAAGCGGAGCACGGGCGAGACACGTCCTACACTGGTGCCCCGCGGGGGAAGAGAAGAACGAATGGACGCCTGGTGAGGAGCGGCTGGGTGCCACAACACAAGAAATCCACCGAAAGTGGGAAGCGTGTTATAACAATGTTTAAGTTAAATTTTTCTTTTTCTTCTCTTATTTTTTACGAAAGTTTTTTCGTAGTGGGTACCCGATCTATAGACGACTCCATAAGAGAAGTTGCGTTACACTTACTGCATGAGGAATACTCTGTTCATCCCCGCGGCGGTAGATTAAAAACGGCTGACGCGGGTGTTGAATGAAGACTATTATATTAATAGGCAAATCGTCAACTATTAAATATTCGCATTTTGGCTCTTCATTTCAAATATTCATAGAGCAAAAAGTATTTGTCGTAGGAACTTCTATTTTTGTTATTCTCTTCAGCATTATCTTTCGTATTCATACAGCCTAAATTGAAAACCATAGACCTCGTAACAATGTAACAACGAAATAATTAGAACATGTTATAAACCATATCATGCAAAATCATACTTTTTATGTTTTCGGTCACTGCTTGAGAACTGTTGAAGATAGACAATTTCTTTTTTCAGATTTGGAAAGAGTAGAAAAAATACTATTATTTGAGCAAATACAAATATATGGTCATCACTCACAATTTCGAGATAGGACGGTGTGAAGACAATTGCGCGGGAAATACTTTTATTACGGAGTCGTTTACACTTTCATATTAATTCGATTTATTTATTTATTTATTTTTTTATCATGTAGTATACAGTAAAACCCCTCCCAACCGGACTAATTGGGGGGAAACCCTGTCCGAAAGTGCCAAAATTCCGGATCTGGCGAGGTCCGGATAGGTTCCACACAAACCCCTATGAACCGCACAATTCCGGATGTCAGATAATTATGTACGGTTCTCTAATTCGGACTACTCCAGATGAGATATAATGAGGTCCGGATTGCTAACTTTGTACTGTCCAGTACCTTCCTAATCTAAATAAACTGGATCTGAAAAAAGAAAGTGTAATGTACATAAAATAAGAACCTATCTCTTTCTTACTGACCTGTATTGTAAGTGGAGTGGACAGTGAAGGTGGAGTAGAGTGTAGGGTGGAGTGGGTGGTAGTGGAGGTGCCATACAAAAACAATGATTGCAACTATAGCACATTTTTCATGTACTGAACACATTAGAACACTGAACACTTTTTGCCACTTAACAACAGAACTGAACTTTTTATTTTCTTACCACAGATATTGAGGCATAACTTAGCCTAATCAACTTTTAACCCCTTCAGCACCATGACGTAATTTTACCTTTATTCAGGGTAAAGTTAGACGATATTATGCAGTTTCAGAAGGACCTATGTTATTCAGAGGGTTTATTGAGATCGTATTTACCAATTTCAGTCATAGAGGTAGATTATAAGCTAAAGAAAATCGTCTAATGTTAACCAGAATATTCTATGTTGAAAATTACATATTGGTGGTGAAGGGGTTAACAGCCTTCTCACAAGCCTCACCAGCCTTCTCTCCACTCTCCGCTTCCTTGGAAGTCATCACAACATCACTATCCATCTTGGTGGGGCAGGCGAGTAGAAATAATACCACAAACACAGGGATAATATCCAGATGAAGCACGACGCTTGGGGCGGACAACCTGACTAGACGTAAACAATACTTTTGGCGCGAATGGAAACTTACCCACAATGCTGTTCCGTCTTCGGTCCGGTGTTTTTTTTCTCTGCCATCCGGCCTTGTCCGGATGGCTGGGATATTTGGCCGAATATAAAGGTTGCTGTTGACCGAATAAAGCCTCATAAACTCCCCAGACATCCGGACTTGTCCGGATGTCTGAGACATGTGTCCGAACCCGAATGCCTGTCAGGATGTCTTGGGATTCCGGATTGGAGGGGGCCGGATGGGCAGGGTTTTACTGTAGTTATTCCTCTTTCCATTGACATATGATACATCACAATAAACAGCATTCTGGTGGATGGAAATACAGAAATACACAAGGCTTCGAAAACGTGCCCGGGCGGAATATTTCAGCCAAAACCGAAAGTGTCTGACGTCCATTTCTAACTTTAGAACTTAGCCGGATGCGAGACTGTTAACCCGGTGAGACCCAGCGTCGCACGTGTTGCGTCGGCAGTCTTTGATCACCAACTCCCAGCGACGCATCACGTGCGTCCGACATATAAAAAACACTTACGTGGCTCGTAAGGTAGGAAATGGCGGGAGAATAGGAGGGGGAGGTACCGTAGTGTGTGTGGGAGCCGGGCCAGTAGGTGTGAGCGGGCCGAGACAGCCGCGCGGCTGGTGGTGGTGGGCTTAGTGGGGATAGTTTACACCCCTAGTTCACCGCCACTTTGAACCTTCATTACTCCGGTCGTATGGGAGCTAGAGGCTTGAGATTTATGTGAGATACTCCTTAGGATGTATGCCGTACAATGCCATACTCAGTTTTTACCCTAGTGCTCCCGGGCGGGTGGTCATGCGGGGGAGACGAACTATTGAAATCCCCCCCCCCCCCCCCCGCCCCCAAAATGACCGAAATGAGTTTTTTTTTATTTTTGTCTTCATTTCTCACCATTCTCTTCCATTTTAGCTCAACACATTTTTTTGAGGCCCCCCCCCCACCCCCCCCCCGGCCCCCCCCCCCCCCAAAAAAAATCGGAGGTGATTTTTTTTTTTTTTTTTTCATTTCTCATCCTTGTCTTCCATTTTAGCAAACAAAAAAAATAAGTGAAAATGGCTTGGGACTGGGGTGAACAAAATATTATAACTAGCCGGGGCTCAATGGGTTAATTCACCTAAATGGTTTGACCATAATTGTGCTAGAGTAACTGAACAAAAAGCAATAGCCTACAATGCATACACAAGATCAAAAACACATGAAGCCTTTAATTTCTTTAGAAACATCAGAAATCATGCCAAAACTGTATTAACCCTTTATTGGCGGCGCGCAACTTATGTCGTGTGAAAGAAATTTGGACTAAGTGGCAGTTCACAACTTATGTCGTGTGCCATTTTCAGCACGTAATGTTGCAGAGAGAGAGAGCTGAGCGGTGTGAGGAGCGTAGTAAGGC
Source organism: Paralithodes platypus (assembly GCA_032716605.1). Classification (NCBI taxonomy): domain Eukaryota; kingdom Metazoa; phylum Arthropoda; class Malacostraca; order Decapoda; family Lithodidae; genus Paralithodes; species Paralithodes platypus. The sequence continues at coordinate 18,011,337 of CM064582.1, forward strand.
TATGACCGTCGCACACCAACGCGGTGGGCCAACTGAAGTGAAAACCACCCTTCCTTCCCCCCTTACACTCGCTACACAGGGAATTATGTAGGGAAAGTACCTAATTACATGTTTTTTGCACTCGTGTTGCGCGATAGTTGCAAGAAAACTAGCGGTCGTACAAGGATGGTTGGGGTGTTATTGGAAAGCTCTGTTTATGCCCTTTCAGGGATAGATACTTGTTTTACGCTCTGGGTCTTATTTAGGCATGACAATGATCACGTAAACAACCCTATTTAGGGTAAAAACACCCCGCTGGGCGGTACATATAAATTACCGCCTAGGCCGCTCGTTAGGTGTTAAACCTAACTAAATCAAACTTTCTCCACAAGCAGGCAAATAAACTTCTAAATAATAAATGATAACAAAATATTTTGGTCTACTCTTAACTCATTCAAATCCAACTTCACTACTGCTTCATCCATTCCACCATTAAAATCTCCGACTGGCAATCTTGTAAGTGACCCACGAGGTAAAGCTAACCTTCTTGCGGATACTTTCTCCACCAACTCAACCTTAGATGAAATAAATCAAGATGTCCCTGTACTTAATTTTAATTCGCCTGAAATTCCCTCACTTAAGATCCACACCAGCCATGTCAAAACTATTTTGCAGAATCTCTCAGTAGATAAGGCTCCTGGTCCAGATGAAATTCCTCCATTAGTACTTAAGAATTGCTCCTTGGTGCTCACTCCTGTATTGGCAAAAAATTTCCGTCTGTGTACTCATACCTCATGCTTCCCAGTACCCTGGAAAGAAGCAAACATCCATTCAGTTCCTAAAAAAGGTGCCTCTTCAGATCCATCAAACTACAGACCAATAGCTATAACTTCCACTCTTGGTAAAGTCTTTGAAATTATATTAAATAATCACATAATTAAGCATCTTGAGAATAATAAATTTAAAATGCCCCAGAACGAGAAGCCCACCACAGAAGCCACGAACGAACACCACACAGAAACCACCGAAAGAAAGGTCCACAGAACGAAAGGACCAGCTGACCGAGCCAGCCAATTCAGACAGGCCCAAGCCCGCAGGGCTAAGCAGCTCCAGGCCGCACCTACCTACCCCTTCTAAACTGACCATTTTTCCACACCTCACGTACACTACCCCCTCGTGTCCTACACTTCTAACTACAATGATGATGAACAGGAATATACATTCATATTAAAAACACCCATGCCCTGTCCCCAGGTTGAGCCAATGCCAACAAAACAGACAGCCATATATCTATGTATGTTCTTACATCCGAGAAGTAGATGTTATATATCTTAGAAGTTAAAACACCCACGCCTGTCCCTAGACCTCGTATATCAATTTCCATGACGAGTATAGATATATGTAACCCGTGCTCAGTCGCCCCTTGCATTGTTCCTCTAGTAACTAAGTGTCTCTATAATATTAACTGCCACCAGTATTGATACGACATAGCGGCACTGTCCTTGTGTCGTATTGTGCCAAGTGCAGATCAACCAGGTTTCATCACCTTATTAGGACGACGACTATAATGTCGTCGTTCATCGATGTATTCAATCCTTAGGTTACGTATTAATATTAACATTCCCTAACCTATCTTGTCTTGCCAGACTATGTTTCTGAAGACCCATCGCCCCCATAAATCTATGTATTTAATCCTTAGTTTAAGTATTAATGTTAGTGTCTCTATAATATTAACTGCCACCAGTATTGATACGACATAGCGGCACTGTCCTAATGTCGTATTGTGCCAAGTGCAGATCAACCAGTTTTCATCACCTTATTAGGACGACGACTATAATGTCGTCGTTCATCTATGTATTCAATCCTTAGGTTAAGTATTTTTTATCCACCATTGTGTTCACCTTTTTCCAGTTACTTCTCCACAATTGTTATATGTCTTCCAATCACCTCCTTCGTATCCACAGTCCACACTACGCCAATTTGCTTCGTGTCCTACACCTCTTACCCCAACCAGAGATTGTATAGATAACCTTAGTACCAGTATCTGTCATAAGTACCTCAAAACAATAACGAAGTACCCCTACGAACTGCCGCTTTTCTTGGTATATATTTCATAGAAAACGAAGTTCCCAGGGACAACTAGACGTGCAAAAGCTTGTGCCAACTAATAGTATCCATAACCCCTCGTACTGACGAAGAATAATACACCATGTTTTTCCCCACTTTACCCACAGTCAAGCACACACCTACAGTTCACCTCCTTCTTCCCCCCAGCCCCACAGTCCACATAATTCTATCTTTTCCAGACTCATATACCACCCCTTAGTTGCACTCTCCGGTAGCATTTGGCTAACGTACTTTCACTGCCTTTTCAAACTCCAATATCAACTGCAGCCTAATGCCATCCCCACACCCAGAGACCTTAGGGTCAAATTTCCCTATAGCCCCCCTGAACTCCTCCCCTCTCATTAAAATACCCCGCGCTTCTCGACTCTTGTCCGACCTAGCCTCTCTCTCATACCTCTTGAAGATCCTTGATTTTTCCGTTGCTAACGCTCTCCAACCTTTTATATATATACTCCTATCCAGCCTGCCTTCCCTTAGCAGGCCAGAACAACATTAGAACTTTAATAACCCCTTGCATGCCATCTATTCTCTTACAACCTATTCACAACCCAATGGTCGTCGGTGCGAGGGTAGCCGCCTCACCAGTAACTAACTTCTATTGCCATACTTCCAGATAAATGTGGCAGAGTTAGCAACCAGTCTCCACCACATCCAGCAAACCATACGATTAACAACCAACTGATTAAAACCAGCTAGCCAAGGCACCTTCGGTTTGGATATTAACTCTCTCAGACATATATGACGCGATCGCGTCATATGGACTTATTATATTGCTAGAAAATAAGTTTATGACGCAATTGAGCCGGTTTTTTGGCTGGT